>JARHVA010005048.1:990000-1055000 GCA_037957365.1 Torreya grandis | reverse complement strand
TAATTTTTTTTTAGGTTGAGGCCATATGTTGTCAAGCACACTAATACAATTTTCTAGTTGTATCTATATGATTTTTCCTAAGGGGAGAACTACGTTGGCCTGAGGTTCATTAAGACTATGTAGGCAAAACTAATTAAAAAAGGGGGTTTTTAAGGATAGCTCGACCATATCCCACTTCCCCCTAGGAATTTGATCTTATTTATGTCCTTGTGCAGGATAGAGTTTTGATTTTTCAAGTGATCCACACATCCCAACATGATACACATAAAATCATATAATATTCAGATTGAGGAAAATTAGTCTTAAATTCTAGTTTCAAAGCACAATCAACAAATATAAAGTCAAGCTAGTGGGAAACAATGTATTGTAACCCTATTTAGCTACTATGCACTTATCCCAAAATAAAACAAGGTATTATTTAAAATTACACACTATGTCTTCAATGAAGAGATAAAATGTTTCAATGTGTTATTCTTTGAAGAGAGGTGCATAAATACAACGATAAAAATGATTAGGACATAACTATCCAAAACCATAACTACATAACCCCAGGGTAAGAACAAGTGGTTTTATTTTTAAAATAATGTAGTAAAACATTTTGCTAACATTCCCCCTTTTATTACATTGTTTTTACAAATGTACCCTTGAAATAGATGAAATTTCACCTTGCCAAGTGACTTGGTGAGTATATATGTTATCTATAAATATATTAGTTACTACTAGAGCTAAGTGTGGTAGTTCAAGACTTGATATTAAATGTAATGGAATTGGACCTCAATGTGTTTGGTTCTTCATGAAACACTGGATTATTGACAAGCTTCAACACACCCTGATTATCGTAGAAAAAGATTGGTCACTGATCTTTAGGAATTACCATATCAGACAAAATGTGACATATCCAAATTACTTGGTACATACATCTTCATGTGACATAATATTATATCTCTATGGATGAGATATAAATTATAAATTACTTCTTACTAATCCGTGAAATTGGTCTAGATATGAGATGAAAGATATATCCTATAGTTGATTTCTTATCATCAACAAATTTTACATAGTCTAATGTTTTGTAACCTTAAAATAATAAATGTGATATCTTATTGTATTCCAAACCATAATATTCTATACCTCAAACACATCTAAGAACTTGATTTGCTGCAAAAAATGACACTTCTTTGACTCTTACATGAATCTTGAAAAATGGCTGACAACAAAGCATATATCAGTTCTAGTCTATGTAAAGTAAATAAGACTCCCAAAAAGTTACCTATAATTAGTTCCTTATAATTGAGGTGAATCCTAAAGTTGGGATATTTGAAAACCTTTCTCCATTAGAGTTGACAGTTTTTTTGTAAATTTGTCATCCTGTATTTCTCAAGTAGTGTCTTAGCATATTTCATCGGTGAGACAAAAATGTGATTATTATTTTTACATATCTCCAATCTAAGACAATAATGAATTATCCCTAAGTTTTCGATGTCAAAGGGTTTATTTACATCATTCTTCACTTCTTTGATGAGATCATGTGAACTTCCTATGATCATAACAACATCCACATACAAAATAAGAATGAGAATATTTGTGCCTACCTTCTTGATATACAAATTTCAATCTAAGGGGATATAAGTGAATTCATAATGCAATATATGATCATATATATTAATTTACCATGCCTTTGACACTTTATTAAGTCCATAAATTGATTAAATTAGACAAAATACCTTTTGTGGATATTGTTCATCAATAAGCAGTAATGGTTGCATCATGTACACTTCTTCCTTGAGATTACCTTTCAGGAAAGCACTTTTGATGTCCATCTATTGAATCTTCCACCCTTTTTATTTTGCCAATGCATGAACAAAACTAATGGTTTTGATCTTCATAGTGGGTGAAAAAGTATCCTCATAATCAATTCCTTCTTGATAAGCATACCCCTTTGCAACAAATTGTGGTTTGTATTTATTGATGGATGCATCTACCTTGTATTTTGTTTTAAAATCCACTTTTAGCCAAATGGGTTTTTTTCTTATAGGAAGATCGACAAGTTATCACATATTGTTTTTTTTTTTTATTATCAAGGAATCATATTTAGAATTCATGGTATTCATCCATTGAGGTTGAGATAATGCCTCTCAAATTGTCTTTGGTTTAGTGATATCAAAATTGAACTCATTAGTGTGATATTAACCTCATTTCTCACTTGTCTGAGATGCTAATGAAGCATCTTTAATAGGGTTTAGGTATGAGTCATTGATTGAGATTTCTACATATTTTAGACATAGATGTTGCTATTGATTTAATGAAGAATTAAATTCCAAATTTCTAAGATCAATGAACAATTATCCTTATACTCTCATCTTCATGCTGACAAGATTCTCATACTCATCATTTGATTGTGGAGTCAAATTATGAGAGGAGGTTGGTTTTGAATCCTATTTTTATGTCAATGAGTCAAATTATGACTCATCAAAAACCATGTCTCAAATTTCATAAATATTCCATCTATCAAGATCAATGATATTATATGATTTTGAGGTACTAATCTACCCTAATAAGATGCAATTGAGTGTATTCAGTTTGATATTATTCCTCTTATTATCTAGGACATGCATATATGATGTGTAAACAAATATTCTTAGATGGGAGATAAAAGGCTTATGACCACTCCATACCTCTTCTAGTGTCTTATCTTCGAAGATCTTATTTCCTTGTTGGAATATAAGCATTTTTTTGGACTACTTCTCCCCAAAATGGCACCTCTAACTTCATAGTAGAAAGCATGGAATGAGCCATCTCCATGATAGAATGATTATGTTGCTCTATAATTCCATCATATTAGGTTATAAAAGGAGTATTCAAGTGTTGTTTGATGTCATTTTGCTTCAATAATGCCAAGATTTCCTTTGGTGTGAATTTCCCCCTTGATCTAAGTGGAGGAGATAAATAGGCCTCACTAATTGTGTCATAACAAGTTGGTAGAAGACCTTAAAATGAGCAAAATGTTCACTCTTATTATTGATAAATAACACCCAAGTATTTTGAGATAAATCATCAACAAACATTATAAGTACTTCAATCCTTGAAAAGTATCAAACATGGGTCCACACAAATCAATATGCACCACATCGAGATGATCCTTGGCATGAGATGAAGTCAGCTCGAATAGAACCCTATGTTGTTTTCCTACATGCCATCTAGGGAATATAGGCAAAGAATGGGAAATTAGAGAAAGACCATGTATCATTGCCTTACATCTAAGATAGTATAGGGAGCCAACAAAAAGGTGCCCATATAGATAATGTTAGAGGGAAGCAAATTCTATCATAGAGGCAGTGAGATAAACTGCATTGGATGAAATTACACTAGTGAAAATAAATTATGCTTCAAAAATCTCTATCAATTACCTTATGTTCCTATGAGATGAGACACAATTTGGTGTCATTATTGATGAGGAACTTCATTTTAATATTATGATTCAAGAGCTAATTTATAGACAAGAGTTTTGTTGTCAAGATGGGGACATATAATACCTTTGTGAGAGTACAACTACTTATCCCAAGAGGAATGGTGATACTATGGATTAATTATACCACATAATCCTTATTATATATGATCTTAATGCAATATCTAGTGGTTTTATTAGTCATTGAATCAAAGAGCTTCTTGTATCATGTCATATGCCTGCTAGTACCTGAGCCAATCAACTAAACATTTCTCACTAATAACAAGGTTTTAGAGATAAGAACTACATTCTCATGTGTTCTAAGATATAATTACACTTGTACCTTCTCTTCATAAGCATCATGTTATTTTGGTTGGTTTTTTGTAGCTACATGTCCTCATTACTTCCATCTCTAATGATGAGGATGTCTTTTTGGTTGATGTAAATCATCTCGACTAGAATTTCCCTCTCAAATGGATGTGCCTTGAGTCAAAGCATTATAATATCAGTAATCACTGTCATGAGTATTTTTTCAAAAAATATGACACCACCATTTCACTATCTCAATTTTCAATTGATGTTGATGTTGTGTTGGTGCTCTTTTTGGAACTTCTAACTATGCTTCTTGGAAATCGTCACTTTATCTTTGAACTCATCTTACACTAAATGGATGGATATGTTGTATGATAACTCAATGGATGTTGATGGTGTGTTGGTGGTCATTTATAGAACTTCTAACCATGTTTCTTAGAAATCAATGCTTTATCTTTGAACTCATCTTGCTTTGATACTAGAATGAAGAACTGAATGCTTTGATGTTGGAGAATATTCACCTAGTCTTCAAAATACATGGCTTGCTTCGTAATGTTCAATGTTATGAAAAATATCCAAAACAAAGAAGGAAAATATCTCAGATTGATCAAGACAAGCATCTTGTACTCATGTTTTTCATCAAGTGTAACTAGTTCTATACTAAGTTGTCACCAGATGCAATAACTCCTCAACTTCTAGACCATCTTTCATAGTGACTATATGAAGCTTAGACTAGAGATAGAGGATCATTTTTAGTTTTTTGCCTTGTAGATAGTGTACTAAATGTCTGAAGCCTCTTTCAATATTGACACATCCTAATTATGTGATTTAACCTCATCAGTGATACCGAGTGTAATCAACATCATGGCATTGGAATTAGACTTATTATATTTCATCTTCTTATCAGTGCTAGTTAGACGGGTCACACTACTAGTGATGATCCCCCATAATTATTTGAATTGAATAATCATGCACATTTTTGTCTTCCATGCTAGATAGTTAGGCACTTTAAGGAGCTGGGTATCATAAAGAAATAACTTTGGTGCTGACATGGCTTATGTCTCCTTTAAATCTACAAGTTGTTTACAAAGAAAACCACAAAAACAAAGGAAACAAAATATTTTATTGATTCAAAATTATGTTTTACAAAAAAAACCTTATTAAAGGAAACTAACAAATTTAGAATATCAGGTATCAAATGTTATCTTGGAGAGCAAAGTAAATGCCTATGCAATTGGAAAAACTCATTCAAGTAAAGAGTCATATTTGCTCAATAGAAAAAATGTATACAACCTAATTTTGATATGCACAATGGAGGAGAAGCATGTGGGATTAAAAATCCTTAATATTATTTATGAGAAATAAATTGGCTTTGTAATGCAATGTTATTTACTTAAGCATGTCATAAAATGTAGAAATATGACACATGGTTCACAATATTTTGCCAATATTTCTCTCAAAGTCAATGCCAAGGTAGGCGAGAACAACACAACATGGATTTATAGCCTTTCTCATCAATTACCTCACTCTGATAGTTCTCATGTTGGGCATTTTGAAGACAACATCAATCATCTATGCAAGTGAGATAAAAGAAGCCTGTTAATTACAACAGTTGTGATGAGCATCAACTGGGCCTTTTCCAACCATTTTCTAGTTAAAATATGATTCCATCTAAGTTTGACAAGTCTCTATTGAAAATGTAGAGGTTGTTGGATCAATCTCATTGCCTCAAGTGCATAATAAAAAATACCAAAATGAAGAGAGCAAATGCTTCAATGTGTTATTTATTGAAAGAGAGGTGCATCTATACAATGATAAAAATGGTTAGGACACAATTGCCCAAAATTGTAAGTACATAACCATAGGCTAACAACAAGTGGTTTTATTTTTAAAACAATGTAAAAAAACATTATGCTAACATTCATATTTTAATAAGTAATCAGATATAATCACAATCAGAAAATAAATAACAAATTTTGAATAAATCAAATTACAAGGACATCTCTCTAACACTAACCCTAACTGTCTTTTTTATTAGTTTACTATTTCTATAAATTCTATATATCATTTTAGTTTGATAGAAGTCTATCTTATTTACCTTCTTAAGTTAGATTTTAATTTTACATGATTTTAGAGTTAGTTTCCATCCACAATTAATTCTAAGGGCAAACACATCCAAAATATAGAGCAATGCCGTTTGAAAATTTTGTCTTTCATCATTTTTTATAATTATTGTTCCTCTCCTATAGATCTAGATATAAAATCCATCCATACAATCATATCTTCATTGGCATGACAATGTCTCCAATTCAAGCTTGACATCATCCATTCCATATTAGTTAATTCCTCAAATTATGTTTTTCGTTATTCAAAAATCGATGAGTCATAAAACAACCTAAGTCAAATTGACAATCAATCCAACCACATTGTAGAAAAATAAATATTGAAAACTATAGGGGAGTGTTTTCATAGTTCATCAAGGCTATGACTACACTGAGATTTACTACAAATTATTTTTCCACATAATCCTTGTTATCACCATACCTATTCAATAACCATAACAATAATATATAAACCAAAGGGAAGTACCGTAAAGTAATACAAAGATACAGAGACAAATCTTTGGTTTTTGCTTTGCAATGAAATGACTCTAGCATAATAAGGGTGGAAAAGAAGGCTTCCAAAGTTCTTATTAATAAAATAAGTGTGTCATTGAATTATAAAATTTTGTCTATTTATATTTGAACACACACACACACACACACACTATTAAGCACAGGCTTATACTAAGAGAGGGGGTGAATCAGTATAACATAATCTTTTAATCTTTTCAAATTTAATCAACCACAATACCTATAAACATTCAAGATCTAGCTCTTAATAACATAAGAGAACACATGATTTATGTGGAAACCCTTTTGGGAGAAAACCACAATAAACTATTTATTTTATAAATATAAATCTTTTACAATGTTTGCAGGCACCAACCTACTAGAGACACCAATCCCCAAACTAGGCACCAACCCGACCAATTCATGAGCACCGACCCCTAGAATATGAGGCACCAACCCCAAACCAAATCAATTCCACCGTCTATGATTTCTTCTTCAATCAAATGATGGATTTCCTTCTCTTCCACTTTCTCTCTCAGTAATTTTATTATACACTTTCTGCTCTCCTCTCTTTCACAATTCTCAAATAATATTTTTCATTAAAATAAATCAACCGTCCACACTTCTTTTCTTAAGAGATATTCTATTTCATTTTCTACTATTCCTTCTCTCTCACACTTATATTGATCCAAAAATTAGAAGTTTTGGTTGATAAATATTTCAAGAACACAAAAATAACACATAAACAATGAATTCTCTAAGAAGAGATGTTTCATTACTCAAGATCGCAATACAACTATATGTTTATCTCTGGGAAGAGATGTCTGATTTCCATTTCAGGTTACATCTTCATTTATACACATTTTAAAAGTAGGGGGATGATTTGGAAGGTCACCAATATTGAGGGAGATTGAGTGGTTTGACTTCCATGATTTAAAACAATACAGAATTTGAGGAATTACTATTTTTAGAAACTTACTATTTTAAGACTGCACTACTAAAATTAAAATTTGGGGCACTTCCATTGAGTTATCAAGGGTTAAAATCCATTGATTAGATATCCATGTCATCTTACCATGTTCTCCTCATTCTTAGCTTTCCAACAGTTCAAACATCAAGTCAATTAGAGCTACAGTGCAAAAGTTATGGTTCCCGAAAGTTCCATCATCAATTGGGGTGGAACCCTCACCCGAATTGTCACTAGAATTGTTGCCCAGATCATATATGATCTTAATTCAGATCAAATGCTTATAATACTTCCACATCTCTTCTCCCTTATATAGAATTTAAAGTATGTGTCCCATCTAAGAGGTACCTCTTCACCAAGAGATGTGATCGTTGACATTTTCATCGATATTTCTATTGACAGTTCTATTCACTTCTATCAACATTTTCATCGATATTTCTATTGACAGTTCTGTTCACTTCTATAAACAATTTCGTTCACTTCCAACAATAATTCTATTTGACATTTTAATTTATATCTATTATAATTCATTTGACATCAATGAAAATTATTCCAACAATCTCCCCCTTTGTCATTGATGGAAATCCCCATGAATTAGTATATGAACTCCCCCTATCTTCAATTCTCCTCCTTTGACATCAATGGCAAGGGTTGTACTCCCTTCTCCCCCTAAGTTAATGCTTCCTCTCATATTCACTAGATGAAAAAGTTATTTATCTTCTTCTTTTTTCTTCATTGCATTCTAGAATTTATTTTTTACCACTTATTATAATATCTTCTTTTATTGTTCCACTTCGTAGCATCTTTCCACTATGCACATCTTATCTCTCTTGCTTCAACATGGTCTTCACTACCATTTCTTCATGTGCTTTTTGCTCCATCATGGCCTCCCTGTTATTGCTCCTTGTACCTTTTACACAAGCACATACTACTCCTTTTAATTGTCTAGCTGATGCATCTGCCTCCAAACTTGCATGAATTCTCTTTTGAGTTTGGTTCGGTCATCTTCTTTCTTGTTCTGGTTTATAAGATTACTTCCACATTATCTCACTATATGTCCCTACTTATTGAAATTATAATGTACAATGTCTTTTGACAATGGAGTAAATGAATTTCTACCTAAGAAACCATATGAATCTTTGTTTCCATTCCAACCATGCTCATTCTTCTCACATCCTTCACTTGTGCCATAGTTCCATGCATACTCATTTCTTTCATGCCCATTCCTCATATCTACATTTCTGCCACTATTCCATGTGTATCCATTCCTTGCATGTCTCTTACAATCATTTGCTTTATGACCAAAAATGTTGTAATTGAATCAATAGCCATAGAATTATCCTTGGTACCTATTAGACTATTTTGGCAAGAATGATCTTCTATCATGTCAATGGTTCTTTACTTTGTCTTCTACTTGTAGAACTTAATTCTTTGGGGTAGTCTTCTCTTCTATCTTTATAGGTCTAGCAATTTCAACATCCTCCTTGGTAACCTTTTGTTCATCTCCATAACCAAGACTTGACTTTTTGAATAGTGACATCTGACGATCTAGAATCTCATCTAGAACCTCAATGCTCTTCTCAAATCTTAAGTTGCTTGTCAATTTAGCATTTGCCTTTTCTAAATCCTTTCTCAAGGCAACAATATCAGCCTCTAACTTCTCACATTTTCCTTCTTTGCCTTCATTTCAACTTTAGTCTCTTCTTTTATTTTCTTCACCTCTTCAACTTGAGCATTTAGACTCATGATGAACAATTCTAACTCCTCTAGAATTTTTGGCAACTCTTCTTATCTATCTTGATCATCTTCTTCTTATTTATTAATTTTTCACTTTTATTTCTGGTTCTCTTTATTGAGCATTTTGTTTTCATTCAAGGCACTTAAGAGTTCTCCTTCGAGATCTACTTTTGCTTCTCTAGCTTCTAAATCACTCCAAGATTGTCCTCTAGTTATCTGGTCATCACCATCCCAATATTCTATACCCATGAACAAAACTTCACCTCTGTCATTCTCTGTAACACCTTCAATCTCCTCACTTGAGCGACTAGCCCTTTTTGAATAAAGGCTTTTCTTTTTTTATCAGATCTCTTCTTTTTTCATATTTTTTGATTTGTAATTTTTCTTACTCTTGTGATAATTTCTTTCTCATCATGTTCCTCTTCATCATTACTACTCTCTTATTTTGAATGGGGACATTTATTTTCAAAGAGTCCTATTTTTCCATAATTGAAACACTTAAAAGGTAACTTACCTTTATATCTCCCAGATCCCTTTTTGAGATTTCTCACAAATAGGGCTTCTTCTTTATCTGACTCTTCACTAGTGTTATAACTTGATTCATGTTTTTCCTTTTTCACTTTCTTTGATACTTTGAAATTTGCTTCATGCTTTGTTGGTTTTTTTGCTTACATCCTCATTTTGTATGCTATGATAATTCCATGTAATTCATCCATCTTCAATGTGTCCAAGTCCTTTATTTCTTCAATAGCTAAGACTTTTGCATCATACCTCATTGGAAGTGACCTTAGTTCTTTTTGTACTATCATCAATTCTTCCATTTTCCCACCTAGGCCTTTGATGGTGTTGACTATATCATCCACATGGAGAAGATAGGTTGCAACGTTTTATTCATCTTTTATCTTGAGACTTTCAAATTGCCTTCTATTTGTTTGAAGCTTTGCCTTCTTGACCTTGTCATCACCTTCATAGTTATTTTGAAGTTTATCCCATATATCTTTTGATGACACACAATGCATTAATTTTACGAACTCTAATTCTGATAAGGCACACAAAATGGCATTCATTGCTTTCACATTATTCTCACATGCCTTCTTTCTAGCTTGATCCATTGGTTGATTTGTTGGTGATATGTACCTCATCGCTACTGATAACCAAATATCAAACCCTAGAGTCATAAGATATGTTTTCATCTTTATACTTCAAAAATCATAATTCATTCCATCAAACAATGGTGCTTTATTTGTGGAGAGACTGTCTTGACCTAGATGACTAGCCATGTGTGCTCCCGGGATCTACCTTCCAGTATTTAGACTAATTATGAAGAAACTACTATGATACCAATTGTTAAGCACAGGGTTATATTGAAAGGGGGGGTGAATCAATATAACATAATCTCTTAATATTTTCAAATATTCATAGTCACCAACCTACAAGAGCACCAAACCCTAGACTATGAGGCACCGACCCCAAACCAAATTGATTCCACAATCTGTGATTGCTTCTTCAATTGAATGATGGCTTTCCTTCTCTTACACTTTCTCTCTCGGTAGTTTTCTTATATACTTTTTGATCTCCTCTCTTTCACAATTCTCAAATAATATTTTTCATTAAAATAAATCTACCCTTCACTCTTCTTTTCTTAAGAGATATTCTATTTCATTTTCTGCTCTTCCTTCTCTCTCACACTTATATGATCTTCATTTAGATCAAATGCTTGTAATACTTCCACATCTTTTCTCCCTTATATAGCATTTAAAAGATGTGTCCCATCCAAGAGGTACATCTTCACCAAGGGATGTGATCGTTGACATTTTCATCGACATTTCTGTCGATAGTTCCATTCACTTCCATTGATAATTCCACTCACTTCTGACAACAATTCTGTTTGACATTTTCATTCATATATTTTTATAATTCCTTTGACATCAATGAAAATTATTCCAACACACACACACACACGCATGCACGTGCGCGCACACACACACACATGAATATGATGATGAATTTTTTATAATAAATGTTGTAGTAGACACCCAACAAAAAATTTACAGTCAAAATGACCTAACTAAATTGTGTGTGAATGATTGTCAATTTTAAACATTGATTAATAATTATAAAAAAAATGTTAGGTTAAATTTATATCCTTGATCTGAAATTTGGATCTAATATATTAGTAATGGGAGCTAACTACTTCCACTATTATGAAGTTTGTAATAAATGTATATAATACATTTCTTGAAGACAATTCACATAAAATTATTCATTAGAAAGGTCCAAGAAGAGCTTACAAAGTTAGAATAACTTTTAGTTTGATTCAAACACTCTCGGAACATCTCACTATTTTGACATAAAGTTAGCACCACATATTCTCTTAGAAACCTAGGGCGACACTACACATTTTCAAAAAAGAACCTGCAACAATGATGTATGTTATCGTATGATCAAATGCCCTGAGTTCAAACAACTAATTGCTATAAACATGGCTTATTTTTGGACTTTCTAATAATTTAGTTCATCTTGTGGGTGATATGTGTACCTCTTGTTTATGAGTTTGTTTATAAATAGAGGCTTTGAGTGAGTTAAAAGTATTCAATGGAAGTTGGGTTCAATAGTGAAGTTACCCGTTTTGATTCCAACATTCAATATTCCTTTGTTCTTCTAATTAATGTTGTTTATTAGGCATTTTGAATTGTCTAAGAAGAGTTGTAAGAAGTAAAGAGTATTTTGCAGGGATTTGGACAACTCTAAATTGTATAGTAAATTTGTTCATGAGAAAGATATAATGGAATGAGAAAGTAAGCACCTCACTCTTATGAAGTTTTTTCTCCCTAAGTTTCTCCAGAGTAATCTATGTTTCATATGTTTTCCATAATTTCTCTTTTTTTCAATGAAAAATTTAGTTTATTTCATATTTAACACTTAAATCTATATTTTCATAAGTAACTTAAACCATTACAATAAAAAAAAAATACATGTATATATTATAAATTTGAATAAAATACATATTAATAAATTATGAGCGGACTATGGATCAAACCCATAATCATCTTTATTTATGTAAAATTTACAAATTTGCTATTAAGTAAGATAGTTGTTGCTAAGAGGTCCAATAAAAATACCTGCAATAAAAATATTGATTAGAGGAATTGAAGTCCCAATAAAAATACCCCTGGAGTAAAAACATTGTGGAGATATCCCAATATCCCACAATCGAAGGGACATTGGCACCATCTCTAATCTCATAGACTGAAAATGAAATATTAAGCTTTAATTTTAAGCTAATCAATAAAATGGTAAAACCATTGACCCAAATTGTGGGGGCGTTTGTCTTAATATTTTACAAGTGTAACGAATCCGACAGCATTATCCATCACGAAAATTATATATGGGCGTTTGCCTTAAAATCTTAAGGAAACCAAAATACGAAGGAAACTGTGTAGCGAAGGGTATGCGTATCCGTTTTTATACAACGAATATACTTTTAATATTCACTTTTCCATTACTTCGTATGAAGTGAATATTGAGTGGCCTTCCGGAATCTTAAATGCACCCTTAAAAGTAAGGAAACAAATATTAAACGTGTAAACTTTTTATTATTAGTTCCATATATTAAACGGATACACTTTTTATTACTATTTTATTGCATGAGATTTACCTAGGGTCAAGTTCACTTCAGTGCATGTTTTAAGGTAGATTTGCCTACATTTTCTAATCCCGTACTGCAAAAACATCAGCCTACATATATAAATAAAATTGGCTGCCGTTATGACATTTATGTTAATGAATGGTGAATCAGACACTATAATACATACACATGATACATAATAGTCTTCAGCAAAGGATGCAAGTTAAAATAAATCACCAATTGACTCAATTTAGTTCTACATTGATTTTAATATTTGTGTATTGTATTAAGTTTTGTTTGTTTGTTTTTTTTTTTGTTTTTAATGGAAAAATGAATTAAAAAAAAATCAATCAATATTTTTAATATGGGAGAACTTCATGTCGATATAATTAGTTAGAGCATTGTTCGTTATTTTGACGGTCCATTTTTATTTTTCGAAAATGAACAAAACTTGGAACATGAATGATATATATTTGAATTAACAATTAAGTTAAAATAAAAAAAATAAAATAATCTTAATATTATCATTTTCAAGTGTCTAATATTAAATTTTAGTATTTACATGTAACCATAAAATATAGGTTTTCATTTCCACATATAAAGGATTTGATAAATTGATTGAATGGACTGAGAAACTTCATAGATATTTATTTCAAAATTGGATATTAGGTAAAGTGAAAGATGTTGGGTGGCTAAAAAGTGGATTTTTCATTTAAACATGATTTGAATCCAAACCTAACTCAAAAAAAACTTACATAATTTTGTGATTTATGTTTAGCTATAATGTGTACACATTATTAGTAGTATATAATGTACAAGGGTTACAAATCAAAACAGATGACGAACCAAAAGGTATGGGTTGCTTACTAAAATATATGTTAAATATAATGTTATATTTATATTCCTTTTAGTTTAAATTTATTTTATTAAATATAAGAAATTATCATCACTATGCATTTTCTAGAATCAATCTCACAAATTTATTTGTTATGATTTGAAAGATTATTTTTCAAAATCCAATTTAGTTACTTTTTAGTCATTTTCATTATTTTAATATTGAAATTAAGGATTTTAAGGCGTAAATTTTGCAAATGATATCTATTTTTCAAGTTTTAGAATATTTAAGATGTCTTGATGACATTTCTACGAGTTCTATGTTTGTCAAAATAAAATTATAAAAATCAATGCCCACCATCCCAACACTTTATGCTGATTTTATTTATAATAAGGTTTATTATAGGCCAAAAGTGACTCAACAACACCATAATTATTTGGGACTAGGGTAAATGCAAAAAAATTGGAGCACATTTATGGGAGGTCACCCTAATTATGTTTGAATTCAACCGGGTGTGTACATGGAAACATAAGACACATTGGTCACCAATGTACACCCAAATACCAATTTATGTTGATTTTACATGTAATTAGGTCTATTATAGGCCAAAAGTGACACAAAAACACCATGTCCACGTACGACATTGATAATTTTAGGCATATATGTTCACAATCACCCCATTTCTCTTTGAATTCTTAAAAAAGGTGTGATTCTAGCAAAATAAGTCACATTGTGATCATTTCACATCTCACCACATATTTCTATTGAGTTTACTTGTCATTAGTTCCATTATAGGCCAAAATTAACACCAAAACACTATATCCACTTGAAATTAGGGAAATTGTAAATAATTTCAAGCATATTTGTGCATGATAAGTACCAAGTCACATCAAATTCAAGTTGGACATGTGTGATTGGGATAATGTAAGTCGTATTAGTGACTAACACACACCCAACCACCTATTATGATGATTTCACTTGCGATTAACTCCCTCATATGGAAAAAAATACACAACAACACAATATCTACTTATGACTAGGATAAATGCATATGATTTTGGGTACAAATATGTTTGAACAAACAAATTCACTTTGAAATCAAGCCAAACTAGTATGATTGGGGCAATATGGGTTGCATTGGTGACACACACATATGTAACCACCCATTTATGTTGTTTTTACTTGAGATTATGGGGATTATAGGCCAAACACAACATAACAATACTATATCAATTTTTGACAAAGGAGAATACAAATAATTTGGGGCACATTCATGCATGATCACCCCACTTCACTTGGAATTAATGTCAAAGTAGTGTGATAAAGGTAAATTAATTTGAATTGGTGAATCTAACATAGTCGACCACCACTTTTTCCTTGTTCTTCTTGCAATTATGTCCCTTATAGGCCAAAATTCTCAAATAAACATCATATCCACTTGAAACCATGGAAAATACATATAATTTTATCAAATTTGTGTATGATTACCTTAATTCACGTTGCATTAAAATAACATGGTGTGATTGGGAAAAATTAAGTCACATTAGTGACCTGCCCACACTCAATCATCCCTTTATTCCAATTTCACTCATAATTTGGTCTTTTTAATGCTAAAAATGAGACAAGAACACCATATCCATATTTGACAATGAAAAATTAAATAATTCAAGGGCACATTTGTGTAAAATGAACCCAATTCACTTTGAATGTATTCTAAAATGGTGTGATTTGGGAAACATAAGTCACATTTTTGTCTCACGCACAAAAAAAAAATACAAGTTACCCCATTTATAATAATTTAGCCTAAATTCGAATTGAATTAGGGTGATCATGTAAACATATGTTCCAAATTCTCTGCATTTTCCATAGTCAAAAGTAGATATAGTGTTGTTATGTCCATTTTGGTCTATAAGGAACCTAATAAAAAATAAAATTGGCATAATTGGGTGGTCGGGTGTGTGTAGGTTGCCAATGAAGCCTAAGTTTCTACAATTACATTGCCTTTTCTTGAATTCAAATTAAGTTGTTATTATTAACAAATGTGCCCAAAAGTATCTACATTTTCCTTGGCCATATGGATATAATGTTTTAATGTCACTTTTATCTTATAAGGGACATAATCCTAAGTAAAATCAACATAAAAGAGTGGTTGGATGTGTGTCGATTATAAATGGGACCTACATTGTCCTAATCACACTAATTTAGCCTCAATTTGAATCAAACTAGGTTGATCATACATGAAATCATTGAATTTTTTTTGCATATTCCCTCATCACAAGTGGATATGGTGTTGTTTTGTTGATTTGGCCCATAAACCCTTAAATTGTAAGTAAAAATGGCATAAAGTTGTGGTTTGGTGTCTGTGGTTCATCAATGTGACCTATGTTACCCTAATCACACCATTTTGGCTTTAATTTGAAGTAAATTAGGGTGATTTCAAATATACGTTCCTAAAATTATTCACATGTCCATGGTCACAATTGGATATTTTTTTTCTTGTATCAGTTTTGGTCTGTAAAGGAACTAATCACAATTAAAATCAGCATAAATTGGTGATTAGATGTGAAAGTGACACAATGTGACTTAAATTGCCACAATCATAATTTTTAGCCTAAATTTGAAGAGAAATAGAGTGATGGTGTGCAAATGTGCATAAAATTATTTGCATTTACTTTGGTCATAAGTGGATATGGTGTTTTTGTGTCACTTTTGGCATATAGGAAATCCAATGACAAGTAAATTTGGCATAAGGGAGTGGTTGGGTATGCATGGGTCACCAATGTAACCTATATTTCTCAATGCATGCCACTTTGGAAATAGTTCTAACTAAGTTGGAGTGGTCTAACGCAATTTTTCTCCAAATTGTCTCCATTTACACTGGTCAAAAATGATTATGGTGTTGTGTCACTTTTATCCTATAAGGTACACAATCATAAGTAAAATCAATATAAAGTAGTGGTTGGTTGTGCATTGGTTTATAAATTTTGATTTTGACAAACCTAGATTTCCTATGAATGTCAACAATAATTTTAAAAGGCCCAAGAACCTAAAATATGACTATATTTATTACTAGAATAGAGATTATCTAAAACTGTTATGCCCTAAAATTCTCTGGATGAATATTTTTTTAGATCATATGGACACTTAGATTGCTTATGAACTCCATTTATATAACTAGTTGAGCACAAACACACTTGTATGAAGATAATTATAAAGATTCAAATAGTTTTAAAAATATCATATTTGTAACTTTATATAGTAAATAAGGCATGATATAGATTCATGACCAACCTACTTCTTTACAAAAATTAAGTTTTATCTTTCTCAAGAATTAAGTACCAAGTTTCAATAATTTATAGTTCAAATTTAGATCTATCTACAATGATGTGATTCATATTTTCTAAGTAAACCACATTTGATCTTAGTGATGATCCACTTCTTATTTTTAATTTAGCAATTCATATACTAGTTCCCACATCTTATCTTTCAATTTAACAAGTAGGTCGCATGACAACTTAGTGACACTTAGGGTTTTAGTTGCACTTTAGTGAACCACTTTCTTGGTTCCCATAGTTTCACACATTATGACATACTCTACAAAGGTTGGAGCACATATATTTCTAGCTCAAACAGCTAAACTAATTCTTCAAATTGAAACTTGATCACTCCCAATTCAACACTTCTCTACATGCCTCAACAATTAGACATGCACATTTTCATGACAAATAGAAATATCTACACACCCAAGTAGTACATTTCCTTCACTCTATTTATTTATGCATCACTAGAATAAAAGGAGGGGGAGTTGGGGGCAGGGGTCAAATGTGGATAATTAAATTTAATCAATAAATTCTTGACACTAGTTTTCTTTTGCATCTTTTACCTTGTTTGGCCAACTCACCATTATAATAATCATTTATCTATATGAAATCCTTTCAAGTATTAAAATTACTGAGAACATATTATATGCTTCCCTAATTTATTCTTTTCCATCCTTAATCAGAAGATACTTCATAAACATTCCAATTTTATAAGCCTTTATCCATTATGGACAAGTGCACACTAGTTAGACAAGGACACATTGTGCACCTGTCTACTTGAGTACACTTTTCTGCAATGCTATAATAACTAGTATTTTAAAATGAGAGGCTTCCTAATATATTGGATGTGTGTTGATTAGCAATGGTACCTAAACTATCCTAATAATAATGAGTTAGCCTCAATTTGAAACAAATTAGGTTGATCATACATGAAAGCACCCCAAAAAAATTTCATATTCCCTTATCACAAGTAGATATGGTGTTGTTTTGTTTATTTTATCCTATAACCCCTCAAATTATAAGTAAAAATGACATAAAGTGGTGGTTTGGTGTGTTTGGGTTATCAATGCAACTTATGTTTACCCAATCACATCATTTTTGGTTCAATTTATAGTAAATTAGGGTGATTACGCGTACATGTTCTTGAAATTATTCGCATGTCCATGATCACAATTAGGTATGTCGTTGTTGTGTCACTTTTGTACTATAATAGAATTAATCACAATTAAAATCAACATAAATTTGTGGTTAGATATGAAAGTGTCATAATGTGACTTACATTTCGACAATCACAATTTTTTTACCTAAATTTGAAGAGAATTAGAGTGATGGTATATAAATGTGCCTAAAATTATTTGCATTTACTTTGGTCATAATTAGATATGGTGTTTTTGTGTCACTTTTGACTTATAAGGAAACTAATCACAAATAAAACAAGTATAAAGGAGTGTTTGGGTGTGCATTACTTACCAATGTGACCTATGTTTCTCCTTGCATGCCACTTTGGTAATGATTCAAAAATGGTTTGAGTGACCACACATAAGTGTGCCCCAAATTATCTCCATTTGCACTGGTTAGAAATGATTAGGGTGTTGTGTCACTTTTGTCCTATAAGGTACATAATCATAAGCAAAATCAATATAAAGGAGTGGTTGGTTATGCTTTGGATTATAAATTTTGATTTTAACAAACCTATAATTCCTATGAATGTTAGAAATAAATTAAAAAGGCCATAAAATCTGAAATATTACTATATTTTTCTCCAAAATAGACATCATCTACAAATTTTACGTCCTAAAATCCTTAGGTTGACTACTAAAATCTTAAAAATGACTAAGTAATGAACAAATTGGATTTTAAAAAACTATCTTCTAAATCATAACTCATGGAGTTATGAAACCAATTCTAGAAGATCCAATCCGACCATAATTTGTTATATTTAATAATATTTGGTTTATTAACACTTGAACTTATGATTTACTTTAGTAAACAACCCTTGCATTTTTCTTTTTGAATTTATTTTCATTATAACACTTGCACATTACATAATGCTAATAACTTCTAAGGGGAAAACCACACACTACCTATACTAAAAATACAAATCAACCTATAAGGGAGGGTTTAACTTTTGAAAAAGATTCATTGGAAGGGTGAAGGACATGATAGACACATAAAGGTCAAGACCGACTATCGATCCTAACCAATGTGGGTCGATTGTGTCTTGGAAGATAATATTTTCATTTAAGGATTTGAGATGTTTGTATGAATGCATAAAGAGATTTTTAACAATTAATAACATTTATATAAGTGTAAAAAAATAACTTTAGAAGGTATGGGCCCGTACATTTAGGATAGAGAGAAGTAGAAAATGGGTTTAAATCAAATGCTCAAGTCTATTAAAGTGAAAGTGAGACAAAACAAACATTATCAAATATTCATGACCAAATTTGAGTATCTACAAGTACGAAACAAAGAAACTTGAAAAAAATAAAAAGATCTATAACATTAAATTTTAAATTTATAAAATCTAACCTAATTAATTTGAATTAGAGAAAAAATAAATAAAAATATAAGACAATACAAAAGTACAATCTTATTACAATCAGATTTAATCTAACCATAACAAAATACAACCCTAAAGGGAAAAATAATATTCATATATTCACACACACAAAATATATATTATAAAAAAGAAATATATACATATAAAAAATTAAATATGCAAATTTATCATTACTTCTCATAAATATATAATAAATTACAATTTACAAATACTTAAACTCATTTAATTGTAATCAATAATAACTAGACCCGCTAAAAATAATATCAAAAATAGATTAATTTACAATATAAATTATAAAAATAAATAAATTAAATTAAAAATTAAAAACAATATTCTTAACAACCCCTATAATCTTAAGTCAAATAAGATTTCAGTCTCTACAACTATTATGATATAAATAGTATGGTAAATTTGAAAAAAAAATTGAAAATCATAATAAGATCATTATGTGTGATCCATCTCCAACTCTATAAAGAATAACACATCTTAATAATATGTCCCAATAAACCATATACCAAAAGAGATAAAATACTAAATAACTCAAACCGACTCATCTCACAAGTAACCCAAAAGAAGTGTTACAATTAAATTATAATACCTAACTACTTCAACCTTTGTCAAGCTAAATATGTGTCATGATATTTTTCCACAATGATATCGAACTCCAAACCATGTACAGGGATCAACACAAAACAGCCACCTTGGGAATAAAAATAAAAATCGATTATGACTCATGCATATTCTTCAAAACACCTATTTAATAGACTATTTCGTTTATGTAGTGCTAAAATTTATAATCTTTGATATGTGATTTTTTTTTTCCCGAAACATTAATCACTCAAATATATAAAACAAACATTTCATGTGACATTTTACGTGCCCCATCCAAAGTTATAATATATAATGTTGCAAAAATAAGGATTAAAACTATTCAAAAGTTATAATATATAACAAGAGCTATTATAACAAGAGTGGTGGTGGTGGTGGTGGTGGTGGTGGTGGTGGTGGTGGTGGTGGTGGTGGTGGTGGTGGTGGTGGTGGTGGTGGTGGTGGTGGTGGTGGTGATGATGATGATGATGATGATGATGACGACGATGACGACGATGACGATGACGACAACGACGACGACGACGACGACGACGACGACGACGATGACGATGATGATGATGATGATGATGATGATGATGATGATTTTAATATTTTGAAAGAGTAATAATAAAAAATTTGTTGCAAATGTTATTATAATTGATAATAAAATCAAAAATATATTAAATATTATTTTTATATTAATTAAAATGTTTTAAATTTTTTTTATGGTTTGTTCAAATTTTAATTTTAAATTAACATGATTGATTGTGTTTTACACTTACAAAATGAAAATAATGTTATCTAATCATCATATTTAAAAGAAAGTTAAATTAATTAAATTAATATTTTGATTGTGTTTAATTATATAAAATATAATTATAATAATTTAAAACAAAATACATTTTTTAAAAAAAAAACTCTTTCAATGAAAAGTGGCTCTAATTAATTTTTAATTGATTGATGCAAGATTTAATATATAAATAAATATGGATATAGATATTTATAAGATTTTTCCATTCTCATTTTCAATAATAAAAATAAAATCCATTGCATTAGTAGCATTAGTGTACATTTTTTTAATTTAGTGAATGGAGTAAGAGTAAAATTCCCAGTAGAACCATAAGAGTTTGGAGTTTTCGGGTAGTATATTTGTCTTGCATTTGAATTGTCATTAGACTTTGCATACTCTTTCTAAGTGTTATGGTAATGTAATGTATCCAAAATTAGGCATCACTTTGGTAGTTATAGTTTTTATTGTGGGTGTTGGAACACTTATATTGAAGAGTATAAATCATGTTAGAAAGGGTGTAATTTTTTGTTTTCGTAAAGCAATGTTTTGTGAAGCGAGAAAGTATAAATCTAAAATCATACCTTAGTTTAAACTCTTGACTACCAACCCTATGATTTTTTTTTTTTTTAAATATATATTTTAAGATTCATTTTGAAAAATATTTAAATAATACATATTAATTATATTAATTTTTTTTATATCATTGTAAGATATGATATATTATATGATAGTCACATAATATTAATTTAATATTATATTTTATTATTATTGTAAAATAAATATTAGTAATAATTATAATATTATTGTATGTATTTTATATCATTATTCACTCAATGTAATATGTATTAAAAGTATGAATCACATTCCCCTACTCAATTGGTAATCATATTGAATTTAAAATAAAGAATCCTAAATTAATAATTATGTTGAATTTAAAATAAAAAATCCTATTGAATATTAAATGAGAATTAAAAAATTATGGATCTAAAATATTAATAAAAATTAATATATGTAAATGCATTAACTCAAGATTTTGAAGTAAAATTAAAATTTTAATATTATAAAATTAATTTTTTAATATTTAATATAATCAAATAAAATTGTTAATTATATAATTTTAAATTAAAAAATAAATTACTATAAAATCCGAACAATTAAAATTAAAATAATTTTATAATAAATTGAAATAATTTGATTGTAAAATATGTAAAAATATTGTCAATATACAATTAATATATTGAAAAGTTTTATGACATGGAATCACTATCTATTAGAATGAGATATTGCAAATTGAGAATTGAAAGCAATTTTTAATTTGGAAATATTGCATTGCAGTTGAGAAGTCTGGTCGATGCATTTACATATAAAGTACGGTGAAATAGATAGGTCTAAAACATGTTCAACTCTGAGGTAGACCCCATACCCAAAAAACAATTAAAAGATACTATTGTTCAACTATAATATATGTGACATCATACATCTTTAGTTTCTAACAAATTTAAAATTATGTGAAATCTTTAGAGCATGCTTGTAAGTAGAACATATAGGGTGGAGTTTTTTTTGGGGCAATGTACGGCGCTGATCGATCTTGGCTGCCGAGGGCCGTCACTCGTCGTCGGATGCGGGAAGACGACAAAACGTTAGCCGAGCGGCATTACGAACAGTGAAGGCATGTCTGTTGTTCTATTTTGACCAGATTATTGTATTTGTACACTTGTTTGCCACGCTGGAATTTTGCCTGAAGAGATCGCACGGCGCAGAATGGTGGGAGGTAGTTAGGCCGATCTGAGCCGTCCGATGCGGAGGGTGACGTCGGCTCTAGGATTGTTTGGAGCTTCCCTTGGGGATATTTTATGCCCTCTCAAGAAAGCAAAGTGAGTATTTTTTGCTTCTTTAATCCGGTTTGCTGCAAATTTAGAGGCCGATTCCTTCCATTTTACACATTTTTGATCATTTTTTTCCGAAACTGCACAGATTTGTTTGGGAAGGGGTTTTAAGCGGTTGAAAAAGGTTTAGCTTAGATCTTTTTCGGTTGAAAATTCAACACCCATTATATTTTATGCTTATTGTTGGATTTGGCTTCAATTTCCTGCATTACTGCTTGTGATTTGCTCACAGTAGTCTCTTTTTCAAATAAAAAAATTGTTCGAATTCCTATGGCAAACCAACATTCTCCTTGATCAGATATCATTTTTTTAAAGTAGTAGAACAAACAACCGTAAAAGCTTTGGACGGTGCAGTGGTGAAAGCAGTGGTGGGAATTGTAAATTTGGGAATGTTTTTGAACTGAACAGACTGCAGTAATATCTGAATTTGCAGTGTCGGTGATATTCCAGTCAAACACAGGTTGTGCCAATCGTAATCACCTACGGTTGTCTTTGTTTCTGCTTGAGCGTGATAACTTTAACTGTAATTTGTCCGTGTTTGAAATTGAAGACATGCGATTCAGGATAGCGCCGTATATAACCAAAATTCAAGTTTATCAAGCCAAAGGCTCTAACACGGCACCATTATCATTTTATCAAACATGGATTAAATCTTTTAATTATAAGTTTGTTTAAATATTTGTGATTTTGATTGGGTATAGCATGTTAGAAACTAATTCTTGTTTAATAATAACGAAGAAAATAATAAAATATCTATAAATTTGTTTTAACATTCGAAAATTTTCACTTTGAAATTTACAAGATCTTTTGTTTGGTAGGAAGATTGTATTGACTAAAGTAAACGCCTAGGGCGATAACAATAGTTCCATGCCTCACGGCAAGGACTAATAATTATAATATCTTAGAATTTTCAATACATTGAAATTAAATATGATCAATTTTCAATTGTCATTTATGATTCGTTTTTATGTAACATATTTGAGACAACTCATCACAAAACTATAATAATTCAAGTTCAATATTTAATATATATATAGGTGTATTATTTATAATTTCAATATTTACATAGATAGTTTGATTATATTATACATCCAAAAATGTTTTCAATTAGTTTGAAAACTTTACAAAGTCATTACACATATCGATGACAATCTATAATATAATATCGAAGTATTCATGAGAAAAAGGATACATAAAAAATATTCTACTCTTAAAACAAACGTATAAAATAATGATTGTAAGTTACGTACATAAAATTAGATGCATAAGTATACAAATCAACACATAAAAAATATCAATTGCCTCAAAATTTAGTATTAATAATTATCAATTAAATCTGAAATCACTTATCCATCAAATTGGTTATTCACTCACAATCCATAAATCCTTGAGTATCATTACAATTTATATCAATTCGTAATCAAACTCAAGATCCATAACCACAATTTAATAATTCATAACATCAAATCATACGCTTAAAACTTTAAATATAACTCACAAATTTCCATATAAAATAATGGTAGATAATTGATATATATATAACTTTGTAAAATTAAAATATTCAAAATAAAAAACATAAATCTTCTTAACATCTATATCTATAAATGTACAACTTAATAAAATCTTTTTTAAGTTTTCATCATAAATTTTCATTAAATCTTCCTCTTAAAATTAAGATCATAAATTTTCATTAAATCTTCCTCTTGAAATTAATGGGATGAATGTGTAAACTACCTTATTACATTTTCAAAATTAAAATTCAAATACACAAACTTATAATTAAAAAGAGGAAATGTCTCGATCTCTATAGCCTCAAAAATGTAGCCAACCTTAATAGAAAGATAATCACCATGAAATACATATGTATCCACATTAATATAAAATAATAACTCTTATCAACAAACCCTTGACATTTCACATTGAGATCATCATCATCATCATCATCATCATCATCATCATCATCATCATCATCATCATCATCATCATCATCATCATCATCATCATCATCATCATCATCATCATCATCATCATCATGGAATAGATTATCATACGTGTCGAATCAACATCAGTGAACACAATAGCAACATCTTTGATAGGAAGTTCTAAGTAATCACATAGCATGTCAATAATCTCATTGAAACCATATGAACAAGCATTATCTAAGGGAATTATGTCAAACTTTACAATCTTCTCAACACGTGATCACCAAAAACAAATACCTAGATACATTTGTATAATAAGAACATTAACATTTTGAATATGTTTTATTTATTTTTTAATAAACACAATAAATTGGATTTAATTATATAATTATATAGGTGTTGAAATATAAATATTAAAATGCTAAAGATACATCATAAATACTTATATTTAAAATAAAACACAATATGTTAGATTTAATTATATAATTATATAGGTGTCAAAATATAAATATCAAAATACTAAAGATACATCATAAATAGCTATCTTTATTTAGATAAATTTTTAAATAATAAAGAAAAATTATTAAAAATAAATATACTTAATTTGAACATTGATTTTGTTGATTATTCTAGCTATTTAACAATAAAAAATAGAAGGAAAGGTTAATATGCATGCTCAATAAAATGTATAGGAATATAATTAAAATTAGATAGATCCATTTTAAATTGATGGTGAAACAATACACCAGTGACATGTTAAAAGGTAGAGGTAGAAAATATTTATAAAGAATAGCATAATAGGTGGATAGTGGAACCATGTGATCAAGGGCATTGATCATGGAATTAATGTGGTTGAATTTGTAGAAAATTTGATGAATGTTACTTCACCACTTATGAATGTTGAGTAATTTAAGATATTGTAAATAGATTGACACACCATACGAGGAGAAGCAAGAGGAAACTTTTGGATGAATTGCAGAAAGAGAGAGAAGACATGGAGCTAGATCAAAACCTAGGTTCCTTTGTTGCTGTTGATCTTGAATGATGCTTAAGACTGCAGGAAGGTAGTCTGGAGGCAATATTTTCCCAGATCTGGGCCGTAATGAAAGAGAGAAGGATGAATCACAAGGTTTGAAAATGGTTCAAGAATCTCAGAACATGGAGGGAGCTTGCGAGAAGAATGACAAGGAAGTGGTTTTGGACAAATATATTGATGCCCTTAGCAAAGACTGCAATGATGAAGTGACTCCAAGCATTCAAAAGGACAAAACATCACTAATTAAGAGGACTTGTCCAATGTTAAAGTAGGTAAAAACCTAGAATTTTTGCTTCTGGATGAATATATTGAGGTTATTACTAAATGCCAAAATCATTTTGTTATTTTATTTTTATTAAAGGGTGTTCCTTCTAATATTGGTTTTTACAGTTGGGATAGAATAAATTAGGGGCACATTCCACACCAACAACAACAAAACCAAAGGCACATTCCACCCCAACAACAACAAAACCAAGGGTACATTCCACCCCAACAACATCTTATCCAATCCACAAATACACCAAACATACAAGAATGAAACTCTATGAATGAAATTATCCAAAGATTGGAGATGAATAATAGAGTCAAAAAGTACAAATTTGATGAGATATGCCCATATCCATTCAAATTATCTATTCTCCAAAACCCCTTTCCACCTCATTTTGAGGCACCTAATTTTGACAAACATAAAGGGAAAGGAGATCCACGTGAACACATACAAGCGTTCTTCATCTTATGTCAAGAGGTTACTTATAGTAGCGACTACTTACTACGACTATTTCTATGAAGTTTAGTGGGACAAGCTCTTGATTGGCTACTTAAACTACCCAAGGGATCAATTGTGGATCGGAACGACTTATCAAAAAAGTTTGTTAACCATTTATAATATAACATATAACATGAATTGACCATTGTTGGCTTATGCAAACCCAAGCAACATGATGATGAAAGTTTTGTTACATATCTACAAAGGTGGAGAGCATTAGTAGGCTGCTTTCAACATAATTTACCAGAAAAATAATTGGCTGATATCTTTGCATAGAATTTGAATCCTAAAGTTATGCATAACCTATGGTTAGCTTGTGCTAACTCATTTAAAGAAATTATTAACAAAGGAGAGCAGATTGAGAAGGCTCTTATTGCTAGAGGCCTTGTTAAGATTCTTATGCAGGGACAAGCATCTAATTAGACTAAATCACCAGCTCCACAAATAGTTACACAGGATAAGTCTAAGGGCTTTCATAAAAATAAGAACATGGTTGGAAATGGGGTGATAGAAACAAGACATGTATAAATGGTATAGGCTATGCCTCCTTCAAATGTACAATTAACTCCCTCAAATCCACTACCTACTTTCTAGAGACAACCTCCATAAAGAACATTTCATAACAATTTTAAAGTCTTTAACAATTTAGGAGAATTAGTTGAAATAGTGTTACAACATTTCATTGCTGCTAATTTAATTATATGACCAGTAACCAGGCCATTTCCTCAAGATCAACCAAAAACTAGACTTGTATAAAGAAAATGAATGGTGTAACTTTCATTGTGTTGTTAGTCACAGTGCATATCATTGCATTCAATTTCAGCATATTATTGAGTACTTTATTGAAAATGGTGAGCTATAAATTAAGTTTGCCCTTAATCAGGACACAAATCAAGATATGGGAATCTACAAAGACCCTTTCCTCGACATGATCCACCACCACCAAGGAACAATCAAAATGGTCACAATCAAGGATAGAGATAGAATTAGAACCAACAAAGTCAAAATCATAATGAGCATAATTGAGATCAGAATGCCCACACTAATAATTTGGTTTATAAAAATATACCTTACAATTATAATAACACTATGGGACATATTTTTGCAACCCACATTACCACTATTATTATAACATCATGTGGCCAATCTCATGTTCCTCTCAACATCTGACCCATCATTATAGGGTCAACACCCTCTCCCCCTAGTAATACCATGTCAATTTAGCATCATCATGTTGTTACTCCATTTACATAGGTTACTAATCCTAAACAATAATACCATTCTTTTAATTATAAAGGCTCTTCACTAACCCAAAGTTGTCACAATACTATTAATCACCTGTAGGTCACCATCTAAGGCCCTTTGCCTCACTCTTCTAACTATAATAAATCCTTTCCACCTCTAGGTTGTGCAATCATAACTAGATGCCCATGAGTTACCATCCAAGGCCTTTCACCCACTTATTTCCATAAACCTAATGAGAACACTATGCTAATGGTTCCAAAGCTGAATACTATCCCAACAAAGACTAAACTAGTTCAATCCATAGTTCAAAGGCCTTATAGTATAATGGACCAATTAGATAAAACCAATGTGCAAATTTCCATATTAGAACTCTTGCAGACATCTAATGTCTATATAACCATATTCAACAAAATTTTATAAGAGTCTATTGTGCCTAATGATATAAAAATTGATCAGTTTTAGATCCTATTTGGACATTTGTCTTCATTTGAGCAAATCACATTTGATCAAAAGGACATGTCCACCCTTGGCCCAAATCACAGTAACCCACTGTACATTGAGATAATCATTATGAATCACAAGATCAAGTTGGTTCTTATAGAAAATGGTTCAAGGCTAAACATCATATCTCTTAAATTGGTTTGATGATTGGGTTACATGGATAAGGACATTCAGTCAAAGACTATTACAATCAAGGCTTACAATAATGCTGAGAGGGAGTCATCCAGTATAATTTGGTTGTTAGTCATGGTTGGGTTTATTTCTCATCACAAATTATTCCATATTATGGATATTGAGCTTCCTTATAACATATTTCTTGGTTGTCCTTAGATCCATGAGGTATAGGTAGTTCCATCTACTCTTCACCAATGCCTTAAGTTTCCCCATGATGGGATCAAGGTTACTATTATCATTGAACAACATCCATACCAATACTATAAACATCTTGTAGCAGAGTTTTGTAATTATAAATATTACCTAGGTTCAGAATTCATTGCAAAGAAAAATAAAGCCATCATTTCTCATCCATCTTCATCTAATTATATAGACCCTGATGATCTAGCCTTCACTTCAACTGATCTATTTTCTATAGCTCTATCCAAATAGGTGATTATTAAAGATGCAAGAATTCTCACATACCATCTAAAGGATGTCCTATATATTACAAAATTACCAAAATCTCCTAAAACATTTGGTAAGCCTAAAACTTCTTAGACTCCTAATAAACCCAACTAGATTTGGCAACCAAAGAAGAAGCATGTAATGTCCCCATTTTCTTGAACATCAGTTTGTAGAGGGTTTAGCATATCCTTGGCTCTTGAAGACTAATGAGGCATGGTGAGAGAGTCATTTCTATAATCACTTGGTGATTACCTAGCTCAGTTTTGATTGGAATAAGGTTTTTCACTATATTTCATTATTATTTTTAATTACGAAAAATCTTATTTTATAATTTAATAATATAAAATATTATATTATTAAGGATGACCTCTTGAGGGAAAGCTTAAATAGACATTGAGGTCTCACCATTTGGGCATCCAGATTTGTTGAATTGTTGTGTTGATGAATTTCTTGAGTATTTGTGGAGCGGAGCAGTCTGTAGATAATTGGATTGTCACTGGAAATGAAAACTCCCATTGATAGCGATTCTGAGGGTTTGAAATATCACCTAAATTATTTCAATTGGAGGTGATACTTCAGTCACTTCGTTTGGGTAGAATTTGTGGCCTAAGTCCAATTTTTGAGATTATTATATTGGAGCCGATCAGCCTTGGAGAGATCTTATTTGAGGCATCAACCAATTGGCTGGAAGAATCTGAAATCTTTATGCCAAGTCAGAAATAGTAGAGGTGCAAATAAACCTTCTTTCAATTCAGCTCATAGTGGCAGCGGTTTCCATATTGGAGTGCATCATTCCTAGGATTCTGTGGCAGGGCCAATTAAGCCTTGGAGTACTTTGATTGGAGGAGTCAGTGATTTGATCAGAGGACCCTAAAATTTTTGACATCTAGTCTAAGGTGCAATTTGAGCTTTTTCCTATTCGCCAGAGTCATATCAGCAACAATTTCCATTAGTGAGGGGCGCATCATTTTAGGGGTTCAGCTGAAGGTGCTAGGCATTTTTTAGAGATTTGAAGATGCTTAGTTATTTTATTATTCTAGATCTAAAACAGGGCAACTTCCTCAAAATTTCTGTGTGTTGTGTTGGGGTCTCCAATTTCTAGTTTTTTATTACTTTTATTTGGGACAGCAAGGCGTCTCTAATCAGGTTCAATTTGAAATTGTATGCATTTTAGATAGCATTTAGTTGAATAGGAAATTGTACGGCTATAGGTGGCTGTCAGATTATAATGTGTTAGCCAAGAGTATTGGCTATTGACATTTGTTATATTATTCGCATTAAAGGAGATAATAGTTGCTGGTGTCATTTAAGAAATTCAATATCATTTATTATCAGCTAGTTAGTTTTCATACCAACTATTTGTAAAAATGCCAATTGGCTATAGGTGTTCATTTCTCCTGCTTAGATCACATATATGGATGGAATATTGCCAAAATTAGTCATACATTCATGTTAGGTCATTGTTTAGATAATCTAGAGTCTTCTTGCAAGCATTCTTATTGATGTTAAATGAAGGAAGGAGCCATTAAAGCAAATAAAATGTTATATCAGTCATATGACCCTTGTATGAGAAGTGTTTGATAAAATTTCCAAGGCCAAAAATCAAAAGTTTTTCAATCAGATTTGAGCAGGGTCATTATAGTGGTATCAGAGCGGTTTCCTGCCATCCTTTGGGTCAAAAATCCTCTTCATTTATGCACCAAAGTGACAGAACCAAGAGATATAAAGCTTGAGAAGAAAGAAAATAGAGACAAGACACATTATTAGCAGCAGGGGATTAGGTGATTGGTGGCCCTATGATAGAAGGAAGAGAAGGAAGTCCTCCTAGAAATGGAAGAAGAGATGATGATATAGAGGTACTTGATTCTTTTAGGAGTTTAAGGGAGGGACAACAATAGATATCTGGGATACTTGAGCAGCTTGGAAATGCTCTACAGCAGTTGGACTTACCAAGAACGCAGCCCCAAGATAATGATGATAAAAGGAGCATAGCTGGTACAAAGAGAATACTAAGAGCATCTTCCCACACAGCAGACAGACCTACATGGTCCACTTTCTTGAGGGAAGAATGGGCAATAGAAGAGAATGCTGAAGATATTAAAGAGCTTACCTTCGCTGATGCATATATGGCTGCTCATGATGAATGGCTACTATTGACACTAGAAGCACGAGAGCTTATGCATTTTGATCATTTTGTACAAACAAGGATGGACTACTACAGGTCTCGATGGGAGAGGAGGCCTTGAAATTAGAATAAAGACCTTAAGCAAGCTACTAATAAGCTCACATTGTCCATGTTTGATGGTAGTGGCAAGATCACTGCACAGTCATGGATTCATAAGTTGGACACCTTCCTGGCTCTACAACCCATGATAGAAGAAGAAGCCATCAAATTTGCCATGTTGCACTTGGAAGGAGCAGCACACGAATGGTGGTATCATGGATTAGTAACATTACAACATAATCAGATTACATCCTATCAAGAATTTATGGATAGACTTTGGACCATTTTGATAGAAAAGATCCAGAATCCTACTTCAGGGATTTGGCCCAACTCAAACAAGTTGGAAGCTTGGAGAGTTACATTGGAGATTTTCAAAAATTATCAGTGATGGTTCCTAAAATCTAAGAGAGACAGTTGGTGGTCCTATTTATTGAAGGATTAATGGAGCCTATCAGGGGATGGTTAAAAGCCTTTGATCCTCCTACTCTTCAAGAGGCTATGAAGAAGGACAAAAGTATGGAACTGTCAACACCATAGAATAAGTTTGTATCAAAGGGATCTTCTTCAAATCAAGATAATAAATCTTTCTCTAAGAAGAAGAATGATCTAGATCTCAAGGACAAATCAATACCACCTTTAGATCATGACACACTCAATGAGTTGAGGAAAAAGAAGTATTTCTATTGTAAGGGGCCTTATGATGCAAATCATGATTGTCTCTTGAGACCAAAGGGAAAGGCTAATAGAATAATGTGGGCATATTATGAATCTGATTCTAAAGACTCAGAAGCAGAATAGGAAGAAGAAAACCATGAAGGAGCAATGGGGCAACTTGATGCACACATCACTAGCATCCAACAGGAAGGTTCATTTAAGATGTGTGGGGTCTTAGCAGGGAAAAAGATAATCACTCTTCTTGATACAAGAGCAACTCACAACTTCATTGATGCTCGTTTCGTTGATAAGAGAGGCATCAAGACAAAGGACTTTGAGGGGATAAGGGTTAAGGTTACAGATGGCTATACCCTCAAATGTGAGAAGATAATTTCAAACTTGCCCATACGATTGAACAACTATGAGTTCAAGACAGACTTTTATGTAGTGAACATGGATGATGTTGATATGGTGCTTGGCATGAGATGGTCACATGAGATTGGGAAATTCAACCTTGATCTTAGAGAAATGGAGATGTCTCTTCAGGTTGATGAAAAGACTCATGTCCTTAAGGCAATACAAGACTCTAGTTTCAAGATAATCTCTTTCAGGAGAATGGTAAGACAAGATATGGAAGAGTGGGCAGCAGAAGGTGTGTTGACACCTACAGTAGGGGAACAACAACAACAATTAGAGTACCATCTTGACATCTAAGAGTTAAGGATTGAGCATATCATCAAGTGGGAGGAGGGCATCAAGCTGGTTATATTCACTCCATACAGACAAACCAAACAACTTCCCAAGCTTATATCACTATGCAATGCAGGTAAACGCAATCCATCTGTGATAGAAGCAATAATGGGAAATATAAAACATTCACATCACTTGATTCTTCTCTTAAATAGTTTTGTGGATGTTTGTTTTGCTGTAAGTGGTTTTAGAGCAACATCAGTAGATTTAACATCTATAGCCATGCATTCTGTTCACCTTCAATTTGCTGCTGGTGTACCTTCGTCAGGCAAAATCTTTAAATTACACCTCAGTTACTTCAGAGTCTTGGAATACATGGATGGGGTAAGATTAAATAATAAAGCAGTTTTCAAATAAGTGACATCATCGAATGGACATGTCATTATGTTTATTGATGAGATTTATACAATTGTTGGTACTGGCGCTACAGGAGGATCTATGGATGCGAGCAACTTGTTGAAGCCCATGCTTGGACAAGGAGAGCTACATTGTATTGAAGTCACAACTCTCAATGAATATCATAAATATATTAATAAGGATGCTACTCTTGAGTAGTGATTTCAACAAATATATGTGGGTTAACCATCAGTTGAAGATACTATATCTATTCTTCATGGACTATGTGAGCGTTATGAATTGCATCATGGAGTTAGAATTGCTAAAGGTGCACTGGTTGCAGCTGTAGTGCTTTCAAAGCAATATATTACTGAGCGCTTCTTGCCAGATAAAGCAATTGACCTTGTTGACGAAGATGTTAAAAAATTAAAAATGGAAATTACATCAAAGCCTACTGAATTGGATGAAGTAGATAGAACTATGCTCAATTTGGAGATGGAATGATTGTCTTTGAAAAATGATACTGACAGAGCATCAAAAAAATGATTTAGTAAGCTGGAGGCTAACTTGGAGGCACTTAAAAAAAAGCCAAAAGAGCTTTCAGAGGAATGGGCAAAAGAGAAATCACTGATGACTTGCAACCAGTCCATCAAAGAAGAGGTGGACAGGGTCAATTTGGTAGATGAATGTGAGTACAAATTGTATTGGGATACAGGGATCATTTTGTATGATAGATTGCTTTTCATCATTCACCACAGTGTTGAGCATCATTCAGTATCTTTTTAGGCACTTTATAGAGTCATTTGGGATCCAAGTGGAGTACAGTTTTCTTGGCAGTTGAGATTGCTTGGGGACAAGCAATTTTAGGGAGGGCGAACTATAATATCCCTATTTTATTGAACATCAGTTCATAGAGGGTTTAGCATATCCTTGGCTCTCGAAGGCTAATGAGGCATGGAGAAAGAGTCATTTTTGCAATCAGTTGGTGATTACCTGGCTCAGTTTTGATTGGAATAAGGTTTTTCACTATATTTCATTATTATTTTTAATTACAGAAAATCTTATTTTATTATTTAATATTTTAAAATATTATTTTATTAAGGATGACCTCTTGAGGGAAAGCTTAAATAGACCTTGAGGTCTCACCATTTGGGCATCCAGATTTGTTGAATTGTTGTGTTGATGAATTTCTTGAGTATTTGTGGAGCCGAGCGGTTTGCAGATAACCGGATTGTCACTGGGAATGAAAACTCCCATTAATAGCAATTCTGAGGGTGTGCAATATCACCTGAATTATTGCAGTTGGAGGTGATACTTTAGTCACTTCGTTTGGGCAGAATTTGTGGACTAAGGCCAATTTTTGAGATTATTATATTGTAGCCGATCAGCCTTGGAGAGATCTTATTTAAGGCGTCAAACAATTGGCTAGGAGAATCTGAAATCTTTATGCCAAGTCAAAAACAATAAGGGCACAAATAAACCTTCTTTCCATTTAGCTCATACTGGCAATGGTTTCCATATTGGGGTGCATCATTCCTAGGATTCTGTGGTAGGGCCGATTAAGCCTTGGAGTACTTTGATTAGAGGAGTCAGTGATTTGATTAGAGGAGCCTAGAATTTTTGACATCTAGTCTGAGGTGCAATTTGAGCTTTTTCTTATTTGCCAGTCATATCAGTAGCAATTTCCATTAGTGAGTGGGGCGCATCATTTAAGGGGTTCAGCTAAAGGTGCCAGGGATTTTTTAGAGATTTGAAGCTGCTCAGTTATTTTATTATTCTAGATCTAAAATAGGGCAACTTCCTCAAAATTTGTGTGTGCTACGTTGGGGTCTCCAATTTCTAGTTTTTTATTACTTTTATTTGGGACAGCAAGGCATCTCCAATCAAGTTCAATTTGAAATTGTATGCATTTTAGATAGCAGTTAGTTGAATAGGAAATTGTATGGCTATAGGTGGCTGTCAGATTATAATGTGTTAGCCAAGAGTATTGGCTATTGACATTTGTTATATTATTCGCATTAAAGGAGATAATAGTTGCTGGTGTCATTTAAGAAATTCAATATCATTTATTATCAGCTAGTTAGTTTACATACCAACTATTTGTAAAAATGCCAGTTGGCTATATGTGTTCATTTCTCCTGCTTAGATCACATATATGCATGGAATATTGCCGAAATTAGTCATACATTCATGTTAGGTCATTGTTTAGATAATCTAGAGTCTTCTTGCAAGCATTCTTATTGATGTTAAATGAAGGAAAGAGCCATTAAAGCAAATCAAATGTTATGTCAGTCATATGACCCTTGTATGAGAAGTGTTTGATAAAATTTCCAAGGCCAAAAATCAAAAGTTTTTCAATCAGATTTGAGTAGGGTCATTACAAAGCAACCAAAACCTCATATGGTTTTTGTACCTACAATTGCACCAAAGAAATATTGAGAGGCTTTTACCAAGGGATATTGGTTATATTCTAAAGGCCTTGTGGATTATTTTTAGAATCTAAAGTATCCCATCCCTAACATGATAATAGATCATCTTGACTATACAAGGAAAGGTCTTGGCCCATAGGCACAAGGAATTATAGAACATTTATCAGTTGGACTTGTTAATTGGAATCATGGTCTTGGATTTAAACCATCGGAGGATGACCTCATAACATTTGGTAGTGACTCTTTTTAAGAGACTAGTAATGAGACTGTTAGTAGTGACACAAAATTCCATTATAGCCTTTTCGATGAGCTTGCTAATTCAGATATGTTTAATTCAAGTGCCATATCAACCATAACAGTTATTAGAGCTTTCCATCTTGAAACAAAAACCCATCCTAGTGGTGCTTCCCTTCCTAAAGTAGGACATTATATCTTTACCATTGGTGCTTCCCATCCTGAAGCAAACCCTCACTGTAACTTATGTCGTTGCCATCTTGAACTCATAGATTGGGATCAAAAAAAATTGGTCATATGCCTCGATGAGTTTCAAAATGAAGAATCAATTGTAGAATACATCAGCCTACGAGATGCATTCCCTATTGATGATCATAAGCAGGGTTTTGATTTTTCATTAAATTCTTATGCCTACTTTGGATAGTAGGCAAACTTTCTTGGTTATAATAAATAACAAACATCGATCTCTTTAGGTGAAAACCTCTTTGAGGTACTTGTTGATCAAGGAAAAAGTAAAGAAAAAGATAAGCCTTTGAGTGAAAACCTATTTCAGGTGCTCCTAGGTGATAAAGTTTGCTCATCCCCTCAAAATGTATAAACTCCATCTAGCCCAAGTTCCATAGCTAGTATAAGTATCTCTTCAGAACAAAATCAAATATTTGAGTGTCTTGCTCTTGAGTTTTCATAGGTCTTTGCCAATTGGATTTTACCTGAGAAGGTAAATTCTAATTCTTCATATTATCCAGATCTTTGAGAGGAACAACAAGAGGATATAATAGAAGAATATCATGACCATAAATTGCCTACAATTCTAGAAGATGGATCTACACTCCTTATGGATATCACAATAAAAGTGAATTTTAGAACACATGAGGATCCCAAAAATGTTTATCTTTGATCTTCCATTATTGAGGCAAAACATGAACATATTATATCCATTCTTAAGGATTATATCTTTAAATGGCTATATTCTGACATGCCAGGCCTAGATCTAGATTTAGTTGTACATCATCTTATTGTTTACCTTGATGCTAAACTAGTCAAGTAAAAGATGAGAAAGATGCATCCACACATCACCCTTTTAGTTAAGGTCGAGTTATAAAAGTTGTTAGGAACCAATTTTATTAGACCACTGGACTACTCTGAATGGATTTATAACATAGTGCCAATAAGTAAAAAGACCCCAGGCATACATGCTTATAATGATTTTTGTGATATTAATAAAGCATGCCCTAAAGATTATTTTCCTCTACCCAACATTGACATGAATATCGACTCAACTGTTGGTACGAGATGCTATCCTTAACAGATGGATTTTCTAGATACAATTAGATTAAGATAGTCTTTGAGGATGAGCATAAGACCACATTCACCACTCCATGGGGGACATTCTGTTAGCAAGTCATACCATTTGGTTTAAATAATGTTAGAGCCACATATCAACATGCAATGATTGTCATCTTCCATGACATGATGTGTGACATTATTGAGGACTATGTTGATGATATACTAACCAAATCAAGAACAAGTTCTTGACACCTTGACATTCTATGAAGAATATTTGAGAGGCTTTATGTATATAAAGTACATTTAAATCCTAAGAAATGTGTCTTTAGATCAGGAAAATTGCTAGGGTTCATTGTATCATAACGAGGGATTGAGGTAGACCCTACAAAGGTCATCGATATTATGGAAATGCCTTCACCAAATAATCTTAAATAGTTAAGAGGCCTACAAGGAAAGGTCCAGTCTATACATAGGTTCATTTCTCAATCAGCAGATAAGTGCCTCCCATTTACTCATCTCTTAAATTAAGGGGTAACATTTCAATGGGATGAAGATTGTCAAATAGCATTTTCTAAGCTTAAAACATACTTGGCCAATCCACCAGTCTTACAACCTCCAACATAAGGAAGGTCATTGCTTCTTTATATATCAACCATATAATATGCACTGGGGGCACTTTTAGCTCAACATGATGATCATAGTAAGGAACACATGGTTTATTATTTAAGCTAAACATTGGTAGCCTATGAACATAATTTATGCCTCTTGAGAAGGCATGCTTAGCTATGGTGTTTGCCACTCATAAATTGTGACATTATATGTTAAATAACAAAACTATGATTATCACTAAGGTAGATCCTCTCAAGTTCCTTTTATCTAAAGAAACTCTTTAAGGATGCATGGGTAAATGGATTATGCTTATCAATGACTTTGATATTAAGTATTAGAATCAAAAGGTAATCAAAAGACAAGTTCTTGTGGACCAACTTGTAGAAGCTCCTATTACGGCCACTCAACCCCTCAACTTTGAATTTTAGATTATCTATCATGATGATAGAATACACATCACAAGAACCTAAATAGTGGACACTGTATTTTGATGGATCTTTCAAATCCCTTGGATCTAGAGATGGTATATTATTGATCATGCCACAGGGGGATTTGATCCCCAAATCATTCCATATACATTTTTAGTGTACAAACAATATGGCTGGATATGAGGCATTGGTTGTAGGGCTCCATCTTGTCATACAGTGGGATATTCAAAGCTTAAAGGTCTATGGAGATTCATAGCTAATTATAAATTAGACAACTGATCAATATCAAATAAGAGATGATAAGCTTGTCCCTTACAACCAAATTGTTGATAACTTTAAAACACATTTTAAATCTCTATAGTTTGAGCAAGTTCTATGAGTCAACAATAGATCTATCTATGCCATGATGACAATTAGTTTCATGATTCAATTGTAGGATAGTGCTAAAGAGTATCGGTTCTTGATTAAAAATCCTCTTCAGCTACCACATATTCTATCAGATTGAGAGATGATATGCACCATTTTTTATCCTAATCCCTCACCTGAGTTACCATGGTACCAAGATTTTTTTAACTATTTCCATAGTCATGTATTTGCCACCAATCTTTTCAACAACCAACAAAAAACTTTTCCTTCATCACTTAACACATTATATCTTCCTTGGAAACACACTTTATCAAAAAGGATATGATGGAATGCTTCTTCATTATTTATCTTTAGGAGAATCTAAGCTAGCACTAAAGCAGGTTCATGAAGGAATGTGTGGAGCCCATACCAATGGTGTAGTCCTAGCAAAGAAACTTCTTAGAATAGGCTATTATTAGCCCAAAATGGAGATAGATACTTGTAGTTATGTAAATAAGTGTGTTTCTTGTCAACAACATGGTAACTTGATACATGCACCTTCCTTACCATTGTAGCCAATTACAACACCATGGCTATTCTCAACATGGGGTCTCAATCTCATTGGCAAAATTAACTTGACATCTTTAGATGGCCATAAGCACATTTTGACTACAACTAAGTACTTTACAAAGTGGATTAAGGACATTCCCCTCACTTATATTACTAAAAAACAAATAGCCAAATTCATTGATTACCATATCATTTATCGATATGGCATCCCAGCTCGTATTATATCCGATAATAGCATATCCTTTATGAACCAAGATGTGAAATATCTTTGTGAAAAATTCAAGAGCAAACACAATAAATCCACTGCATATAACCCACAAGGAAATAGATAAGATGAGGCATCAAATAAAACCATTCTATCCATCTTAAAAAAGATTGTCAATGATGCTAGCCGTAATTGGCACTTGCAACTTTTTTCTACCCTTTTAGCTTATAAAACCAATCATCGTACCCCAACTAGAGCTACTCCATACTCTCTTATTTTTGGCACTAAAGATATCATCTTGGTTGAGATTGAGATCCCATCATTAAGAATTTCATTGGAGCACATTAAAGATGATGAAGACTATAGAGCCTCATGGCTGCAAGAACTAGAACTTCTTGATGGTAAGCATTTGGCTACCCTAGAAAACTAGCAAGACTATCATAATAGATTGCAAAGAGGCTAAAAAATATACAATCTCCCTTGAGAATTTGATATTGGTGACTTATTTTTGAAATAGATTTAGAAGAACATGAATGTTGAACACAAAAAGAAAGGTAGGTTTTAACCTAATTAGTTAAGACCATATATTGTCATAGCAAACCATGAATCAGGAACATATCGATTGGCTAAACCTAATGGTAAATAACTTGTAGAGCCCATGAAAATCATACATATTAAGATTTCTATGCATGAACAATGTTAAACCATTGTCTATAAGACCCCTGACTTTGGGGCAACTTGTGCTATCATAATTTTATCCCACCCTTTTATCTTACTTTGAACACATTTTATACTACCCTAGTCCACTTTTTATGAATCTAGATAGTAAAGGCTTTAAACCCTTGGCACTCTGAACACATTCTTCATCTCATTATGGATTTCTCTCTTCAAAATGCATGTTATTTATTTTATCTAGGACATGTTATAGGCTTGAACACTTTTTTGTCCCTTAACCAATTATGATCTCGATTATGTTTCATGCACATTTTGAACATCTTCAACAACAACTCTATAAAGTAGTTCAACTAGGATAGTCTTGTGTAGTTTTAGATAGGTGAAAACCTGCATCTTCTCAATTCAGGTATGTATTACTCTTTCTTATTTTATAAAGAACCTCACTCTTATCAATTTGTAAACATGGGCCATTACAGTTGACTTAGCTATCTTATTGGAACCTCTACTCTTGGGACATGCATCTCCTCAACTAGATGGCCTCATAATGTGTATATTTTATCCCCAAAACACCAAAAACATTAGAAATACTATGAAAATACCAAAAACATTATAACATGATCCATAAAAGAATGAAAACATTGTCTCACATTTTTGTATATTTTTACATTCCTATTCCACTGTCCCATGCTCTCATCATTTTGTGAGTAACTGTTAAGTTTGAACTCTCTCATAATTTTGCAAGCAAATTTTAAGTTTGAACACTCTCACCATTTTATGAGTAATTGTTAAGTTTGAATGCTCTTGCCATTTTTCAAGCACATAAACACTAGATCATTTCATCTCATCTTATACACTTGTCATTTTGTAAGATCATTATTTCTCATCTCTTCAGCTTATTTTTTGCCAAACCATTATCATTTGTTTATCATATCTTCCATTTCTTATTAACATTAATCATGCTATTTTGATCATCATTTTTCTTCTATCTTATTTCCTGGGAGAACTAAATTTGGCTTGAAGTTCATGTTAGAACATGCACCCATGAAACTATGTAGGCAATGCCCACTTGTCTTATACATCTAGATTTAGCTCGACCAACCCCTTTATTTTCTTCTCTTCCCCCATTTCTTGTATCATTGTTCCTCTTTAATAAGGGAATAATTGTCATTGTTCTTTGTTATGATGTGGTGGAAATTAATGCCTCTACCTCACATGCATGAATATTTATCTTTAAACTGCACTTACTTGGTTTTTATTTGTGTGTGTTTATTTGAGTTTTCTTGGTGTTTTGTTGTGCTTTCACACCTCTCCTTTCATTTTTTTATTAGCTCTTATTCTATTCTTGGTATTGTGTTTCCTTGTTTGCTTTTGCTTATATCTTTTGTGTTTCGGAACATCTTGATGATTCACATGGATCTCAATTATTTATATCTTGATACTATGTTATTACATTATTCTTAGATCATTTTTTTTATTTGATTATTGTTGGTGTCTCATTTTTTTTGTTTGATTTTCCCTTTCTCTTTTTTGTTCATTAATGCCTTGATGGTCCACATGGATCTTGATTATTCATATCTTGGGCTCATGTCATTAAGATGTTCTTGCCTTTTATTTTTAAACATTGTTGTTCCTACTTAAGTCTTGATAGATCATATCTTGATTTCAAGTTAGGTTCATTCATATTTATTTTTATCTTTGTCTTTACTTTTTTGTTTAAATGTAAATCACTGTAACTTTGGTTTTGTTCATTGTTTTACCAGTAATCCTTAGTAATAAATATTCACATTTGAACTAGCTCAGTGCAATTGAAATCTTATGTCAGTATAAGTTATTCATACTTATGATGCCTAATTTATTTTTCTATAGCAAGCACTTTGTGCTTAGGTCTCAAATTCTTCATGTCAACATCAACTCTGATGAATGATTCTCAAAAACACTCATTAAAACCTAGGCTCATGACATGAAATTAGGCATCTAGGTAACATGCATTTTAGGCTTCTTTGTTTATGCTTAGACATGTATCTCTTCACATATATTGTGAGTATAATAAATTCTTGGTCATTTTTCATCATTCCTCATTCAATTCTCTCCTAAACTTGGTTGAACTACATTGGTCTGAAGTTCATGTTGGAACGTGAGTCCATGGAACTATGTAGGTAGCACTCGATTTCTATTGAAGTCAGCTCGATTATCTCCATTCTTATTTTCATCTCTCTCATCACTTTGTGCATTCTCATATGCTTAGTTTTATATATATTTCTAAGCCATTACACCATCGCATGTACGTTTACGCCCACTCATTTTAACATATCTTTTCAATTATATCCTTGAGTTATTTTTCTTGCCAATTGCCCATGCTGGGTCACAACATCTGAATAATGTTTGAATCAAATCATATCTATAGGGAAAAATCATTATTTATTCTTTATCAATGATCAAGATTCTCCCTACTAGGGCAAAAATATTTTATCATGATCACATTTGCTCTACTAAGGCACTTCTTATTATCTTCTCTTTGAAGACACCATTCTAGTGGTGCTTCCCTTCTTGAAATAGAAAGTTCTCCCTTTTCCTCTAATTCCAAGCTCTCCACATTAAAGCCCATGATGGTAATATTTTAGTGTATAACTTATCTCAGGATTGATCAATGTCATAGGTGTGTAGCTTATACTCTCAAATTGGGTATGTTTATAGTGTGTCCCTTTAATTTATGGATTGTATCTTTTCCATTCCCCCCATTTCTAGGGCCTATTATACCTATCATTATATTTTGATCATTGATGTTAATCACATGTCCAAGCATTAGCTCATGTGGATGTGATATATTCCATGGGTTAATCTCTCACTTTCTCTCTATTTTTGAGAGTTCATCCTTCTCTTTCATCCTAGTATATGCTCTCAAGGGGGCATCATGGGTCTATTCCAATTTCTTCTTGAAAAAATTTTTCTTTGAAAAGACATTGCTTCACTTGAATGTCTCACTACACTTTCTCAAGTAAGGTAAAAATGTAGACATCCAATTCTTAACACCATTTGTGTTGAAATTGTCAATTTTACATTAATTGCACTCAAATACACATTTTAGGTTAAAATCTATAAAAAATCTTAAATGGTTAAAACTTGTCACTTAAAAGTGCCAGTTTAGGTCCAAGTATCCCTAAATAGGGTAATACTTTTATGGCCCAACTAACTTTGATCAAATCATTTCGAGTTAAAATGACAATTTTGCCATTTAGTGCTCTAGATCACTCTTTTCTTCTAATTCATTAGTACACATCATGTACCCTTTTTATTTTTTGTTGTAAACATCCTAAATATAAATTCGGTTCTGACACATCTAACATTGCATTCTAATTTTTCTTGAGTCAAATTATGACCCAGTAATATGACATTTTGACCATTTTGTTAAATTGAGGGCCAGTTTTCAAATAATTACACAAATGTTGATTAACTTTATTTAAGGCTAATTAATCCAAATCAAGAGCTTAAGTGGATATTCCATGACAATTGTTGAATATTTCTTTTTTTAAATTAATTCTTATTATCTATATCACCTAGTGACATCATCTATGGGGTGGCATCCATCAAGCCATAAGTGCATAAAATATTAGGATTATGGGTCACCCATGCATAGTTAATTCCTTCCATGCCTCTTCAATGCCCCTTCTTCCAAGGTCATGATGAAGATAATTATGGATTTAATTCTAAATATTAGGGTTATCCATGGCCAGACATCTCAATCTTGAGATGGATGGTCATGGTTTATCCTGACCAATCTCAAAAATCTATAAATAACGAGGCCATAGCTGTGAATTAAAAGCTATTTTGGTACAAGTTTATTATGCTCAAATATCTTTAAATCTTGAATATTACAAATTTATAATGCTAAATTATTATCACAAAGCTTCATTAATAGGCTAGTTTAGTGATTTACAATCAAGAGCCTAGGTTTTATGGAGTGTTCTTGAGGCATTAGAAGAGATTACCACCATTGTTGATAAAGACAAGGATTCTTGATCAAGGGAGAACATGTTTGTGAGCCATATGGGTGTGGTGAATCCATTTGAAAAGGTAATACGTGTTTCTTTCTTTCATTTGTTTATTGCTATCCTTTGTAATTACCATAGGAATAGATAGGCTTGGTTAGTTAGTTATTTATGCATGTTTCATTGTTTATAGACTAATGCTTAACTTACTTTGTAATCCTCTTTACACTTATCTCATAGAAAGTTGATTGGGTGGATTCTTGAGGTGATTGACCTATTGGTGGAGTCTAGTGTGATTTTGATAGAGTAATGCTACTTGGCACTTTGGTGGAGTTGTGATGATGAGGTTGTTCTCTAACATAGTAGCTAGATCATTATATTTTTAATGATGATTGACCTACATAAAGAGAATTATGGATGCACAAGATATTGATATAAATTACATATCTCTTTTCACCTCCCTGCTCCTCTTGTCTTTTAGGCAAGGCAAGAGAGTTGTAATAAGACATGAATTGAGCTTCCAAATTTTAACTCATCCATGCAATGGCTCACAACTAGATTTAGATGAGTTATTTTTAAAACATCAAGGTAGGTAGTTTTCATGTCGGTGGTTACGGAGGTGAACCTTGATCGTCGATAGTCAAGGTGACCATTGATGGTCATCATGATCTTCGATGGTCGAGTGTAAAAGGGTTAAATTGTGTAAAAACTATGTTAAGTCAATTTTGTCAAACTGACTATGGGTCAGGTTTGGTTAGGGGACAAAGGGTTAGATTGGTCTCAAGAGGGTCCCAAGGTGGTCTAGGGGAAATATGACATTCAAAATTTTGATATGTGGATTTTTGGTTTCTACACAAAGAAATACTATACTTTCTACATCTTGTGAAAACTTCATGAAGATGATCTAAATGTATTTTATTTAATAATGAATGGTGAGATCATCTAGATAAACCTCAATTACAATGCAAATCAAGTTATCAAAATAAACATGCATATCTCTTTTAAATTTATCTCTTGCATTCATTAATCTAAAAGGCATTCTATTATAAGCAAAAGTTTCTCTACAAGTAGCAAAAGTAATCTTATCTCTATCTTTATGATTTATAAAAATATGATTATAACTAGAAAATCCATCTAATAATGACATTATTTTTAATCATGTAACTTATTTCAAACTCGAATCTATAATTGGCAAAGTAAAATTATCTTTAACACTAGCTTGATTAAAATCTCTAAAATTAACACATAATGTCACCATTTTTATTTCTAATAGGCACTAAATTAGCTACCAATTCAGAATATGTTATATGAAAAATTACACCAACATTAATCATTTTGTCTAGCTCTTTATTGATGGTGTCCTCTAATAAAAGGCTAATTCCTCATATTTTTTACCTTACAAACTTGATACTAGGTTTTATAGGTATGCCATGTTTAATAATATTAGTATCATAACCTTTAAGATCTTTATATGTCTAGGCATACACATTAATAAATTCCATAAATAACTTAATGAATTTAAAATTCTCATTTACGGTAACTTGAATTCCTAAATAAACATATTTTGGATCCTCTTTTGTACTTAAATTGATCATAATAGTCTCACTTATGATTCTCATGAAAGGTTCTTCTATTCTATATATTTTGGGCTAATCATTAGGTGTAAACATAGATTCTAAATTTACTAGACCAACAAGTAATTTTTTAGTACTTAATTTTAAATAAACTCCATAGTTTAGTACATAATCATCATAATCAAAATGAAAAGAATCTAAATTTTCATCACAACTAAAAACAAGGCAACTATCATTCAAATCAAGAATTTTAGAATGAAAAATTTCAGCATAAGAGAAGTTTGTAGTTGGTTCTCTTTCACTTAAATTTGGATTAGAGGCAAAAACAACAAGCTTATCAATGCTAATATTAAATTCTATAAGAATATGAATGATAATGAAAGCCTCAAAATGTTCAAGTAAATACCAAACCTTTTGCATATAATGATGTAGATGAGTTCGATTAGGTTTAAAAATTTTATGAACTTATTTAACAACTAATTCAAAATATCCAAACACTTCTAAATGCTTAATATTAAATTCTATGGATTTTTCCAAATTTAAACATAAAGATTCAAATTCTACATAGTTATTAGTGTTTTCAAAGAATAACTTGAAATCATAACAAAATATATTACCAATAAGATAAATTAGACAAATTATAGCACCATTACCTCATTGAGAATAAGCTCCATCAAAATAGAGTGACCATAAAATGTTCTTTTCAAAAAAAAATTCATGTTGATTATCTGGTTCATCTAAATTCAGTAGTTTATAAGTCTCAATTCTAGTCTTAACATAAGAAATAATGGAAGAAGTGGAGGTCTTTATAGGTGTACTAGACCAATCCTCTCTTTTAATGAAATAAATTTTATTACTAAAAATAACCCTTTTAATATCCTTTCCAACAAAAAAATTAGTTGATTTTGACCAATCCCTTTCTATTAAAATAGCGTAATTACTAGGAATATCTAAACTTTGACATTAGTCATGCATCTAATTCTTTCATCTTTAAAAATCGTAATGACTATGTCATGAAACTTGTCATAACTTTTAGTTTGTCTATAATCAAATCTAGTAGGTTTTCTAATTTCAATTTCATAAGATATGTCTAACTGATCTACAATGAATTTAGGCATTATATCTTCAAATCACTTATATCTATGATATAATTATAGATTATCTTATTAGAAATTTTAACTATAACATAAAAAGGAGGTATATAATCTATAGGAAAACCATAATTTGGAGCATTAACAATTAATTTTTCATTATTGCTTTCTTCTTATAAGCCTACATTAGTTTTAGGATTCCTAACAACTTCATATATTTTATCAAGTTATCCTATAAAATTGGCTACTTGAATTAATGACAATCCATCTTTGATTGTAGATAAATCATCAATTATATTATAATTTTTAGCATTAGTTTATCTAAAAAATTTATGCTTATAATGTTGATATTGACTATTATTATAACCAATTGATAAAAGAATATTTTGAGTAACATTATCAATTGACCTACCTCATTATTCTAAACTATATTTCTTTTATCATGAGAAGAAAAAATATTGTTTACTATTTTATTATTTTGAGAACTATAATTTTTATTTCTAGTATTCACAACATAAGCATTTTCATTTTTTGATGGGTCATCAAGAGCATTTATGTTATCTGCAAGATATTTAGATATAAGATATTTTCCTTGAAGTAATGTTTTAAACTTATGAAAAGTAACACATGAATTTAGATCATGATCCAATTCACATACATTACAGTAACAAGCAATTTCCAAATTTTTATTTGTATTATTGTTTCTATTATAAGAAGAAGGTTAATTATTTAACTATCTTTTAACAATGACCATATCATTTCTTAGACTTTAGATGGCTTTTAATTTTTTTGAATTATCAGAACTTAGACCTATAGAAGATATATCCTTAAAACCCAATGTGTTTAAGTTTCCTTTCATATTCAATATAAAATGATATAGTTTCATCATTTCTATAATATTCCTATCTTTTAAAGCTATTTTATATTTTAAAGGTAAAACATTACACAATTAAAGTCTAGATAAAATTTTTGAAGGTCAAAGGTTACGTGGGATACTTTGATGCAGCTTAGTGAATCTAATGATAAAATGATAAATGGTCTCACCTGGATCAAGATAAAAATTCACAAGATCATTCATTAGGTCAAAGTTTTCTTTAGCTTTCTCAAAAGACAACTCTAGCCAATCTTCAATGTCTTTCTAAGTGATGATAACCTTGACAGGTAAACTAATAAATTCTTGGTAAAGTTTTCCTTCAAGTGTTTGAGCAAAAAATCTTAAACAAATCTTTCCATTTTTTATACCAAGAGTAGCACAAACTAATCTAAATGCTTCTAAATGATCTTCTAAAAAAAATTTAGGAGCTCTAGAAAATTTTAATATATTTAATCCTTTGAGGAAAGGTAACTTATTGGGATGATTTCCAACATTAATTAGATTTACAAAAATCCATGGAGTTACAAATATCTATTATTTTTCTTCAGATTCATCTTCATCTTCACCTTTAGTGAGATCATCATGTTTTATATTATTGTGCAATCTATGAATCAGATCCTATATTCTCTCTTCTACTTTTGCTTAATCTTGTATTAGAACTTTCAACAGTGTCTATCTGAATAGATTGATTATATCAAACATGACTTAATTTATTTAATTATAGATTTATATTAGTAGGTTCAAAGGGCATAACCAAATCATAAAAAAAAGGAATTAAAAATAAAATGAGTTCTAGACCTAGGATTAATAGCTAAAACTTTGGCTCTATCTTCTTGAATTCTTCTATTTGTATTTAGAATGCTTTGTTGAGTCTCATAACTAAGATTAGAATACCAATCTATTTCAAATTATACTATTTCTTTTTCTTTAGTTATGACTTGAATAAAATGTTGAAGATTTTAAGGTTGATTATACCATGCATAACACATCAAATTAAAAGCAAGATCAACTTGATCATCAGCAATATCAATTTTAGATTGGACAATAAGATGTTGCTATCCTCTAACAACCATGAGCAAGAAGAAAATGCAACTTTAAAAAAAATCATATTTCTAAGAGATTTTTCAATGGAGTCACCAAATTTGTTAATGATAAAAATTATATTATCAATTAATCAACACTTTCATCTATCATGAAGGTTAAGTGAGAATCATACTAATCTAATAGTAGGATTCTAAAGGTTCAATTATGATCTTAAAGATGTGAGGGTTTTCTTAAATATTCTAAGAAATAATGAATAAGCTATCAAATGTAACATATTTTATTATAATTTTAGAAATCCACTTCATCGAATAATGAATTAGTTTAGATATGATTATGTAATCTATTCTATCTAACAGAGAAGACCTATAAACTAGACAATCTCTTGAAGGAAATAAATCTAATTCAATAACATAATATATTTCAAGTAATATCTTATCTCTATTATAATAATCTTCCAAGTAACTTCAATATAATAAACTAGAAATATAAAGTAAACATATTTGAGATAAATAGATTTTCATTTGAGAAGTAAACATTCAAGCAGAAATTAACACAAAAGAGACACAATAAACAACAACCAACAATCTGACTAAAGGAACAAAAATAAAACAAACATAGAACAACTAAGTTAAGAAAAAGAAACACTAAACAATTAAGTCTAAACTATTAAGTAAACTAAACAAGAATAAAAATAAAGACTAAACAATTGAACTAGTCTAAAAAAAACCTAATAAACTATCTAATCTAAATCTAACCAAGTCTAGTAAACAATCTAAACTAAGACTAAACTTACAAATAATCTAAATCTAAAACAAATATCTATAAATTATTAATTTGAAATATAAATGAGTTTAAGTTAAATTACATGATAAAAGAGAAAATAATCAAAGAAAAATAATCTAACTTTAATAAAATAGCCAAGAAAATCTATCTGCAAAACAACTTAAAATAGATATACAGAGTAAACTAAAAGATAAAAGAAATTAAACTAAGTTAATATAAAGTACAATAAAATCTATGAGGTTGAAAAGAGAGAGTCATCTTAGCAACAAAGATAAATTTTATTTAAAAAACCAACTTATTTCTTTACAAATACTTGAGAGACAACTTTTAAAATCAAAATAGATCAATTAAATGTCATAAACAATGAAGTTTTCATCACCATTCGGGTTGAATACTAGGATTTTGCACGTAAGATTATAAATAGAAATCATCAAAAGATGTTAAATTTGACAAAATTCAGATAATCTATTATAAATAATATTATAAAAATTAGATATACCTATGTTGCCTAAGTAATTACTTAGCCACCAAAAAAGTATCATTGAGTCTATCTACAAAAGTCATGCTATCTCAAAGAAGTTACATATAAGAGATAAAGATAAGTGATTGACTTCACAAAATGTATAACTCCTTAATACCTGTGTTGTTACTCCTCTTCAAATGAATCCTTGATATCCTTCTATGTTTCAAATTTAGTTTGAAAGAAGTTATAGCTAACCTTAGTTAGTTATTAGTTTAACTTAACTAATTGATGTTAAAAGTCAGTTAATTATAAATAGTTATTAGTTAAGGTTATGTTTAATTAAGACTTAAAAAGTCATAATGGATCAATTTTTTGAATATAGACTAGATAGTGTCTAATGTATGGGGACCCCTATCAATTAATAATAAAATGAAATAACATTTATCAATAAAAATAGATAAATAAGAGTTTATGAAATTTCTATTTAAATCAACCATAATGCATATTCTAAAATTAACTTAAGTGTGTGTGTGTGTGTGTGTGTGTGTGTGTGTGTGTGTTTGTGTGTGTGTTTGTCTATGTTTTTATGTATATATATATGCATATAAGGTAGATGTAGGATAATGAGAGACAAAAGGGGGATATAAAGTGACATTTTTTCTGGAAATAACAATAGGTGAACTTGGAGAGAATGTTGGAGATACTTTGTAAAATAATTTGATAATGGCATAAAACTATGAATTGTAGACTTTTGAACTTATTTTCTAAATATATAACTTTTTACAATACCTAGATGATAAAAGTGTGCGAAAAAGTTGCATTTATGACAATAGGTTGGTCATTTTTTGTAAAAAGATAAGGAGAGTGCATGTATATGAACATATTGCTTTTGATCAAATAATTGAATTTTTGTATAAAATTTAATATATAAATAGGTGAAATTTCAAAAATTATTGAGAATATTTTTTATTAATTTTTATTATATATATAATTTTGAAATAATTTTACAAGTCAATATAGTTGAAAAATTGAAACTGCAAGTGTACAAACACAACCTTTCGACATTAATTTCATGAAAATCAATTTTTTAAAAGCATAGTTGACAATGTGTAGATTGTCAAAATATAAGTTCTATAAGCATTCAATTAATATTCAAAAATTTATAACAGAATTCAATATGTATATAGATTATAAGGAGGTATGTTACGTATAAATTAAATAATAATTATAAATAATATTCTAATGTTAAAAAAAATTATATATTTGAAAACTATGATTTCTATTCTATAAACTCATATATTTTTTTTAAATAATAAAAACTACATGATTACATGTGTTGATAAAAAGGAAAAAAAACTCTAAATTTCTTATAAATTTCCTTGATTGGTCCATGATACAGTTTGGCCAAGTTTGAGACCCCCTACGCTTAAAATCAAGGCAAAATTGAAGGGAAATTGAGAATTTATTTTTTGTAAATATGAAAAGGGCGTATGCCCTTTGAGCATGTACTAATGGGAGAATTTGTGTATTTACCCATTGGTTCATGGATCCTAAAGGGCATGATGATTTTTGAAAGCACACATGCCCTTTGTGATTCATGAATTATTTTTGCATTTACCATGAAAATGAGTCATTTGTTTTGCTATTTCCAAATTACAAATTAGTTTTCTGTTGCAACTATACAAATTTGATGAATTGTTCATCTATTTTGTTTGAATCACTAAGAATTTTTTAAGTTTAAATATACAATTATCTTATTTTGACAAAGATAAATAATGGCGTCGGGAAGTCATCACAAAATACCAATCAAAGAGTTAACAAATGAGGAAATTGAAGAAAAAGAGAAAAAGAAAGAAAAAGACAAGCAGATAAGAGGGCATCCATGAGAGCTTCTAAGAAAGGTGAAAGTTCTTCTACACTAGGTAATACTTCTAATAAAAATAACATGTCCAATTCTATAGAATTTAGTTTACATATGTCTTCATATGAGATAAGACAACCAAGTCAATCTTTGTTACAAGATGAAATTTAAAATATAGAGCATGTAAATAATGCATTTGTAGTGAATGATGAAACATATGGACAAACACAACATAATGAAACATCCATTTAGAATAATTTTTTTGAGTATGATGATAATCAACATCAAATAATGACCTCAAATCATGTGTCTCCTAATGAAGAGGAATTTAATTCACCTATATCCTCTAATTTAGATACTCAACCCTTTAATATCTCTACTATGGTTGAAGCGTTAATGCCATCTAATTTGATACAAAATATAGCTCTTGCACCCACACATCCAAGGATAATAAGATGAAAACAAAAGTATTTGGTTGAAATATATGAAAAAACAATAGCACATATGGAAGGTAAAATGTCAAAAAGAATAGTTCAACGTCATGCTCAACATGTATGTAACTATGCATTTAAGAATAAAAGCCATACAAAATGATGTTAACTATTTGTTCAATTAATGAAAATGAAAACAATGTGTCTTGTGATGCATAATTTGAGATTAAGAACATTAAACATGGAGGAAAAAAATAGTACAATATTAAAGAATCTATTTAATACATTTAAGGTAGTAGGCAATAAAAGTTAGAATAAATATAGTAATGTGGCAAGAAGAGTAATAATGAAATCTATAGTGAGTAATTCAATATCTAAATCTTGAATTCTTAGTGAAACAATTAAATCATTGAATTTAAATAGAAAAACTCTAATAAATTCCATAAAAATAAGAATAAGGCTTGATGACCCTTCATTTATATATTTTTGGGCATTTAGTGGTACACTCCCACAAAATAATAAGGTATTGGTTGAAGGAACAAAATAATTGATTGAATTTTTTTGGCACGACAACACAAGGGTCTCATCTAATGTAAAATATGTTATTAAAATAAGAAAAGGCTTAAAAAAGTGATCCACATGGAAATAATTTTTTAGACATGATGTAAATAAAAATTTATATAAAGATTATTGAAAATTTTAATGGCCAATTAATAATTAGCCAAAGGTCATTTGAGATGTGCAAGCATTTCTATATTGAAATAAATAAAGCATGCACCACATGTTGTTGTAGGGTACATGTTGAATTTGCTATGCATTTTGATATTTTTCATCACATACATTGTACTTTACATACTGACAAGATTTTATAGGAATGCATGGTATCAAAAACTTGAGGGATAGTTTTTTTTGCCAAACCATGTTTATATGAAACATGTAATAGTTGTGGTGGTTTGTCAAATTTGATGAGTTATTTACATTAAAATATTTCACATGAATTTGGAAAACAACTAGTTGATTATAATAAGTACAAATTTGTTAATTATGTGTTAAAAGATGGAAAAAGGTCATCAAGATGTGAATTGGTTATGACCAAAGTTTATGTATGTGATTTCATGCTTGAATTCAAAAATAATATTATTTATCAATATACAACACACAATTCAAAAATAATATTATGTATGTGATTTCACGCTTGAATGCATGCAAGGACAACTTCTCAGTTGGCATCATTATTTTGGTTTTGGATTTTATTGAAAAATACACACTACAACCATAGAATGAGATTCAATCCCAATATTATAATTCAATTCAAGTTAGAATTTTTATTCATATTACATTCAGATATGCACTTGATAGCATAGATGACTATAGAAAGATTTTGAGGGAGTACCATTTTTATGTGAGAGATGACATCACATTATCTAGAGTTTCTCCATGGGTTTTTTGAGATATTTTATATGAATATGAATTTTAGATAAATCATGTTTGATACACACTACATTTGGTCAGATAATTGTGTAGGGCAGTTTAAGAATTATCAAATGTTTTAAATTTAAGTAGAATACATAAGAAGAGTGGCATTCAAAAATTTTGGAGCTTATTTGAGGTTAGGAATGGAAAATGGGAACATGATGGTGTTGGTGCATGTGTAAAAATATCTCTTAAAAGAAATCAGACAAAGCACAAAGATGATATTAATTTAATCAATGCATTAAGTATTATGAGTTGGTGTAATAAAAATATTTGTCATGGATTGGATAAACATTCTCATGTACGAATATACTTTTGTTTAATAGAGGAAAAACATAAGGCAATTTATGAAGATTGCATTACAATCCTTCGATTGAGTGTTTTCCACTCCATTCAAAACTCAAATTCAAGTTCATGGACTTGTATACTAGGTATATAGCATGTTTTTGTTCCTCATGTATGTAATTTAATTGGAATGAATGTGAGTCAAAATATTGAGTTTGTGAATGGTATTGTAGACCCATATCACCTATAGAGAGTAGCCATTCACTCCAATAATTGACAGATCATGAAATGGTATCATCAGTTGACTTTGACCACATCTCAAATCTTATGCAACTAGGTACAATTTATTCTTTAATTAAATACACATCCTTAAATATTAGTGATATTTTTATTTTTTTGTAGATGTACTTATAATTTGATTACACTTTAAATGTAGGGCATGTTTTTATAGTAATTTCACCTGAGAATAATGATGAGGAAATAGACTACTACTTGTGTCATTGTGTAGAGAAAAAAAAATTAACCACAAATTTTATGGATGGAAAAGAGCTAATTTATGCCATTAAATCCATATGGGTTACTAGACCCTAGATTTGTAGGTACTATCATAAAAAATAAAATAATAAACACATTGGACGGTGCTTAATTATTTAATCCTTGTTATTTATACAAATATTTAAATGATCAAATATCATAGAAAGCCTCACAATAAAACTTTGAAAAGTGTCTCAATATGATCATGAAGTGATTCTTGAAACACTTACAAACATAGTTGATCCTGAAGGTACGTTAGATTAAATTAGTAAGTTTATCTAGTATTTCAAATTAATATAATAAAGTTATTCAAGATTAAATGTATTATAATTTTCAACTATTTTATGATTATGTGTTTATTTCTATTTAAAATTTTTACTAACAATTTAAATATAGGTTAGTAGCACCGAATGAGCTTCCACCATCACATGGTTGGAGTCATGAGTAGAGAACATTATCTTCTTGAAATGAAGAGAAGACAAAATAATTTATAATAATTTCATCTACCTTAAGCAAATCCTTTTTCAGATTATTTATATTTATCCTTTCAATGAAACATGAAAATCATCTTAGCTATGCTCTCTTATAGGACTCATCCGTACACATGTAGGACCTGAAGGTTCATCTCTAGCCCTCATGGTTCTCATGCAATGCGCAATGAAAGTTCACTCATTTTTCACATTCGAAGATGAGTGAATTCTCTTAAGGGATGTCTCTGATCAATTGTAACTTTCACTCCTATGGGTCTACCAAGTCTTGATAAAGGTGGTTATAGCCTAAAAATGTCTATCTCGATGTGTCCACATATACAGTTTGTCGATTGGGTTGACGAGTCAAAATCTGTAGCCCTCACTAACCAAATTTTGACATGTTTTGAGAGATTTAGCTATAGAAAAACCTCATTGCCACATCTCATCAATAATGAGTTATATAAAATATTCCTAGGATTTTTTAGAGGACTCATACCTATATGTGTAGGAGTAGATGGTTCATCTCTATCCCTCACAGTTCTCATTCAACACACAATAAAAGTTTGCTCATTTTGTACATTTAGAGATGAGTGAATTATCTTAAAGAATGCCTTTGATCAACTATAAATTTCTCTCCCAAGGGTCTACTGAGACATGACAAGGATGGTTCTATCCTAAAAATGCCTATTCTAATGTGTCTACATAGATGGTTCTTTGATTGGCTTGACAAGTTAGAATCTACAACCTGTGTTGACCAACTTTGGTATGTTCTAAGATATTTGTATATGAGATAAAATTCATTATCTCATCTATTCCATCATAATTTACATAAAATTCTCCTGATATTTCTTATAGGACTCATCCTTACATGTGTTGGATCTGTCAATTCATCTTTAGCCCTCATGATTCTCATGAACGCACAACAAAAGTTTGCTCATTTTGCACATTCAGGGACAAGTGAATTCTCTTAAGGGATGCCTTAGATCAACTAAAATTTTTAATCATGGGGGTCTATTGAGACCTGAAAAAGGTCATTACAGCCTAAAAATTCCTATTTCAACATGTTCTCATAGACGGTTCATCGATTGGGATGATAAGTCAGAATCTATGGCCTTCATTGACCAACTTTTGGCATGTTCTAAGAGATTTAGTTGTGAGATAAACCTCATTTTAATATATTTTCCATCACATGTTACATAAAATCCTCTTAGTGTTTATGATAAGACTCATCCTTGCACGTGTAGGACCTGACGGTTCATTTCTAGCCCTCATGGTACTCGTGCAATGCATGATGAAAGTTTGCTCATTTTGCACATTCAGGGATGAGTAAATTCTCCCAAGGGATGCCTTTGATAAACTAAAAATTTCACTCTTAGTGGTCTATCAATACTTTATAAAGGTGGTTATAGCCTCAAAATTCCTATCGTAACATGTTCTCATAGACAATTCATCGATTGAACTGACGAGTCAAAATCTATGGCCCCCACTGATCAAATTTTGGCATGTTCTAAGAGATTTATCTATGAGATAAACCTCATTGATATGTATTTTCAATCATGATTTACATAAAATCCGCTTGATATTTCATACAATACTCATCTTTTCATGTTTAGGAGTTAACGATTCGTCTCTACCCCTAACAGTTTTTATGCAGAGTGTGATAGAAGTTCACTCATTTTGTACATTTGAGGATGAATGAATTATCTTAAGAGATGCCTCTAATAAAATAAAAGTTTCACTCTCAGAGGTCTACTAAAACATGAAAAAGGTGGTTAAATCCTAAAAATTCCAATCTCTATGTGTTCATACATATTGTTCATCAATTAGGTTGATGAGTAATAATCTATGACCTTCACTAACCAAGTTTTGGCATGTTCTGAGAGATTTGGCTGAAATAAAAACCTCATTGCTACATCTCATTCATCATGATTTACATAAAATGCTCTTTGTATTTATTATATGACTCATCCCTACACATTTAGGACCTAACAATTCATCTCTATCCCTCACGGTTCTCATGTAGTATACAATGAAATTTGCTTATTTTGCACATCTAGGAATGAGTGAATTCTCTTAAGGGATGCCTTTGATAAATTAAAATTTTCACTCTTGAAGGTATACCAAGACCTGAGAAAGGTAGTTCTAACTTAAAAATTCCTATCCTAATGTGTTTATATAGATGGTTCATCGATTAGGATGATGAGTCAAAATTTATGGCCCCTGTTGACCAATTTTTGGCATGTTCTAAGAGATTTGACTACAATAAAACTATCATTACCATGTCTCATCCTTCATAAGTTAAATAAAATACTCATATGATTTATTAGAGGACTTGTCCCTACATGTGTAGGAACCAACAGTTCATCTCTAGCCATCAAGATTCTCATGCAACATGCGATGGAGGTTCACTCAATTTGCACATTCAGGGATGAGTGAATTCTCTTAAGGGATACCTATGATCAACTAAAAATTTCACTCCCAAGGGTCTACCAAGACTTTAAAAAGGTTTTTCTAGCTTAAAAATTCCTATCCAGATGTGTTTATATAGATTGTTCATTTGTTGGGCTGAGAAGTTAGAATTTATGGCCCTCATTGACCAATTTTTGGCATGTTCTAAGAGATTTAGCTATGAGAGAAACCTCATTTATACGTATCATCCATCATGAGTTACATAAAATCCTTTCATTTTTTCTTATATGACTCATCCCTGCATGTGTAGGACCTAATGGTTCATCTCTATCCCTCATGGCTGTCATCCAATGCATAATGGAAGTTCGCTCATTTTGCACATTCAAGGATGAGTGAATTCTCTTAAGGGATTCTTTTGATGAATTTAAATTTTTTGTATCAATGGTCTACCAAGACCTGATAAAGGTGGTTCTAGATTAAAAATTCCTATCCTAATGTGTCTACATAAATGGTTCATCGATTGGGTTGATGAGTCAAAATCTATAGCCCCTGTTAACCAACTTTTGGCATGTTCTGAGAGATTTGGCTATGACAAAAACCTCATTTCCACATATCATCCATAATGGGTTACATAGAATCCTCTTTGGTTTTCTTATAGGAATCATCCCTACATGTGAAGGACCTAATGGCTCATCTCTAACCCTCATGATACTCGTATAACATGCAATGGAAGTTTGCTCATTTTACACATTTAGAGATGAGTGAATTCTCTTAAGGGATGCCTTTTATCAACTAAAAATTTATTTCTTGGGGGTCTATCAAGACTTGAAAAAGGTGGTCCTATCTTAAAAATTCCTATCCTGATGTGTCTATTTAGATGGTTCATCGATTGGGTTGATGAGTCAAAATCTATGGCCCCTATTGACCAATTTTTTGCATGTTCTACAAGATTTGGATACAAGAGAAACCTTTTTGTAGCATCTCATTTATCACATGTTACATAAAATCCTCCCAGTATTTCTTAGGGGACTCATTTTTACATGTGCATGATATGATGGGTTGTCAATAACACTCATAGTTATCATGCAATGCATGACCAAAATTCACTCATTTTGCACATTCGAGGATGAGTTAATTCTCTTCAAGAATACTTCAAACCAACTAAAAATTTTGCTCCTGAAGGTCAACTAAGACCATAAAAACATGTTTCTAGCCTAAAAACACCCATCTGGATGTGTCTATATAGATGGTTCATCGATTAGGCTGACGAGTTAGAATCTATGGCCCCAATGACCAACTTCTATCCCATTATAAGAGATTTATCCATGAAAGAAACCTCATTGACATGTCTCATCCATCATGAGTTAAATAAAATCCTCCGAAGATTTATTATAAGACTCATCCTTGTACATGTAAGAGCTAACAATTTATTTCTATCCCTCATGATTATCGTGTTACACACGACTAAAGTTTGTTCATTTTGTATATTCAGGGATGAGTAATTCTCTTAAGGGATGCCTTTGATAAACTAAGACTTTCAATCCTGCGGGTAAAACATTATTGGATAGAGATGGTTCTAGCCTAAAAATTCCCATTCAGATATGTCCACGTAGATGTTTCATTGATTGGAATGATAAGTCAGATTCTATGGCCCTCATTGACCAACTTTTACCTCATTTTGAGATATTTGGCAGTAAGAGAAACCTCATTAGAATGTCTCATCCATCACAAGTTAGATAAAATACTCTTTATATTTCTTAGTGGACTCATCCTTTCATGTGTAGGAGTTGATGGTTCATCTCTAGCCCTCATAGTTCTCGTGCAATGTACAACTGAAGTTCACTCATTTTGCACATTCAGGGATGAGTGAATTACCTTAAGGGATGCCTCCAACAAGTTTTAAATTTCACTCTCAAGTGTCTATCAATACTAAACAAAGGTGGTTTTATCCTAAAAATACCCATCTATACCTATTCACATAGATGGTTTATCAATTAGGCTAACGAGTCAAAATTTATGGCCCCATTGACCAAATTTCACTCTATTCTAAGAGATTTGGCCCTAAGAGAAACCTCATTGTTGTGTCTTGTCCATAATGAGTTAGATAAATTCCTCCTATGATTTATTATAGGACTCATCCTTGCATGTGTAGAAGCTTACAATTCATCTCTAGCACTCACAGTTCTCGTGCAATATGCAACCAAAGTTTACTCATTTTACACAATCATGGATGAGTGAATTATCTTAAGGGATTCCTCTAACTAACTTCAAATTTCACTACCAAGGCTCTACCAAGATTGAACAAAGGTAACTATAGCCTAAAAATTCCCATCTAGACATGTTCGCATAGACAATTCATTAATTGGGCTGAAAAGTTAGAATCTATGGCCACCACTGACCAACTTTTACAGCATTTTGAGAGATTTATCTATGATATAAACCTCATTATTATGTCTCATATACCATGAGTTATATAAAATCCTCCTGATATTTCTTAAATAACTCATCCCTACACATTTAATAGCTAATGGTTTATCTATATCCCTCATGGTTATTGTGCAGCATGCCATCAAAGCTTGCTCATTTTGTACAATCGAGAATGAGTGAATTATCTTAAGAGATACCTCTGACCAACTAAAAATTTCACTCTTAAGGGTCAAATAAGACTATAAAAATGTGGTTTGAGCCTAAAAACTTCTATCTAGATGTGTATGTATAGACAGCTTATTGATTGGGATGATGAGTCAAATTTTATGGCCCTCATTGACCAATAGTTACCCCATTCTGAGATATTTGGCCATAAGAGAAACCTCTTTTCCATATCTCATCCATCATAAGTTAAATAAAATCCTCCCAATATTTCTTATAAAAATCATCCTTGCACATGTAGGATATAATGGTTCATATCTATCCCTTATGGTTCTCGTGCAACATGCAACTGAAGTCTGTTGATTTTGCATATTCAGGGATGAGTGAATTCTTTTCAGGAATTCCTCTAACCAACTATAAATTTCAATCTTGGGGTTTACCTAGACTGAACAAAGGTGATTCTAGCCTAAAAACACCAATTTGAACATGTCCATGTAAATAGTTCATCGATTGGGTTGATGAGTTATAATCTATGGCTCCCATTGACCAATTTTTATCCCATTGTGAGAGATTTAGCCATGAGAGAAACCTCAATTCTTCATCTCATTCATCATGAGTTAGAAAGAAATCCTCTTGGTATTTCTTAGAGGACTTGTCCTTGCACATGAATGAGTTAACAATTCATTTATATCCCTCACTATTTTATAACATGCAACTAAAGTTCACTCATTTTGTACATTCAAGGATGAGTGAATTCTCTTAAGGGATGCATCTGAACAATTGAAATTTTCACTCTTTGGGGCCAACCAAGACCAAAAAAAGATAGTTCTAGCCTAAATATGCCCATTCAAACATGTATGTGTAGATGGTTTGTAAATTGGGCAGATGAGTTAGAATCTATGGCCTTCACTGACCAACTTTTACCCTTTTTTGAGAGATTTGGCCATGAGATAAACCTCACTACTTCATCTCCTCCATCATGAGTTTGATAAAATCTTCTTGGTATTTCTTAGAGAAATAATCCCTGCACATGTAGGAACTAATGGTTCATATCTATCCCTCATGGTTATTGTGTAATGTATGATCAAAGTTCACTCATTTTACACATTTGGGGACAAGTGAATGCTCTTGGGGATCAATCAAGACTATATCAAGGTGGTTCTAGCCTTAAAATTCCTATCTATACATGTCAACAAAAATGGTTTATCAATTGGGTTGATGAGTCAGACTCTTTGGGCCCCTATCAACCAATGTTTACCCTATTCTGAGAGATTTACCCATGATAAAAACCTCATTTCCACATCTTGTCCATCATAATTTGGATAAAATCCTCCTAGACATTCTTATAAACCTCATCCTCACACTTTTAGGAGCTAACAGTTCATCTCTATCCCTCATGGTTCTCATGTAATGTGCGATGAAATTTTGCTTATTTTGCACATTCAAGGACAAGTGAATTCTCTTAAGGGATGCCTCTAACCAACTACAAATTTCACTCTTAGGGGTCAAATAATACTATATAAAGGTGGTTATATCCTAAAATTCTCATTTATACATGTCTATGTAGATCGTTCATCGATTGGGATTATGACTCAGATTCTATGGCCCTCAATGACCAAATTTCACCCCATTCTAAGAGATTTGGCCATTAGAGAAACCTCATTGAGGCATCTTTTCCATCAGTAGTTAGATAAAATCCTCCTAATTTTTATTAAAGGACTCATCCCTACACATGTAGGAGTTGACTATTTATCTCTAACCCTTATGGTTATTGTGCAACATGCAACTGAAGTTTGCTCATTTTGCACATTCAAGGACAAGTGAATTATCTTAAGGGATGCCTCTAAAAAACTATAAATTTCACTCCCAAGGGTCTAATAAGACCAAACATAGATATTTATAGCCTAAATATTCCCATCTAGATGCATTCACATAGATGATTCATCGATTGGGTTGATGAATAAGATTTTATGGCCCTCATTGACAAATTTTTACCCCATTTTGAGAGATTTGGTCATGAGAGAAAACTCATTGCACATCTTATCCATCATGAGAAAGATAAAATACTATTTATCTTACTTATAGGAATCATCCCTACATTTTTAGGGTCTAATGGTTTACCTCTAGCCCTCATGGTTCTCATGCAACACACCACAGAAGTTGGCTCATTTTACACATTTGGGGATGAGTGAATTCTCTTCAAGGAAGCCTTCGAGCAACTGTAACTTTCTCTCTTGAATTTCAAATAAGACAAAAACAAAGGTGGTTATAGTCTAAAAATTCCCATCTAGATGTGTCTATGTAGATGGTTCATCGATTGGGTTGATGAGTCAGATTCTATGGCCCTTATTGACAAACTTTTACCCTATTCTAAGATATTTAGCTATGAGAGAAGCCTAATTTTTGTGTCTCTTTCATCATGATTTAGATAAAATCATCTTGAGATTTTGTTTAGGACTCATCATTACATGTGTAGGAGTTGACAGTTTGTCTCTAGCCCTCATGGTTACCATGCAACATGCAACTGAAGTTCACTTATTTTACATATTCGAGGACGAGTGAAGTATTTTGAGGGATGCCTTTAACCAACTAAAATTTTTGCTTTTGGGCCCCAATTGAGACTATACAAAGGTCATTTTAGCATAAAAATTCCCATCTATCTATGTTTGCATATATGGTTCATCGATTGGACTCCTCCAACCAATTGAGTATGTGTAAGAGATACCTTGTTTTCTATGTTTCTTTGACAGTAAGGAGAAAGATTGGTTTATAAACTCCAAAAATAAATCTATAAAATCCAAATAAAGGTTTAAAAACCTTTAATTCATTTTTTTATACTTCATATAAGGATCATCTATTGTAAGAAAACTATATCTTGAGTTTTCACCCACTAAAGGGTAATTAGGTGTAGTAGACAAAACATGACTTTATGAATTTTTGGGTAAAATATTAAAAGTGGAAATCCAAAACTTTTATCTAAGCATTGATAATTCATAAAAAACCTAAATGCATATGTCTAAGGTGTCTCGAAGTGATAATTATATATTGGCATGTTACAGTAACATTAAGACTAGTAAGTCTATGAGAGATTTTTGATAAAATTCTTTGTAGCAGACCTTTTAAGGTATTTCAAAAATTGAGATACCTAAAAAATATTGTGATAAAGTATTTAGATTGAAGTATATCCCTATTTTAAAATATTTCTTGTTTTGATCCTTTTGAGGCATTTAGGCTTAATTAGCTTGTAGAGAGCTTTGAGTGTTTTGAATTCAAATAGACAAAACCAATAGATGGATTCGTTTTCCATATTAAGATAAGTATTGAATATGCCTTTAAGGACCATAAGAATATAACCTCAAGTTTTATATACTAGTAAAATAATATCAAAGTTATTTAAGTCTCTTCATTTTTATCTATATTCTTTCCTTGCCAAGATTATAATTTTGTGGATAGTCTAGAGTGGTATATCAATGTCAATATTAACCCATGTATAAGTAGGCCATAGTGAATATATGGACACATATAATTGTCTTTGTTTTTTGTATGGACACATAGGATCTGAAGACATACACAAGTGCATCACTAGACTCCTAACATTTATGATCAAGTACAATCTATAATATTTACATGTCCATGAAATTGATTCCAAGTCCACTTAAATTTCCTTATTATTTCTAATTTTGGTGAAGTATTGTACACCTTATATTTGGTTCATCATTCTCCCAAATTTATTTATATAGAAAGGGTTTTTTGTAAATGGACCAAATATATGTGGTGTTTTACTACATAGTGCATTGGAAGAAATTCAAGCTCTAGGAAAAATACATTATGTGTCTTTAATAACTTGTCATGTTTTTTTTTAATTGGGACATTGATTACATTGATCACACTATAAACTCTTACTTTATTTCCTAAATAGGTGTCTTAAGCCAAACCATGAGCAACATGAAATTATGCACGTGCATGATTAGTTTATGACATTTTTTATAAGAGACCAACATGACTTTGGTTAGTAGAATATACTATAATAGGTTGAACAAACAATATTTTGTGTGTACATCCCAAAATTTTGGTTTTGCCTGATATGTAGAATCTCAATCATACAAGTAAAACCTCCCTAATAATATGTTATAAACTTGAAGAGGCACAATGTTTCAAGTGATGGTGCCCTCTATAGGCTCAAATTTATACTAGAATGTGAATTGCCTCCAAACCTAAATATTTGTACCTTATTGAATCCACCCTAGGGATTATACCTTGTAATGAATAATAGTGGGAAGGCCAAGATGCTAGTTTGTAGCTAGGTGATGATGTTATTATGGATTAGATTCTCAATGATAAGACATGAAGAGGTTGAACCTTGACCCATAACATGATATGGAAGAGGTGTTCACACTCCTTAGAGGGCTCTATGGAAGTGGTGTTGGTGATTAGAAAAGTGTTATTTAGTTCAATATCATCTATATGTGCATGATATGATGTAGGTTTTCAAATAAAGGATTGGTACACTCAACATTGAGAGTGTTCATGGCTCTCTGGTAATTGTTGATGGTACAAATTTTCACTATAATTATTCTTGCCTTTATTTGAGCTAGAAGGAATAGGAGTCAAGCTTTGTGTGGCCTTCTTAGGTTGGTATCCTTTATGAAAAGTATTTTGCTTCCATGCCAGAGGTATAGATGGGGATTTATGAGTGGGTTGCCAAATAAATAGCAAATGTAAATGAAACAAGTAAATATCAAATACCACACTTAAATGTAAAATATATTTAATGATTCAAAGCACCTAAGTTAGAGAATTATCTAATTCATTTAAACCCCATACAAAGTAATAATTCAATCATTAACCAATAATATGTGTAAATATTAAATGATAAAAATAGAAAATATGCATAATTAAAGGAATTGTATTGTCAAATACTATATATGTGATACATGCAAAGTTCTATGTCATATTTTAACATAAATAATATAACATATAATAAGAAAAAATGTAGACCATAACATGTACATAGACAAAATGCACCATATAGGCATACAATGTGGACCATAGCAACATATAAAATTAATTTTGCCTATAACTATGTACATAGACAAAATGTGTCATAAAAGGCATATAGTGTGATCCATATCGACATATACAATAGATTGTGTCTACAACTAGATCCCTAGCACAACAACTAGCTCTCCTACTCCTCATTTCCTCCAAATAAATTATGCTTTGTTGCCATAATCCTAGAGTCAATGGTGTTGGATGCCTCAATATTAGGATATACTCTCCTCTCATATTGTGAGGTAACCAATTGAAATTGGTGTCTCTATACAACATATAAAATATAAAAATTAATTCATTAAAATCATATATTGAGAATTTGAAATTTTTTTCAAGAATGTAAATTTTTTAAAAATGATTCTACACTCATTGTATTCCATCTATAAGGTTCTATAGAGATATGAGATCGCATATACACGTATGATGGGGAATACTATGGAGCATACATATATTGTTAGCTCTAGAGTTTTATATAATTATTTAAATATGACATAAAATATAATTTATTAAAGATAAAAACATTTAATCTATATATTCTCACAAGTGTCCATCCCTGGATCA
>JARHVA010005048.1:817500-985000 GCA_037957365.1 Torreya grandis | reverse complement strand
ACATAACTCCCTGATTCCCTATTCTCACTGTATGAAAACCTTCTAATATAAACTGAGTGAATTTCAAAATTGAAAGCAAGATTTCTCAAACTTTATTCATGAAAAGAATCTTCTCAAAAACCAAATATATTTTCCATATATACATTCTGTTTGAATTTATGTCACTGTTACTGCTTGAGAATTATCTCATCTATATATATTATGTATGATTTCTACAGGAGCCTTTCAACAAAGATAAATTCAACATAATGAAATTATTTTACCTATTATAAATTTTAAAGTACCATTATTTTTATATATAACTTTAATACAAACCCAATAAATTCAATACTAAGATGTAAATCCAGCAACAATTTCATTATATTTAGAATTCAACATATTATATCTCCAAAATAGATTTATCCTTCAAAGTAAAGATTTGAAATTGAAACTTATATATGAAAATTATAAGTTCAAAATATCAAAATATAGTTGCATTTATATGTTCAGACCACTTTTAATCATAACTTATCTATATCATGGCCAACCTTAAAATCATTAATCACCTCGTCATTAAAATAGAAATCAAGACTTCTAAAGCTTTGTTACCAAACAAACCCTCCATGGCAGACATAACTAAAAAACTAATCCATAAAATATCTCTATGCATATATATATATATATATATATATATATATATATATATATATATATATATATATATATATATATATATATATATATATGTGTCATACCCCTAACACAGCTCAATAGGTCTCCAAAACTTGAACTGATATGTTTCAAATTAAATCACATATTCAAATTTATAGAGCTTGAAAAAAACTCTATGTTTAAAACATATATTTTAAATCATATTTCTAAAATCAAGAAATAAATATATTCTTTTAATTATTTATTTATTTCCCATGTTTGAAAGAAAACACATAATGACTTTTGAATATGCTGAGATTTCAATATTTTAACCTCAACAGACCCTATATGCATAGATTTATGGTTTTGAAAATTGAAACATCACATATTTCAAAAATGACAGAACCACCAAATCCTAGAGTTGAAGCACAAATGTGAGAAAACTTTCCTTCATTTCAAATTTGACATGCTTTACTTCCATAACATACTTGCAAATTTTCATTTGAAACTAAAATTGATATGCATTAACCATAATCTTATTATGCACAGACTCTCAAAATCCAAAATTGAAAAACACAATTTAACAAAAATTCCATTATTTCAAAACTTGACACAGTATATAATTATGCATAATCTTTCCCCCAAAAACCATAAATATATGAGACTGTAGAAAGTTTTCATCTAAAAAAAAATATTTGCATGTTTGAATATGTTAATGAAATCAACTCATATTCAACAAAAAGTTTCATATATTCTCAAATATTATGACTGAGCCATTTGTTCTTATATCATCTTGAGAATATATAGAAACTTTAAAACCATTTGCTTTAATATAACCTTTTATATCAAAACTTAAATCCATGAAAGTAAAATCACCATATAACCTTCCCAAACATGCGTGCATAGTACTTAACAAATAACTCATTAACATGCAAGCCAAGATCACATTCTTCTCATGAAAACTAAAACTTAAGTGAAACAATCAAAACAATCTTTAAAACTCATTCATATTGCTCATGGCATACTTGTATGCACTTTTATGCATGTTTCCAATTCAAAATCTCATTTGAAACTCAAAATCTAAAATGATAGAGTTTCCTTTTTTTGAGAAAGCTTGAAATAAATTATCAGAATAATGAAAATAAGGTCATTTGTAATGCAAGTTTCTTCATTTTAACTACCTTGGTTACACATCTACCACTCATTTGTTCACCAAATACAATGCTATCACTTATCAATCACTAAATACTAAACTCTTTACCAACATCCATCATTCAAGGCATGTATACCTCACATTAACTCTAAAACCGCCAAAGATCTTGGCATGATCTCAAAAGATCAAGATCATGTTTTAAATTAAATTGATTTGCCAACTCAACTTGACACAAACTTATTAAATAAACTACCAAATCAAATTTCAACTCACCATCTACAAGCCTTGTAACATAAATGACATTACCTTCGATACTCTATGCCCTTCGAAACTATATATTTCAAGACTTAGATTTATGTTGATATAAATAACCTTCCAAAAAAATATGTATGCCCTCAAAAACACTATATACTATTATTAAAAACATTATAATTCATCATGCCCTGATACATTCATTAGTATCATTTCAAAACTTAGGATAAATAACCCTAGGGTAGGATCAAAAATATAAAGTCATATCACTTTTAGAATTTAGGCTAGACAATATTTGACTTAGGAACCCTAGTCAAATAATATCTTAGGATTAGTCATTTAGAAAATTTAGGATACTTTATATATTAAATAAATAATTTACCTAAATCTTAAATCAATCTAGATCATACCAATATTTTCAAAATGTTCATTATATTATGACTGAATTCTACCTGATTGAGGTGCATTTACTGAACTGATGAACTCATATGATTTCAAAGATAAATTTTATAACAAATCAAATAAGTAATTGATTGGAAAAACTATATAGATTTCTTAGACTATAAATTTATGACTCGTCCATATATATATTTAGAATTCAAAAAATGAACTAGGAGAAGAATCATTATAATTGATTTATATACCATTCTGATTTGACTCAAACCAAATATCACATTGCCAATTTTTACCAAATTGGTCACCTTAGACTTCTCAAGTTATCAAAACTAAAAGTATAATCCAAAAAATTTTATGATAATACACATTTATCGAGATCAAGATAGATATCTAAAAATATCATAGAAAATATATATGCTTCTAATTTTGAAACCACACAAAGTGATCCTATTCCAAACTGTAAATGCTATATCATAATCTAAATAACAAACTAAGAAGTAAAACGACTGATCACAAACATTCATAGTGATAAATATATATGTGCATCTTATTCATTTATCCATTATACTTTTCAAAACCACATAAAATATAAATATGAATTCATCAACCAATCATCATCAATTCACAATTGAAAATATGCATCCAAATATATTACTAATTGACTGGGTCCTCGACACAGTTTTAAACTTTATGACTGTGGCATAAAAGTATTAGTTTTAGAAAATTGAGGGGGTGTGAAAAATAAGAATAACAATATCATACACTAGAGGGACCATAAAATACACTAGACCTAGATTCAAGGTAGTGAGTGGATTTACCTGCCCTTTAACCTTTGTAGAAGGGACCAAAACTTAGTTGGAGTTGGCATATTTTATTTGTTTTTCTACTTTCAAGTGTGGATGAAGACATCATGAGATCTTTTTTCATTGTGGTAGGACTCCACATCTTGTGTATGGCTTGAATCATCACTATAATTCTACTAACATTGGTGCAAGACATTAAAAGTTTGGAATCTATGTTAATATTTATTGATTATAAATATAATGTATTATAATAATATATAATATATAGAGAAGATGATGGAGAAGGTGAAAAATTGTGCAAGAGGAACAACAACCAACTTGGGTCAAAAAATTAGATGGTACAAGCATAATTTGAGGGAAGTGATCAAGGATGCAAAATAAAGATAATTTAATGGAGACTAGTCAAGAAGCAAATAATATCAAGACAAATGGAAAAAAAACATAGTGCAAAGGGTCATTATGGAGTGGATTCTAGGGCAATTAATACTCTCATGGTAAATAGAAACCCTATGACAGTGGGTACTAGGGATGGGACAGGGAAGATGGAGTCAAATATGAAGATCCCTTCAAACCAAATACCAACATTGTTTGAAGGTGGTAGATAATATTGATTGGATCCTCAGGTGATTATTTTTAAAGGAGCAAGGTTTGAGGAAAACCTAGTAGATTTGTAGATGAAGGGTTTTGTTGGAAAGTATACAGACAAATGGCTAACCATTGTTGTGGTAGAAATTTGGGTCAAAAAATACTAGGATCTAGGAAGATTCCTCAAGTTCCTTCCTAAGGGATTATTCATGATTATATATCCATAAAAAATATTGAATAGGGGGTTATGGATGATGAAAGATTGTTGGGATTTTGTTTTAGCCCTGGTGCCCTAATTTTAACCTTTTTTATAAACTATCTATATTCATTTATATGGATTCCAATTGACTATTAGAAAGAATATCTTACTTGAATTGGAAGGGGGATTGGGGAATTTTTAGGGATTTATCTAATCACTAGTGAAGGTGTTCTAACATCATATGCTAGAATTTATGCTATGATAGACTTGGAGGAAAAAATCGTAGAGAGCATTATATTGCAATACTAGGGAAGATGATGGGAGAAACACATTGATGTGGAAAATATTATGTTTTGATGTTATAAATGTCATAAAATGAGGCATAATTATAACTAGTGTCTAAATAAAGGTGACACTACAAAGGGAAACCAATCATGGCTACAAATCCTGGACCACAATCCAAAAACTATGCATCAATGTAACAAGCAACAAGTGATTCTGAGCAGAGAAAGGGGGAAGAAAAACCTTTTGTTTAGGGTTTTAATGTGGAAGACATGGACAATTTAAAGAATAACTTGGAGTCATTATCACCTAATACCTTGCGTATGGAGATTAATTTTATCTCCTCTAACAATAATAAGCTACAAGAATGTTTAGATCAATGGAATGAAGTTGGGATGAATGAGAATTTATTTAAGTGTTGAAAGCACAAGAATAGGACTCAAGTTGGGTAGGGGATATCTATTTATTTTTACTAGCTAGTGATTTTAGTGATGAAGAGGAGCTTAATTCTAGATAGGTACTGACCATTTTGTAAAAACATTATCTAGTTTTGTAATTAAATTTTGATTAACATAGCAAAAGAGGAAGTAAATCTAGAAAATACATTATAGAGGAGGTTCAAGTTTCCAAAGGTAAGAAATCTACCATTGAACTTTCATTTTTTATTGAAAATTAGGGGGTGAAATGCCACTCAGTAGTGCTATTAATATATTTTCCTAGAATTTTAGGTGCCTAAGTGCCCCCAACAAGAGGTGTCTAGTAAGACATCAGTTGGTGAAGCTAGGATGTGATCTTTTTTAGTTTCAAAAAAAAAATCAGAGTAGCTTAGTTTGAAACTCTTATGAGTGAAAGTTAGGGAAGATGGATTGCTCTATTTGTGGAGTTCTCTGGGGCTTCTAGAGGGTTGGCCATCTTATGGGCCCTTCACAAAATTTGAGTGACCACTATGATTTTGAGCCCAATTGGTATCTTTGTAAAGTTTTGGAGTGTTCTTTGAACATGTATTTTTTTATGTTTAATGCCTATGGTCCAAACTTTGTGGTCCTCAAATCCTAATGGTGGCAAGAAAATTTGGGTAGATTTATCTTTTGGGAAATTAAAACTATGTTCTAAGTGGTGACTTCAATCCCATACATGATGGTTTTGAGAAAATAAATGACTTGGGGTGGTGTAGATAGGCTCAAATTTATCTCTCCATATTTTTAGCCTCTATTGAACTAGTAAATATGATTCTTAAAAGTGGTTTTTGTTCTAAATCAATCATCAAAAAGGTTTTTATAACATGGTAAAAAGGTTGGATCAGTTCTTGGTCTCCCAAGAGTGTATGAATAAGGATTAGATTGTAAAAAGTGATATCCTTCCTATCTCTAGATCGGTTCATGCTCCAATTAAGTTTTAGACTATGGAAAATAAGGCCCATCTTTTGTGTCCATTCAAATTTTAGCTCATGTGGTTACATGACCCGACCAAACATAATCCCATAATAGATCAATGGAATAATGTTCCTTCCCTAGATAACATGAATATGTTTGCAATGAGTAAAAATTAAATCTATATTAAGGCTTGAGTAAAATCATTTAATTGATTGGGCTTCAAAAACATTTTCAAATAAATTAAAAGAGTGGAGTCTGATTTCAAGTTCATTAGACAAATTGTATTTGTATTAGGCATGAATGTAGATTTATATAATACATAGAAATTTCTCCTAGCAGAACTATTTGAACTCCATATGAGGGAGGAAGTTAATTAGAAATGAAATTCATGGGAGTTGTGCCTTAAATACAGTGACAAGAACACAAAGTTTTTTCACAATTCCACTAGGGACCAAAGATTGGCCAACCATATCTTAAACATTTCTTTCAGGAATGGTGTTTTGTCAAAAACTTATTTAGGAAAAAAAAAGGAAGTAATGAGATTTTTAAAACAATTTTTTTATAGCACTGATCTCTCTTCACTTAGTGCACAATCTAGTATCCTGAACCACATCCCTAAGAGGGTGTCTGATCAATAGAATGATAATTAATGGCCCTCTTTTCTAAATAAGAGATCAAAATTATGGTATTTTTGATGGGGATGGATAAGTATCCTACATTAAATGGGTTTCTAGGTACTTTATTTTAATCATTTTGGTATATTTTGGGTGATGAAGTGGCAAGTGTGGTCAATGAATCTCAAGAGAAACAAAATGTTTCACTTGATTTAAATTGTACGTACATCTCTCAAAATCCATTAAAATGCACATGAGGCATATTTTTAAATCCTTAATTTCTAGTGAGCAAGGGGGTTTTGTTCTACATAGGTAGATCCATGAGGGGATTATAATCACACATGAGATTGAGAATTATCTTTTTTGTATAAAGTTAGAATAGTGAAATTAGACATTAGAAAATCATGTGACAGAGTGAATTAGAGGCTTTTGATCAAAGTTTTGGAAAAAATTGGATTTGATATAAGGTGGTGCAACTGGGTTCTTAGTTTCATCTTGAAACTCTAGTCCCCAGTTCTTAGTCTTAAATAATGGAGAACCATCAGGGTCTTTTTAATCTTTAATAGGTTTAAGGTAAAGGGATCCTCTTCTCCCTTCCTTTTCATTATTATGGCTAAAACACTAGGAAGATCAATCTTAGGGGTGCTCGTAAAAGTAATATTACAAATAACCAAATTAGATGATGGGGTAGGTAGATGCACACATCAGTAGTTCATGGATGACATAATGCTTTTTGGGTCTACTTCAGTTTAGGAGGCATATGTCATGAAGTAACTTTTGTTTAGCTAGGAGGCAAGATTGGGGAAGTTGGTGAGTGAGGGTAAAAATTAAAATCTACTTTGTACATGCATAAAATATAGTCCAAGATCACATTACAAATATTTTTAATTTTTAGATTGGCTCTTTTCTTGCTAAATATTTGGGGGTACCTCTTTTTAGTGGCACTAAAAATTTCAGATTATGGGATAATATTTTGTGCTATTTTTAGGCCATGCTAGAGGCTTGGAAGGGAATATGCCTACCTTTAGTGGGTAAAATCACTCTAATTAAATCAATCCGCTATGCCCTCCCAATATATATTGTCTAAGTGTAATCTTTGCCTGATAATGTTCTTAAAGAAATCAACCGGATTCCTTTACTAAAATGGGATAGATTTTGTCTCCCCCATGTGTGGGGAAGGGTTGGTATTAAAAATTTAGGATCTCAAAATTTGGCCTTGGGGGAAAAGCTAGTTTAGGGTATGGTCTTTTAGTTGTAGGCTTTATGGAATAATATTTTCTATCATAAATACTTTGATGACTTTGACAATACTAACATTATTTATATTCACAATCCCTTGAGGGGATCTCACCTATGGAATTTCATCCTCAAATTCCATCCTATCATTATGAATCATGTTTCATGGATAATCAATAATGGGCACAAAGAATTTTTTAGGCAACTCATGTAATGGATAGAAGATGATTCAGGAGGAGTTAGGTTTAGAAGAGGCAAATTCCTTCCTTTCTAAAAACTAGGGAAGTAAGTTGAGTGATTACCTAGAGCCTCACCCTTGGGTTGGGATGACAAAATGGGAATGGAAAAGTTTGGAGGATCCTCAAATTCTAAAGAACTAAAAGGAGGTGTTATCTAATTTATTGACCAAAAGGAAAGTTTTCATAAATTCTAAAGAGGATGTTATTCAATGGGTCTATGCTAAATATGGGTGCTATTCGATTAAATTGGGTTTTAAAATGTATAAATGTGAGGATGTTTATTTTTTTTGGGATAAGATGATGTGATGGAACAAATTAGGTTTACCTAAGGTTGGTGGATTTACTTAGTTGGCAACTCAAAAAAGGATTCTCAACTTTCACAAGCTCTGAAAGATTGGGTTCAAAGGCCCATCACAATGCTTATTTTGTTTATCAACTAAAGAGGATGCAAACCATAATCTCTTTTTTTGTTCATTTGTGAGTAAATGTTGGAATTGGTTGTGTGGTTGAATAGGGATGAGATGGGCCAATCTAAGGTCTCTTTTGGAAGATTTTTCTTCTTGACCAGTAGGTCCTTAGAAGATTTATGTTGCCAATATCTGGGAGGCTTATCTGGCTATTCTAATCTATAATTTGTGGAAAGAATGAAATCAAAGAAATTTTAAAAATAGGAGTAGCTATCTATGTGAGATTATATGTAGGGTAGAGATTGTGATGTCTAAATTTTATATTACACATATTAAAAGAAACAAGGTTTTTTTATCAGGATGGGATAGGCATATAATTTGTAGTTGCCCTCTCCTAAAATATTCCCTTGATAATGGGTATGCGGTAACTAGTAAGAAGCCTTGTAGGGTGGATAATGTGGAATGGATACACAAATTTTGGGAGTCTTCATATATCAATTTTTATGGTTCAGCATGGAGAAAATGTAGAGCATCCAAAGTTAGATTTATTATACGAGACTGTTCAATTCCTTGATTCAAGTTGCTTCATTCAAATTGGTCGATAAGACTAATAAAAAACTTGAGGCTCAAGTGGTGTCTTTAAGAATTAATTTGGATGTGTAGTGTGGCATATCAAATTTGATAATCAATGGAAAATTGATTATCATAATCCAAGTTTTATGAAATTGGAAAGCATGTGTGTGGAATATTGAAAAATTCTATGTCAGACTTGGTATTTTCTTAACTCATTCTCCTTGTGTGAATTTATTCATTATTTTTGGGTAGAAAACTTGGTAGAAAACTTCCTTGCAAACCAAGGAATTGAGCAGATTGAGGATTACATTAGTGTTAATTATAATGGGTTTACCTTATGGATAGCCTTAATATTTTCAATCTCTAAAGGCTTTGCTAATTATGGTGTGCTCCATCAATACTTGGGTGGATTTTAAAGTTGATGGAATAATTATTTTAGATATACAAAAATTAAATTTTTGATTACTTATAATGCTAGTGGCTCATGTCAAGGAGAGAGAGATCAAGGCATTTATTATTCACAATGCCCTATTTGATTTTTGTATCATTAGGAAGCTCTTGGTTCTATGAGAGGGACTTGGGGTTAAGGTTGAGTGTATGAAATCATGGATAGAGTGATTCAAATAGCCATGGGTAGATGAAGGATAATGGGGGACAAAAGGAGGGGTTTAAAGTGACACTTTTTCTCTTAAAATAACTATAGTTGAAATTGGATAGAATGTTAGAGACACTTCAAAAATAAATTTCACAATGACATAAGAACATGGATTGTGGAATTTTGAATGTAGTTTCTATATATATATATATATATATATATATATATATATATATATATATATATCCAAAAGGATAAAAGTGTGAAAAATACATGAATTTATGACAATAGGTTGGTTATTTTTTATTAAAAAATAAGGAGAATGCATGTGTACGAACGCACTTTTTTCTGAATATTTTGAATGATTATTTATATGAAACTTCGTATATGGATAGGTGAAATTATGAATATTTTTTAGAATATTTTTTATTAGTTTTATTATATATATATTAAATTTCATAATTCAAGACAACTAAAAAAATTAAAACTGCAAGTGTACAGACATTACTTTTTGACTTTAACTTCATGAAAATCATTTTTTTTTAAAAGTATAGTTGACAATGTGTATATTATTTAGTTATAAGTTGTATAAATGTTCAATTAATATTCAAAAACTTATAAATGTATTTGTAACTATATGTATATAGTCCATAATGAGGTATGGTTTGTAGAATTTAAGTAATAATTACAAATAATAGTTTAATATTAAAAAAATTAGAAACTACATTTTCCCTCTACAAATTCATATAATTTTTTTAAATAGTAAAATCTAAGAGATCAAATGGGTTTTCAATGACATGATAGATACGGTTTAGAGTAGGTTCACTCACATCATTCCCCCATCGCCTAAAACTTAACCAAAATTGGATGGAAAAGGTCAAAATATTTTTTTAAAAAACTAAAAAGTGTGTATGCCCCTTAAAAAGGGCATACATCCTTTGAAAAGGGTGTAAGACCTTTGAAAATGGTGTATGACCTTTGAGAACATACCATTTTCACAATAAATGATATGACTATTGGATTTGTGAATCACAAAGGGAAACCATGCTTTTTAGAAGCATGCACACCCTTTTTGATTCATGGATTTGTCCTCATTCTCATGATTTTTTTATTCATTTTAATTTTTACAAACTTCAAACTGGTTTTTCCTATTGTGATTATGTAAATTCTACATTCACTTTGTCTTAATCACTATAAATTATTCAAATTTTATTCTACATTTGACTTGTTTTAGTAAAGATAAATAATGAGGTAAATAAGTCATCATGAAAGATCAATTAGAGAGATTAAAATTGATGAAATTAAAGATAAGAGAAAAGAAGAAAGAAAAAGATAAGCAAATAGAAGAGTATCTGTAAGAACTTCTAGGCAAGTTGAAGGTACTTCATTCACTCCATGTAATATTTCAAATGAAAATAGCATGCCCAATTCAATGGAATTTAATTTAGATTTGTCTTCAAATGAGATAAGATAAATTAATCAATCATTTTTGAATGAAAAAATTCAAATTGCAGAGCATGTAAGTAACAATTTTTTAACTAGTGATGAAACATATGAAGAAATACAATAGAATGAAACATCAATCTATAATGAAGTTTTAGATCATGGTTATAATTGACATAAAGTAATGACCCCAATTCTTGTCTCACCTCATGAAGAGAAATTCACTTCATGTGTAAGGTCTAATGTACCTAGCCAACCATGTAATATCCCTTCTATGGTTGAAGTGTTAACACCATGCAATTTATAATAAAATATAGCTCCTAAACCAACATATCATAGTGTAATGCAATGAACACCAAGGTATTTGGTGGAAATAAATGATAAAATAATAGAACCTATGGAAGATAAAATGTCAAAAATATTAGTTCAATGTCATGCTCAATGTGTATGGGACTGTGCCTTTGAGAATAAAAATCATACGAAATGATGTAAACTATTTTTTCAATTAGTGAAAATATAAAAAATGTGCCTTGTGATGCATAATTTATGTTCAATAATAAACAATATATATGGAAGAAAGAATTCAATGGTAATGAATATGTTTTAATGCATTTAAGACAATAGGCAATAAAAGTAAATAAAACGATAGTAATGTGGCAAGAGGATTACAAATGGAATCTATATTGAGTAAGCAACCATCTAAATCTCAAAAATCTTAGTGAAACAAGTAAATCCTAAAACTTGACTATAAAAAATTTGATAAATTCCATAAGAAAAATAACAAGGCTTGATGACCCTTTACTCGTGGATTATTGGGCATTTAGTGGTAGACTCCCATGAAAGATAAGGTATTAGTTGAAGGAACAAGACATTTTATTGAAATTTTTTGGCACAAGAACACAAGGGTCTCATCTAATGTAAATGATGCTGTTAAAAGAATAAAATGTTCAAAAAATCATGGCCCACATTAAAAAAAAAATCTTTGACATGATCCAAATATAATTTTATAAAAAGATTATTGAAGAATTTAATGGCTAATTATTAATTAGCCAATGGTCATTTGATATGTTCAAAACATTCTATGTTAAAATAAACTAAGAATGCACCACATGTTGTTATACGGTGCATGTTTAATTTTATATGCATTTTGATTTTTTTTATCATATACATTGTACTTTATATACTGATGATATTATGCAGGAATATATGGTGGATTTCCCACCTAAAACATCAAGAGAATTAATCCAAAGTATTTTCTGTCAAAGATTTGACGGATAGTTTTGTTTCCAAATAATGCTTAGATGGGATGTGTAATATTTTTGGTGGTTTGTCAAATTTCATCAACTATATACATGAATAAATTTTACTTGAATTTGGAAAGAAACTAGTTGATTATAAGAAGTACAAATCTGTAAAGTATGTGTTAAAAGATGGAAAAAAGTTATCAAGTTGTCAGTTGGTTAAAAATAATGTTTATGTATCTAATTTAATTTTTTATTGAATAAGAATATTATGTACCAATGTGCAAGACACACACACAAATCAAAATGGTTAGATAATCAATTCAAGTTATGCAAGGAAAACTTCTCATTTATCACCATTGTTTTGGTTGTAGACTTTATTGAGAACTACACACTACAACCACATAATGATGTTCAATCCAAATACTATAATTCAATTCAAGTTGGAATTTTTGAGCATTTTAAATTTAGACATACCCCTTATAGCACAAATGACAACAATTTTTTTTTGAGGGAGTACCACTTTTATATTAGAAATGATAGATCACATTCTTCATAGTTTGTCTAAGTTTGTTTTGAGATTTATAATAATATGAATGAAAAATAAATCATGTTTGATACACACTAAATTTGATCAGACAATTGTGGAGGTCAATTTAAGAATTCAAACATATTTACTAGTTAAGCAATATGCATAATAATAATAATAATAATAATAATAATAATAATAATAATAATAATAATAATAATAATAATAATAATAATAATAATAATAATAATAATAATAATGGGATTCAACATTTTTGGATTTTGTTTTAGCCTGGGCATGGAAAAGGGGAACATGATTGTGAAATTGTATTTTTAAAAATATCCCATAATAAAGAGTAGGGAAAGCACAAGGATGGTGATAATTTGATCGATGTTGTAAGTTTTGTGACTTGGTGTAACGATTATTTTTAAATCATGGATCAGATAAATATTCTCATGTGAGAAAATTATTTTGGTTAATATAATACAAAGACAATGTAATTTATAAAGATAACATTAAAATACCTAGATCAAGTGTTTCCCACTCCATTCAAATCTCAAATTCTACTTCATGGACTATTTATACTAGGGATATAACATGATTTACTTCATATTGTATGGAATTTAATTGGCATGAATGTGAGTCAAAATAATATGTTGAAGGATGGTATTGTAGACCCATAACACATATAGAGAGTATCCATTCACTCCAAAAATAATTTGATGGATTATGAAATGAGATCATCAATTGACTTTGACCAAATCTCAGATCTTGTGTAACCAGATATAATTTATTTTTAATTTAAATGTAGCCTTAGTTTTATTAGTGATATTTACATTTTTTCCTATATGTGATTATAAATCAATTATAATTTAAGTCCAAGGCATAGTTTTTTAGTCATTACACTTGAGGATAATGATGAGCGAATAGAATACTACTTGTGTTATTGTGTAGAGGTAAAAAATGAATGGAGAATACCTAGTTTATTCCACTGTATCTATAGTGGTTATAGGAAATTAGCCTCATAGGTACTATTATAATAAAATAAAACAAGTATTTTTTAGGACTTTGAAACACATAGGGTGGTGCTTCATTATTCAAATATGGTTATCACTAAAAAAATTCAAATGATCTAATATTGTGGAAAGCCTAACAAAAAAATTTCATGGAAAGTTTATGAATATGAGTATGAATCAATTCTTGAAACACTTAAAAATAGATCCGATCCTGAAGGTATGTTGGATTGAATTTGTAAGGTTATTATGAAAAATTAATCTTGTATTTCAAATTGGCATAGTTAACTTATTTGATTTATTGTATTTTAATTTTGAATTATTTTATCATTAAGTGTTTATTTCTATTTAAATTTTTAATAACAATTTTTATATAGGTTAGTGACACAATATGAGATTACATCTTCATATGGATGGTGCCATAAGTAAAGAAAATTATATTTTTGAAACAAAGAGAAACAAAAAAACTATGTTTTAGCCATCGTTCTTGTACAAATTCTATCTCTAATTTAGAACTATTACCAATATTCTTTTACTTCATGGAAACCTAAATGAAGTCTTGAAACTCATTTCAATGACTCACCCATGTAAGTGTGAGAGCTGATGGTTCATATCTAACATTTACAGTTTTCCTACAACACGCAATAGAAGTTCACTCAGTTTTCACACTCAAGGATGAAGAGATTCTCATAAGGGATGCATCTAGTCAATTACAACATTCTATCCTAGTGACTAATTGAGTTCAAAAAAGGGTCATTTTACACTTAAAATGCCCATCTGGATGGTTCTATGAATATGGTTCATCAATTAAGCTAACAAACCAAAATATATGCCCCCCACTAACAAGTATTTGGACCTTTAAAAGAGATTTAGCTACAAGAGACAACTCATTATCATGTTTCATCCATATTTAGTGAGAGATAATCATCTTTGGTTTTCTTAGAGGGCTCATCCATGTAAGTATGATAGATGATGATTCATCTCTATCCCTCATGGTTCTCCTTTAATGTGTGATAAAAATTCACTCAGTTTTCATACTTGGGGATGGGGAGATTATTTTAAGGGATGCATATGACCAACTAAAATATTCTATCTTAGATCTAGAATGAGATCAAATAGGGTTCATTATAGCCTTAAAATACCCATCTATATTTATCTATGTATATGGTTTGTTTATTGGTCTAATGAGCTAGAATATATGGGCCTTCTAACAAGATTTTGGCCCCTAAAGATAAATTTAGATGCGAGAGAAAACTCATTATCATGTCTCACCCATGATGAGTAAGAGAGAATCCTCTAGGGGTTGATTATAAGACTTGTCTTTGAAATTATGGGAGATAATGATTTGTCTCTATCCCTCATGGTTCTCTTGAAATGCACAACAAAAGTTCACTTAGTTTACACACTTAGGGATGAGGATATTCTCTTAAGGGATACATCAATTCAATTACAACAATATATCCTAGGGCCTGACTAAGATCATAAAAGGGATTTTATAGCCTTAAAAATCCCATATAGACATGTCCATAAAGATGGTTCATTGATTTGGCTAATGAACTAGAATATATGCCCCCCATTGACAAGATTTTGGGCCTTTAAGAGACATTTGTTTATGAGATAAAATTCATTGTCATGTCTCACCGGTGTTAAATGAGTGAGAATCCTCTTTGCGTTATATATAGTACTTGTATATGCAAGTTTAGGATTTGACAATTTATCTCTATCCCTCATGGTTATCATATAATGAATGATGAATGCTTGCTTAATTTTCACACTTCGGGATGAGGTGATTGTCTTAAGGGATGATTCTAGTCGAATGCAACATTTCATACTAGGGACTAACTAAGACTAGACAAGAACTATTATAGCCTTAAAATTCCCTTATATGTGTTTGTAAATATGGTTCATCAATTGGGATAATGAAACATAATATATGTCCCCCATTGACAAGCTTTTGTCACTTTAAGAGAGATTTGGCTATTAAAGAAACTCATTATCATGTCTCATCTATGTCAATTGAAGGATAATCCCCATGGGGTGGCTTATAAGACTTGTTCATGCAATTATGGGAGTTAGTGGTTCGTCTTTATCCCTTATAGTTCTCCTATAATGCATGACATAAGTTCTCTTAGTTTACACACTCAAGGATAAGGAGATTATATTAAGGGATGCATTTGGTCACCTACAACATTCCATATTAGGGCCTAACTGAAACTAGACAATGGTTTTTATAGCCTTAAAATGCCCATCTATATGTTTCCATGAATAATATCCATAATTTGGGCTAACAATCCATAATGTATGCCCACACTGACAAGATTTTGGCATTTTAAGAGACATTTGGTTGTGAGAGAAAATAGATTGTTATGTTTCATCCACGTCAAGTGAGGGAGAATACTCCTAGGGCTACTTAGAGATCTCATCCATACAAGTGTGGGTGTTGATGATTTAACTTTATCCCTCATGGTTCTTTTGTAATGTGCAACGGAAGTTTGTTTAGTGTGCACACTATGGGATGAGGAGATTCTCTTTAGGGATGTGTATGGTCAATTACAACTTGCACTCTTAGGGAATGAATGAGACCAAACAAGATCCTTTATATCCTTAGATTGGCCATCTAGATATGTTCATGAAGATGGTTCATTGTTTAGGGCTAATGATCCAGCATATATACCCACACTAATAATATTTTAGCCCTTTAAGAGAGATTTCCCTTTGAGAGAAAACTTGATGTTGTGTCTCTCCCATGTCAAATGAGAGAGAATCCTCCTACACTTGATTATATGACTCATATGTGCAAGTGTGGGATCTGACATTTCAACTCTAGCCTTCGTGGTTCAAGTGTAACACATGAAAAAAGTTCAATTAGTTTGCACACTATGGGACAAGGAGACTCTCTGAAGAAATGCATCTGGTCAACTACAACTTGTAATCCTAGGGCCCAATAGAGACCAAAAAATGGATGTTATAGATTTAAATTTCCCATTTAGATGTGTCATATAATATGGTTCATTGATTAGGTTAATTAGCTAGAAGATATTCTCCCCACCAAAAGGCTTTTGTCTATTTAATAAACATTTAGTTACAAGAGAAAACTTATTGTCATGTCTCGCCCGTGTTAAGTGAGAGAGAATACTCATGGGGTTTATTAGAGGACTCATCCATGTAATTTTGTGAGTAATAAATGACCCATCTCTATCCTTCAAAACTCTCCTTCAGTGTTTGAATGAATTTCCTATAGCTTTCACACATTGGGATGAGGCGATTATCTTGAGAGATACATTTGATTAATTATAACTTGTGCTCTTAGGGACTGATAGAGACTAGACAAGGGCCATTATAGGCTTAAAATTATAATATATATGTGTCCACAAATATAGTTCATTGATTAGGCTAACAAGCAAGGATATATTCTCCCCACTGATAAGATTTTTGCCCTTTAAGAAAGATTTAGTTGTGAGAGAAAACTCATTATCGTGTGTCACTCATATTAAGTTAGAGATAATATTTTTGGGTGTTCTTAGATACTTGTCCATGCAAGTGTGGGAGATAATAGATCATATATAGACCTCACATTTCTCCTATAACATATGATTGAATTTCTCTCAATTTTCCCACTTAGGGACAAGGAGATTATGTTAAGGGTTACATCTGATCAACTCTAAAATGCACTCTTGTGACTTAATAGTGATAGAACAAGGTTATTCTAGCCTAAAAATTCCCATCCAAACATGTATGTGTAGATGTCTTTTTTTATTGGGCTAACGAGGCAAGAGATATACCCCTACTGACCAACCTTTGGTCCATTTCGAGATATTTAGCTATGAGAGAAAACTCATTTCCATGTCTCACTAATATTGAGTTAGAGATAATATTATAGGGTGTTCTTAGAAGATTCATCCATGCAAGTGTGAGAGATAATGATTCATCTCTAAACCTCATAGTTATGTGACCAAAGTTTATTCAATTTTTCTACTCAAGGACAAGGAGATTCTCTTAAGGGATGCATCTAGTCAATTTCAAATTATACTCCCATCGATAGATTGGATAAAGGCCATTATATCCTTTAAACACCCATTCAAATGTGTCTAAAAAATAAGTTCCTCGATTGGGATAATGAGCCAGAAGATATGCCACCATTGATAAGCTTTTAGTCCTTTAAGAGAGAGTTGCCTTCAAAATAAAACTCATTACCATGTCTCACTCATGTCAAGTGAGATACAATCCTATTGGTGTATCTTAGAAGAATCATCCATGTAAGTATTAGATTTGATGGTTCATCTCTTTCCCTCATGGTACTCCTGCAATGTGTGATTGAAGTTTGCTCAATTTGTACACTATGGGATGATGAGATTCTCTTAACGGATGTACCTGGTCAAATATAATATATACTCATGGGGATGGAAAGAGACTTAAAAAGGGTTATTATATCCTTAAAATACCCATTTAGATGTGTTTGTGAAGATAGTTCATCAATTAGTCTAATGATCCAGATGATATGCCCCCACTAATAATATTTTGATCTTTTTAGAGAGATTCAGCTATGAGAAAAAACTTATTGTCATCTCTTGATTGTATCGATCTAGAGATAATCCTTTTGGGGTATTCTCAAAGGACTCATCCATGTAAATGTGGGATTTGATGGCTCATAAATATCCCTCATGGTTATCTTGAAACACATGACCAAAGTTTACTCAATTTTCCACCTCAAAGATGAGGAAATTATTTTAAAGGATGTGTATGGTCAATTGCAACTTGTACTCCTAAATCTTGATGAAGACCAAAAAAGGACCATTATATACTAAAAATTTCAATCTAAACATGTTCACATAGATGAAACATTGATTGGGATAATGAGGCATGAGATATGCCCCCAAATGACCAACTTTTCATTCATTATGAGAGATTTATCTATGAGAGAAAAATCATTATTGTGTCTCACATGTATTGATTTTGAGAGAATCCTCTAGGGTGTTCTCAGAGAACTCATATATGTAAGTGTGAGAGTTAACGATTAATATATAACCTTCATGGTTCTCCTATAAAGCGTGATAAAAGTTTAGTTAGTTTTCCCACTCAAGGATGAGGGGATTCTCTTAAGGGATATATCTAATTAACTATAACTTATGCTCCTAAGGCCTAAAAAACACCAAATTGATGTTGTTCTATCCTTAAAATGCCCATCTAGATGTGTATGTATAGATAGCTCATCGATTGGGATAATAATCCATAAGGTACTCCCCATAATGAAAATATTTTGTCCCTTTAAGAGGGATTTGGCTACGAGAGAAAAATTGATACTATGTCTTGCCCATGTTGAATTAGAGAGAATACTCATGGGGTTACTTTTAGAACTCATTTGTGCAAGTATGGGAACTAATAATTCATATCTAACCCTTAGGATTCTCCTAAAATGTGTGACCAAAGTTCTATTCATTTTACCAATTAGGGACAAGTAGATTCTCTTAAAGGATGCATTTAGCCAACTACAACTTGTGCTCTTGGGGCTTGATGGAGATCTAATAAGGACCATTTTATCCTTAAAATTTACATCTATATGTGTCCACATAGATGATTCATTGATTGGGTTAATAAGATAGAAGATATGGGCCCTAATGACAAGATTTTGGCCCTTTAAGAGAGATTTGGATGTAAGATAAAACTCATTGTCATGTTTCACCCATGTTGAGTGAGAGAGAATCCTCTTGGAGTTTATTTTAGGACTCATCCATTAAAGTGTGGTAATTTATGGTTCATATTTATCCCTCACGATTCTCCTAAAATGCATGACCAAACTTTGCTCAGGTTTCGACTCAAGGGTGAGTATATTCTCTTAAGGGATGCATCTGGTCAATTGTAAATTGCACTCCTAAGGCCCGATATAGATGTTGAAATGACCATTTTAACCTTAAAATTCCCATCTAGACATATCTACATATATTTTTAATTAATTGGGCTAAAGAGGCACAATATATGCCCCCCATTGATCATATTTTTATCCATTTTAAGAGATTTGCCTACAATAGAAAACTCATTGTCATGTCTCACTCATATCGAGTTAGAGAGAATCATCTAAGGTGTTCTTAGAGAACTCATCCATGGAAGAGTGGGAGATAATGATTCATCTATATACCTCATGGTTCTCTTACAATTCACTATGGAAATTTTCTTAATTTTCCCACTAAGGGACAACACAATTGTCTTAAGGGATACATCTACTCAACTAGAAATTGCACTTTCAGTTCTTGACAGAGACTAGAAAAGGGTAGTTCTAGCCTTAAACTACCCATCAAGATGTGTTCATGAAAAAGTTTCATTTATTGGGATAACGATCCATAAGTTAAGTCTTGCTCATGTCGAGTGAGACAGAATCCTCATGGGTTTTATTAAATAATTCATCCATACAAGTGTGGGATCTGATGGTTTATCTCTAGCCCTCATGTTCTCCTATAATGCATGACTGAAGTTCACTCATTTTTTCCATTCAAAGACAAGCAAATTATTTTAAGGGATGCATCTGGTCAACTACAATTTATACACTCAAGGCCTAAAGGAGATTAAAAAATGGCCATTATAGACTTAAAATTCCCATCTAGATGTGTTTGTATAGATGGTTCATCAATTTAGCTAATGAGGTATGAGATAGAGCCCTCACTAACCAATTTTTGGTATGTTCTGAGAGATTTGGCTATGAGAGAAAACTCACTACCATGTTTCACTCATATTAAGTTATAGAGAATCCTCTAGGACGTTCTCAAAGGACTCACCCATGTAATTGTAAGAGCTAACAATTCATCGTTACCCCTCATGATTTCCTACTTTGCATGACTGAAGTTCTCTCTTTTAGGAAACTTTCATTCTTCGCCTTTATCTTTTCTCTATTATGAAGGAGATTAGCCATTTCACCTTGGATTAATGATGTGATTATGAAACCAATTAACTTTAACCTACCATGGGGAACATCTTATCTTGGCTTTCTAAAAATATGCTAACATGTCATATAAGTAGTCTAGAGCTCCCTTCCCTTTACCATTGATGTTTTTAGGACCATGGATTTTCTTAGGATCTCTAATACTATGATATTATATTTCATCCCTTGACCAATCTACTTATTTACACCCTTTGTGTTAGCAATTATAAACTCTATATCCCTTGATGTTTAAATGAGTTTGAAGAGGAAGAAATAGTGGAAACCTTGTAGACTAGTCTATCAATAGGTCTAAATAAGTCTCTTTTTTTTTCTTTTTCTTTTTGTGTCATAACAAGAGAAATAAGAGTAGTTTATATGAATCTATAACATCACTCAATCTTTTCTAGGATTCCTTCTTTGAGGTATACTTCAATACTCTTTCACTATAAGTCTGTCTATTTCTTGTAGATTTATGTTACAAAATTTGTCCTTTCGAGTTATCCTCTATGATTGGTCTTACAAGACCAATAAGAATCTTTAAATGGTTTATCCACTAGACTTATTATCACTTCTATTTGAAGTTACTCAGCTCATATCTCGTCATCATCTAGAATTATTACAAGGCAATTTAAGTATTTGAACTTAAGGTTTTGGTAGGAAAACTTTACAAACATGGTAGAAGTGCTAATATCAAGACTCTAACTTCTTAAACACCCCTACATGACCCAAATAGGACTTCCTATTATAATTAGACTTAAAATAACCTTTATAAATCATAAGTAATAATGCCATGGCTTCATCACAACATAACTCATCCCTTAAACTATTATATACAAAATTTACATCATTAAATTTATGCTCTTGCATCAGTACAATGACTTTTGTATTAAATCAAATTAGTCATATGAAGGACCAAGGAACCTATTAAAATTTTTAAGATGTAGTTTTAATGTTTGAAGATAGTGTAGATTATAAAATATAGTCTCAACACTTGGAGATGTTAGTCTCAACAATTTTATATTTAGAACAATCTTATCAAATAACAACTAGATCCTACACAAGAACTTCATTACACATTGACATTATAGTTCATATATATGAATATGATTAATCCCTCATATAATATGTTATTTCACATAATAATATTACTCCCTTATAGCAACTTGTTTACTCATACTACCCATGCATATTTTGGAGAAATTAATGCATTTGATATGAAAATCTAAGTTGATAGGTAATGAAATGTAAATGAGACAAGTAAATAGTAAATATCACATGTAAATGTAAAATATACATAATGATGAAGCACTAACTTAGAGCAAATTGTGGATTTTTTTAGCCCCATATAAATTAATAATGATCACTAACCAATAATATGTGTAAATATTAAATGATTAAAATAAAAAATATGCATAGGTAAAGGAATCTTATTTGTCAAATAGTATATATGTGTATATGCAAAGTTATATGTCATAATGACATAAATAATATGACATATATCAAGAAAATATGTAGACCATAATATGTACATATATAAAATATGCCATATAGGAATACAATGTGGGCCATATCTGCATATAACATCTATTATGCCTACAATTACACCCTTAACATAATAACTAGCTCTCTTACTCCTCATTGCCTCCAAAAAAAATATGATTTATTGTCATAGATGTAGATCCAAGGGTGCTAGATGCCTTCTCAGTATGTGAGTCATCAAATATTTGATTCATAGCCTTTGAAAATTATCATGTATTCACAACATATGAAATATAAAATTTAATGCATTAAAATTATATATTGAAAATTATAAATTTTTCATGAAAAAAATTTAAAAAATGATTCTAGACTCACCATATTCCACCTAAATGGCTATCTAGGGATATGAGATCATGTATACACCCATGATGGAGAATACCATGAAACATACATATATTGTTAGATCTAAATGTGCATACATTTATGTAAATATGAAATAGAATATCATTTCTTAAAGCTATTTGTTTTACTATGTGCTCTCACTAGACTCTATCACTGAATCATGACCTACTACAGAGATAGTGGATCGTTAGATGTAACCACAGCATCAGGAAAACCTTGTTGTTGTCCATGAGAGGTGCCCATAACATCCCTCATCATTTATAAAACCAATAAGTGAATAATGTCTGAATCCAATGAGCATGATAAAAAGCTATGATTATAATATATATCTTAAACATAGTTTTTTTTCAAGGGAAAATAAATATACATGAATAAATATGTAATTTAAAAGTTTCTAAACATGAGTGTAGGGCGCACTAGTGTTAATTGCAGCCTCTACAATAGAATCAATACCTGATGAATTACCCAAAATATCACTAATCATCTATACAAAAAATAAATAAAAAGATCAATTAAATAAATTAGTCAATTAATTAAACACATAGTAGAAAATATACTTAATATTATTTTATAAACATAAATAAACTATAATTAAAATTAAACTTGTGTATCAAATATAAATTATGAAGTAGATAACTCCTACACATCAAGCTAACATGTCCTAAGAGGAGTTATTGAAGATATTACAACTAGCATAGTGTCTTCCATGTTAGTGTCATGAGCTGCTAAAGCATCTACATGTGATCTATACTCTGATATGTTAGTCTCGTAAAGTCTTGAATACAATATAAAAAGAACACACTCAAGCATCCTAGTATTCTGAGGTACTAAAGGAGTTATAGATGGAATATAATGAGAACTATTATTACACTACAAAAATGTAGGTCTAGTCTCCATAGATGTAGTCCATTTATGCCATACCTGAATAGGAGGTCCCATAAACTTCCTCTCATATGATGTGAAATGATATATAAGAACTATAAGATGAGTATAAGAAGGAGGGACACTAGCACCAATACCACTGCCAACAAATGCACTAACACCAATAATACTAGCACAAATACCTCCACCACCAACACCACTAGCATCATTACCACTAACACCAATACTACTACAAGATATCTCAATCCCTATAGGCTGAGTATAAGTCCTCAATGTATGTATTACATGGTCAATCATAACTTGTGTTAGACTTTTAATAACATCAAGGGTGTCTATCTATATTATATTATGCAAAATTTTAGGGATAGAAGCATGTGTTTTTATCCTTATATTTCTCTAATCTTGGTTAGGATGGTTTTGGTCTTACCTGACACTAGGTCTATCAACTGAATACCCACCTCCCCTACCTTGGGAGGCCCTCATGTCAAAATAATTTATAATTTTTTGCAACATAAACTCACAATAAAGTTTTCTTAAAACTATAACAAAAGATCATTATTGTTCTATTGAGGCTTATAAAACACCATTCACCATCTATCCCAAAATTTATTTTCTATCCCCTCACGATCACACCAATCAAAAATAATATGTTTGCAATTCATCGATAGTGGTTGGTTTGTTCTAGGCTTAACAAATAAAACACACACATCTTATTTTATTTTTATTTTTTTACTAACATCTTTGTTGATGCAGTGGATTGCACCCTGGCAGGATGCCTAGCTCCTGCCTTCCACACGTCAAAATGGAAACTCCTCTCTCGCCTGTGGGACTGGTGAAGCTGGAGGGGAGAGTCTCTAGATAAGGGATAGCTCCCTTTGATGTATCTATTAGGCCCTAGATTCCATAATGCTAATAAATAGACAAATAAAAGGGGGGGATGAAAAGGGGGAAAGATGCTAAAAATAGAACCTAAACCTAAACAATAAAAGGGTGATACACCAAACAAGATGACCCACTCAACCCGAACATACACTTTTCACCAAGAAGAAGCACCCATACACTTCATCTGATGTGAGAAACTCTTCTATTTCAATGAGTCAGGGGTCCATAGAGATACAGGGAGGAATAACTATCAAAGGTGTTTAGAGACACACTTTGGTAGCCTGTTCACATGCACCTATACTCCTACTGTAGACACTTTTGGTAGACCTGCAGAAGGAGAAACTTCACAATGCGATAGACATGCTAGAATTGATTTTTGAAAATCATGAAAGATAATGACTTAACAAAAAAAGAAAACATAGACATATGTGTGAGTGCAAGTCTAGATGGAGGTAAAAATTCCAAGTCTTAATTCAAGGTAAAAAACTGGCAGAGTTTTGCCTTACAAGCCCAAGATATTTTTGGGTAGAGCTTTGCCTTATAGGCTAAGAGAATTGATCCTTCTCAAAATGATAATTTTAAAATATATATAAAGAGCATAAGATAACTTGATGCTTCTTTTGAAAAGACTTGGGTGCTCTTTGACAAGTTGGCCCATGTGGATTGAGAGCATTGGGAAGAGGAGGTCACTATTGTTGATGTCATTTTTATAGAAGAGGCCTGTTAGAACCATGTTGTGTAACCTCTGATCTTGACTTTGGCATTCAAATATTAATGTGAAAGCATGGGTCATGCCTCTTTTCTGCAAACAAACTACTCTTTCTAGATATTCACATAGTTTGTCCCCTTATAAATGCAAAATGGAGAAGACAAGCTGTGCCACTTACTATTTTCACCATTTGATGACCACCTAGAAATAACTCACCTCCCCTCGTCACTTAGACTATTTTGTCTTTTCCTCACTTTTTTCTTCTTCCTAGTTTCTATCTCTTTCTGGCTCCTTCGGCCCTCGGGGCTATCTTTTGGCAGGTCACTATGTTCTTTGGGCTCTTCCTACTTGCCTTGGCCAATTTCTACCGATTTCAATGAGTGACACATGGCACATTCTACTATGAAATGGTCAGGACACGTGGCAGCATCCACTTAACTCATAGAAGCTTTAGGCACCCTTTGAAGGTCCTGTGGAAGAGGACATGTGGCAGCTTCTACTCTCTTTAGCAATTCATTCGGGGCCCACCACAATTCTTACGAGATAAAACAAGGGAGAGACCATGGATGTTGACACTTGTTGGCTTCCATCAAGCTTTGTATAGGACATGTGGCACATCGTACTTCTCTTAGAAAAACATGTCAAAACCTTCCGTAGTTGCCACTTGGTAGCTTTCACTCCCAGGCTTTTCCTAGTGTAAAATTGACATTCACGGTCCCATCACTATTTAAAAACCAACGGCTAGTTCACCATGCTTGACTTTGACATCCTCAGACCCATCACCCCTTGGACTTTCTTTGGCTTTCTTGCTTTGGCCTTTCCTGAAGGGAAGGTGACCCTTTGGCTTATGGAGAAGTGCCCCTTTGTTTTGTCTGAAAGTCCCCCACAAGGGCACCTGCCCTTTGGGATCCTTCAGTGGATTATGGTCTCATAAATTCTTCAGAGTTTTCCCCATGGACATTTTCCTCCTAAATTACTTTAGACTTTTTGTCTAAAAGACTTCCTTTGGACAAAATTCCAAAGAAATTATTCCTCTTGCCTTAGTCTTTTCCATGACTTTTCTTCGGCTTTGTTGCCCTTCCAAATTTCTTCAAAATTTTTGCCTGAAGGAATTCCTTCAAACAAAAAGTCTGAAGGATTTCTTCTTTTGCTTCTTTAAACTACCTTGAGAAAGTGCCCTTCAGAAAAATTGGAAATGACCCTTGTAAAGGGCATTTCCTTTGCCTTGAACAAAAAATCCAAAGGAAACTTACCTTTACGACTTTTCTCTATGGCCTCTTTTTAAAGAGTTCCCTACCCTCTACAAGGGATTTTGAATCCTGAACTACCCTCCACAAGGGCACTTTTAATGATCCATTTTGCGTCAAAGTGTTAGAACTTGCCTTCTGCTTGCTGAGTCCATAGAAAACTTCACTGCTGAGTCTGTAGAAATCCATGCCTGGAGAGTCTGTAGAAATGGACCTTCAGAGTCCATAGAAATCCATGCTCTATAGAGTCTATATAAATTTATATACTTGTGTAAAATCAAGAAATGAATTGGCTCAGAAAAATAGGGAAAGAAGGGGACCAATTTTTGGTCTATTGGGCAAAAAATGGTCAACAAATTGGCGACTCCCAGGGGAAGCATGCCTACTGTGCTTAGAGACCAGTTGTCTTTTATTCCATTGGGCATGGAGTTAGATGTATCTTTGAAAGAGTTAGCAACTGCCTTGATAGATCCAAGAATCAAACATGAAGCTTTTACCCCAGACATAAGGGAAAACACACACAAGGCTAAAAACACTACTTGTGCAAATAACACTTAGGGAAAAATAGGAAATAACTGAAAGAAAACTACTATATATAGCTAACCAGGTATATTTTCCTCCCTCCTAGATCAAAGGGAAGACTTCTTAAGTCCCCTTCCTGGCAAGGAAACTTATGGTGCCAAACAAGCGGTTGAATGGAATGGAGACTTGGTGACCTACTCCTCTTGCCTATCACCTTGATTGGCCTGCATTCGAGTGGATCAAATTCAAACATGCTTCCAACATATACGTACCCCTCATGTTCTTGGAAGCTTGTTGAATTTTGGTCCTTCATGCTGGTGCATTTCACCAAGAAATCAATGGTTGTTGGCTCATCACCATAAGCCCTTTGATACACATAGTCCCCTTAAAGTGCATCATGGTTTGACTCATTCCCTTCTGCTTCATTGAAGATCCTATCAAACTCATCTTCTGCTCCCTCATGGCCTTCTTGAAGAAGGGTGACTATTGTGATGTCTAAAAAGGAATCACTAACTGATTTCTCATCCCACAGAACATCACGTCTTTGTTCAAAACTCTCTTCTTCAAGATTGTCCTCAAGAAAGACCAGTCTCTCCTTTTTCTACTCAAGGATCAGAGTCTCTAGTTGTTCAAAGACATCCATTTGATCCTCCTCCAATTCAAGCTTCTTAGCATAGTCATCCTCCTCATCAAAGCAATAAGAAAGTTCATCAAATAGAGGAGGAGAGAGCTCATCATGCTTAAGTTCCTCTTCGTATTGCTAGAACATCTGCATGTATGCATGCTCTGTGTCTTCTCCATTTCTGATGATGTCTTCACAAGGAGCATCGATGATGATTTCTTCTTCATTGTCACTCATGATAGCCTCTTGGAGAGCTGCAAATTGGATCTTTTGCTCCTCACTCACCTCCTGCAAAATAGGTTCCTCCTTGAGAAGGCGTGAAGTGGAAAAACCATGTGGAAGAGGAGGTAGTCCTTGAGCTAGAATTGAATGATTCTCCTCCTTCCATTTGTCTAGCACTTCATCAATATCAGGTGTGGCTTGATAGTTCTCTTGGAGGTGTGTAGATGGGGTGTGTTCAGAAAAGTCCATCACACATTGGCTGAGGAATCTCGCTTTGGACTACAACTCTATAATTTTCTTGGCTAGATCTTCTTGGAAGGGCCTCTCTTAGAGGTCACAATAATTTTCATGGGTAGGAGTAGCTTTATCTTCTTCAAGGTCTTGAGAAAAACCTTGCTTCTCCTCTTTCCTGCCCCATGATTCCACTATTTCCTTCCAATTTAGGAGCTTGCCATCAGGATCAGTGACCTGAGGGAGTTGAGGAAGACTAGGAAAGCCACTTGAGGGGATTGCATGAAAAATGTGAGTTTGATCATGGTAATATGAAGGAACACAAGGCCCATGATGCTGGGCGAAGGGATTATACATACAAAAATAAGATTTCTTAATGGCACTTGGACTACTTAACCAGCTGATTCAACTCAGAGTCACCATTGGTGTCGATGCAAAAGCCTCCAAAGGCTGGACGATTGAAGAACACACCAAAAATTCTTCAACACTATAGACACAACTTATCCTAGTTGGTCCCACCAGGTGTGCCAAAAATTGTTGACGCAGTGGATTGCACCCTAGGCAGGAGGCCAAGCTCCTACCTTCCACACATCAAAATAGAAACTCCCCTCTCACCTGTGGGACTGGCGAAGCTGGAGGGGAGAGTCTCTAGATAGGGCTAGCTCCATCTGATGTATATTTTAGGTTCTATACTTCCTACTAATAAAAAAAAATGAAAAAAGGGGGGGATGAAAAGGGAGAAAGATGTTGAATCAGAACCTAAACCTAAACTTAAAAAGGTGATACACCAAAAAAGTTGATCCACTCAGCCTGAACATACACTTTTCACCAAGAAGAAGCACCCATACACTTCATCTGATGTGGGAAACTCTTCTATTTTAGTGAGTTAAGGGTCTGTAGAGATTCAAGGAGGAAGAACTATCAAAGGTATTCTGAGACACACTTTGGCAGCCTATTCACATGCACCTATACTCCTGCTGTAGACACTTCTGGCAGACCTGCAGAAGGAGAAACTTCACAATGCGCTAGACATGTTAGAATCGATCTTTGAAAATCATGAAAGATAATGAATTAACATATAAATAAAACATAGACATATGCATGAGTGCAAGTCTAGATGGAGGTGAAAATGCCAAGTCTTGATTCTAAGTAAAAAATTGGCAGAGTTCTGCCTTACAAGCCCAAGAGATTTTTGGGCAGAGCTTTGCCTTATGGGCTAAGAGAATGGATCCTTCTCAAAATGAGAAGTTTAAAATATATAGAAAGAGGAGAAGATAACTTGGTACTTCTTTTGAAAAGACTTTGGTGATCTTTGACAAGTTAGCCCATGTGCATTGAGAGCATTGGGAAGAGGAAGTCAGTGTAGCTGATGTCATTCTCCTAGAAGAGGCCTACTGGAACCATGTTATGTAACCACTGATCTTGACTTTGGCATTCAAACATTAATGTGAAATCACAAGCCACGCCTCTTTTCTAGAAATAGACTGCTCTTTCTAGATATTCACGTAGTTTGTCCCCTTATAAATGCAAAATGGAGAAGACAAGCCACATCGCTTATTGTTTGCACCATTTGATGACCACCTAGAAATAACTCACCTCCCCTTGCCACTTGGACTATTTTGTCTTTTCCTCACCTTTGTCTTCTTCTTCATTTCTATCTCTTTCTAGCTCCTTCAACCCTCAAAGCTATCTTTTGGTGGGTCGCTGCATTCCTTGGGCTCTTCCTACTTGCCTTGGCCACTTTTTGCCAATTTAAATGAGTGACACATGGCACATTCCATTGTGAAATGGGCACGACATGTGGCTGCATCCGCTTAACTCATAGAAGCTTTAAGCACCCTTTGAAGGTCTTGCAGAAGAGGAGACGTGGTGGCCTCTACTCTCTTTAGCAATTCATCCAGGGCCCACCACAATTCTTATGGGACAAAAAAAAGGGAGAGACTACAAATGTTGACACATGTCAGCTTCCACTGAGCTTTGCAGGGGACACATGGCACATCCCACTTCTCTTAGAAAAACATTACAAAACCTTCCACAGTTGCCACTTGGCAGCTTTCGCTCTCGGGCTTTTCTTGGTGTAAAATTGAAGTTTGTGAGCCCATCACTATTTGAAAACCAATACTAGTTCACCATGCTTGACTTTGACTTCCTCAGACCCGTCGCCCCTTAGACTTTCTTCAGCTTTCTTGCTTTAGCCTTTCCCGAAGGGAAGGTGACCCTTCAACTTATGCAGAAGTGCCCCTTTGTTTTGGATGAGAGTCCCCCGCAAGGGCACCTACCCTTCAGGGTCCTTTGATGGCTTTTGGTCTCAAAAATTCTTCAGAGCTTTCCACACAAACTTTTTTCCTTCTAAATTTCTTTAGACTTTTTGTTCGAAGGAATTCCTTCAGACAAAAGTCTAAAGAAATTATTCCTCTTGCCTTAGTCTTTTTCGCGCCTTTTCTTCTGCTTTGTTGCCCTTCAAAATTTATTTAGACTTTTTGTCCAAAGGAATTCCTTAAAATAAAAATTCTAAAGGATTTCTTCCTTTGCTTCTTCAAATTGCCTTGAGAAAGTGCCCTTCATAAAAATTAGAAACGACCCTTCCAAAGGGCATCTCCTTTGCCTTGAACAAAAAATCTGAAGGAAACTTACCTTTGTGGCTTTTCTCTATTGCCTCTTTTGAAAGCATTCCCTACCCTCCATAAGGGCTTTTGAATCTCGAACTACCCTCCAAAAGGGCACTTGAAATGATCCATTTTGTGTCTAAGTGTTAGAACTTGCCTTCTGCCTGCTGAGTCTATAGAAAAATTCACTACTGAGTTTGTAGAAATCTATGTTCTGTAGAGTCCGTAGAAATTTCTAGACTTGTGCAAAATCAAGAAATGAATTCACTCGAAACAATAGGGAAAGAAGGGCACCGATTTTTAGCCTATTGGGCAAAAAATTGTCAACAATCTTCATATGATAATTTTTCATAATTAAATTATTTTAGGACCTCTCTTCGATGTAACATTGCATCAAGTTGCAAAGTTACATTTCCCACTTCATTAAAAATAGTCTCTAATGTATTATCAAGTGAATTTTGTGCATTATTAGCTAAGGAGTGACACAAACCACTAATGATTATTTGTAATTTTAGACATTTTTCATTGTATTGTTCATAAAATTCATCAAATTCTTATGAGAAATCAAATTGGTCAGTCTCTTGTTGTACATTTTCTTCATGCAATAGAGCTATCATTCAATTGTGTATATATATTTATATAAATACAAGTTTTATTAAGGATATGCAAGAGAATATAATGCATCTAATTTCAAATCACTATGTGCATAAATAAATATAAATACAAATGAAAAAAAATTAAAAATCAACATACCCGAGATAGCAACCAAAATGTTGAATCCCATTGGTGGCAGGCAAATCTAAAACATGCACATTTTAGGGAAATCTAAACTTGGAGAAAAACATGTGGGTTTAAGCAAAATCAAGGAGAAATGAAAATATAAAAATGGCATATGCCAATATAACTTTGTAAAGGGCATACACCCTTTAGGTTCAAGCATCAAGCCTGAGCCTTAAAAATTTAAAATAAAGGGCATACACTCTTTGTAAAAAAAACATTACAAAGTTTGGGTATGTCACCTTTTTTTCCCCCAACTTTGTGCGTCGACCCCCATGAGTGAACCATTGTTGAGAGTGTGGGATGAGAAGTAAGATATGTCTTTTGAGGGAGGGGTTAGTGAAGTATGGATTAAGCATGTGGTTTTCCTAAAGATTAGGTAGATACTAGCGATGATCAATGATGTGGTGGGCTATGTATACTTGGAGACTCCTTTCATAGTTAAGGTAAACTCAAACTTAGCATCTCTCTTTCTTAGTAATTTATTTTTGATTGTGGAGGATAGAGATTTGGTGAAGGTGGTGGGAGTTGGGCTAATAAATCCACATTTTTAGTTGCCTTTGGATGTATCCATTGAGTACTTCCCATAAAAAATCAAAAATGACTTACCGCTCTCAGATATAAAGACAATCGATCGTATCCCTCTTTCTATCTTCTAGGAATTAGAGAGGCATTTCATTAAATCCTTAGTGTTTATTCAATAAGTGTAGGGGATCCATTTGAGGAAGAGGATTCCCATGGATGTTGGTTCTCTCAGGGCTCTTCTTCCCTCATTTGGGGTATTTTTATCATTTCATTCTTCCCTTTAGGTGCATGTTGTAGCAAGATTGCTAGTTAGGTTGTTCGATGGTCACAGCGAAATGTCACTCCTTACCAAGATGTTGGAAGCATTAGTGATTGGGGTGACTAGGGTTAGTTTGGACTGAGCTTCAAGATATGTGATTTGGGTAGTTCAATTACAGTTCTGGTGGTGTTGGGAATGACTCCGCAAGAGGAGGTGGCTATGGATGATGCACAAGGAAGTTAGGTAGCCCCTTTGATGAATGGGATGAAGTTTAAACATTCAACAAAGGGGTTTAGTGTTGGACCATTATCTTTGCTTGTTGGTGGTTTTTTGAGTTTTAAGGGTGGTATAGAATAAACTATTGTAGTTGTTTTATTTAATCTTGTTGGGACTATGTTTCCATGTTTTCATCTTGGTCCCCCATTCTCTAGGCATAAGATAGTTGTGGATATTTGGACCTTTCATTCCCTTGTGGATTTATATCCAAAACTTAAGAGGTTTTATGATTCAATATGTAATAAAGGTGAGGGCCCCATTTAACCTTCAATTATCAATTTTATATATAGAACTAATATATATATATATATATTAGTTCTATATATAAAATATATAATATATATATATATATATATGTATATGTATATATATATGTATATATATATTAGTTCTATATATAAAATATATAATATAAATATTATTGTTGTTATAATATTAATATACGAGCGGTGGTATAAATTAAACTTCGAAGGTGCAACATAAGGGAATCCAAGGGAAGTAGGAGGAGTCATTAGTGACTGTAAGAGTGGACTGGTAGCAACTAATGTGGGACCTATGGGTCAACAAATGAATCATGCCAAGCATAAGTAAGGGTTGTCTTGTGGGGTACACAAGTATCTAAGGATGTGAAATTAAAGTCTCTCAAGATAGAAGGGAACTCATTGAACATTGTCAACTATCTTAAAGGAATATATACTCCTAGCTATACCATATTAAATATGATACAAGAAGCACAAGGTCTGATGTCAAATTTCATGGAACATTGCATAATTCATACCTACAAAGAAGGAAATGGTTGTGTTGATTGGATTGCCAATATATGGGTGGTGAGTCAAAGCTTCTTTATTTGGACTATGGTAGCCTTTTTACCAATCCCCTTCATCAATATTATAAATGAGGAAGTGAACCAATTTTTTTATTATCTTCTTCATTATCATGTGGAGAAGGGTATTTAAGCTTATAATGGGGAAAAGACCTAAGGGGATTAAAATCATAATCTAGCTTAAGGTGACATCTAATAATTATGTAAGAGTGTTTAATAACATTGAATTGATTTAGAAGAATGGAGTGAGATCATATGTGGATCTAACCTCTATCCCTTTTTAGTCTCAAGCATCAAAGCCAGTATGGAACATTCTCAAACTTGGGGGCCTAACTTTTTATATCTAGAATATTAGGGGTTTTGATCCGTTATGATGCTAGAATTTACCAAATCCTAGAATGAGAGGGTGATAAAGTTGAGGGGCATTGCCTTGAAAATATTTGAAGATCAGATTTCCGTAGTCATAAACATGTCCATTGAGGTCTCAAAATCATTCAAAAAAATGCAAAAAAAATACTTTGTCAATAGTTTCTTCACATTGAAGGAGATAATTCATGAGTCTGAGGATGGCTTCCTGCATGCCTCTCTGCCTCCCCCATGATTAGAATTTTTCTTTAATATAATGGAATATATGACTCTTAAAGGTAAGTATAGGGTAACTGATTCCCATCAATTTATGATTCTAAACCATTTTTGGCATAATACAGAGATCAACATTACCTTTTACCTTTTAATGTCTTTAGAAAGCACAATTCTTGACTACCAATCATAAAAAGTGACTACTTACTCCATCAGTTTCTTGTTTTGCTATTAGTCCAATTAGTTCATTCAAACCTTGATCATGTTGTTGAGGATTATGGTAAGGAGGATAAAATGGAGGATGAGGTTGGCCTGTTAGGTAGCTTAAGGAAAATCCCTAAGGAGAGGTATGAAAATGTTAAAGAAACTCTGGCCTAGTTTTGAAAGAATATCAAACACAAAGGTAAGATCCATGGGAATTTTTAAAATAATGAATTACTCAACACCCCTAAAAGTGGCCTTAAGAAATTCAAAAATGAGTCTCTAGCTAGTCCCACGAACATGGAATTCGATAAGCAATTTATTAGGAGGAGAATCCACTCTTGTGGATAAAGATGATATGAAAATTTATTATTAAGGTCAATTCCATAGACAAAATTAAAATTATTGATAAAATCATGATATCCCAACTCAACCTTCTTAAGGAATTGGTGAGTTCAATAAGACCAAGAAGGACCTTTTAGAGTTCCAATGAAGGCTAGAGGAGTATAATAGAGGGCCCATGAACCAAGTTCAAGTCGTTTCAAACTAAAATTAGAAGTTTGGTTAAGTGAAGGAAGAGGTAGTCTAATAAGGTCATAGAATTCAGGTGTTATAGGTGCATTTGGGGAAGATCAAAGAGATTGAGAAGGTCAGTAAATCCACACCTAATCCCAAGGTGATCCAAGTGAAGGCCAGAGAAAAAAGAACCATAGAAAACAGTCTTGACAACCCAAGTAAGAGAACCAGGGTCAAAAAGAAGATGAATGAAGTTAAGACATTGGTGAAAAAGGAAGATACTCTAGATTATCATGTTCAAGATATATGGGAGGAAATGGAAGTTGCCCTCTATTTGGAGGATGGTTGATCAATAAGTTTGTAATGCCTCTTGGGGATGCTAATGTTACGATTAATTTTTGTTGATAGTTGGTTCATGTTAGCCTTGTTATTGAAGGCTTGTGAGTAGACTATTTTAATTGGTGTTTATTCATTTCATATTTCAAATGTTATACTAGATTCTGGGATCTTTGTAAAACATATATATTTACACTTATTCAAAAAAAAATTAATATATTATATATGATTATATATATTATATCTTTATTATAATAATTGAATATAAATATCAAAATTTTAATATATTTAAAATTATAAAATAACAATATATTATAAAATTATTTTTATTATTATTAAATAACATATATTTTAATATTATATAATATATTTGTACTTATTAAAAATATAATACATTATTACACTGAAGGTGATGATGTGGACACTCCAAGGTTCCTCGCACATGTCCAACACTAGCAAGCCCAACGTGATGCACACGTAAACGGGAATTCCTTTCATGTTGCTAGACACATCACACATTGTCAAGCTGTCCAGGAGCTTCCCTTCTCTCGTCATGTCTTCCCCCATTGACTTTCACTAAAGGTCTATTATGCTTGTGTATTGACAATATTTTTAAAGCAGTTGTTTTCTAAGATTTCTCATTATGTTTGTGTATTAAAAATATATTACTTTTATATAGTTTTATTGTACATGTAAATCAACATACAATTTTTTTTTAATTGTAATAACACTATATACAAGGGTGGAAAAGAAGGTTTTCAAATTTCTCGTTAAGATGTATAATTTACACTATTTATATTTGAAATATAGATATGATATTAAAAAATTGTATATTAACTGTAGTCAATTTTTAATAAAATGTGTTGTAGTAGACATTCTAATTAAAAATTAAAAATTTACATTCAAAATGATCCAATCAAAAAACCAAAAACATATGAATGATTGTCAATTTTAAACACTAGTTAATAAATAAAAAAATTTAAAAATATAAACATTAATATCAAGGAAAAATTATATCTCTAATCCAAAATTCAGATTTAGTATGTTAGTCATAAGAGTTAACCAATTTCATTAGTCCTATATTTGTAATAAATGTTTATAACACATTTTTTTGAAGATAATTCATATAAAATTATCAATTAAAAAGATGTATGAAGAGCTTGAAAAGTTAGAAAAATTTTAGAATGTTTCAAAAATTTTGCCAACATCTCACAATATTTTGACGTAAATGTAAAACCATGGATTTTTAAAGAAACACACAATGACATTATTCCTTTTTAAAAAAACTTGCAATAGCAAACACGGCTCATTTATCAACTTTCTAACAATTTTTTGAAATTGTATGTAAATACATACATTTGAGTAGGTTAAATCTATTTAATGAAAACTAAGTTCAATACAACAATAGCAAGTTTTATATCCAAAATTTAATATTCTATTTTTCTCTTAATTAATGTTATTTATTAGATATTGTGATTTTTTTATAAAAAAAAATTATAAGAAATGCAAAACATTATACATACACCTAAACATCTGTAAAATTGTAATTATATCCATAAAAACTATTAATTAAAAGTAAACTATATATAAAAATAATATAATAGAACTAAATGGAGTAAATAAATCATTTTAATAAAATTTTCCCATCTTAAATTTTTTCAAACTAATCTTTATATCATATATTTTACATAATTTTCTTTCTTACTTTTATTTCATATCCCACACTTAAATCTCTATTTTCTAAATTTAAGTAAAACATACGAATAAACAAACATGTATATAGTGATAGTTTGAATAAGAATCGACCATCCACCAAATTATAGATTAATCCCAAAGTCATTAAGTCATTATTTATGTAAAATTTACAAATTTATTTTATAGAACGTGCAAGGTGGTGGTTGTTGGTGAGAGGCCCTTTCCATCAATCATTCAACACGCTTTGCAATGACCTACGCATGTACTTCAATTTCAGCATTGACGTAACATTTAAGCTTTGTGGACCGTGTCCAGCTGGAGGAATTTGGAGCTTTCCTTTTAATTATTCCAGCTGTCAACTCGGTTAAAGTTAAATTCCCAATAATATCCGTCTCCAAAGTACATTATATAAATATCATCCACACAATTCATTCACCCGATTTGATCATTATACGCGTAACCCATTTTATTGAAACAGTCAACATGACATATTTTATTCAAACACGTCACGCATTTATCATCACTCGTCTCTGTTTCCATAGGAACCGAGACACATAATTGATTAAGTCCATAGAAAGGTCAGCCATATTTCCTAAATTCTAAAATAGGAGAAACATCCACGAACAATCTCTGAAAATTGTAAACTTGTTATATATATGTTTGTATGTGGCTGCAATAGTAGAGGATCAAGATCAAGATGGATGCCCCTAAGCCAGACTCGCAAGCATTTCAATCATCCCTTCCTACCCCTGTATATCCGTTTCCACCCCAAACAGTCGCAATAGGGCATCCACCACCACTTCAATATCCAACTGCTCCTCCCCACCCTGAAATGCAGCAGCATTACCAGCCTCAACAGGCCCGCCCCATGGAATGGAGCTCTGGACTCTGCGACTGTGGCCAAGATCCTGTCAATTGTATATATATTTCTATAACTAGCCCCTGATTCTGTTATAGTATTTGTGTATTTGTTAGATGCAATTAATTGTGAACGATGTTTTGTGCAGGTTGCCTCACATGCTGGTGTCCGTGTATCACATTTGGCCAAATAGCGGAGATAGTCGATGAAGGGTCTCCGTGTAAGTGCATTACATAATTTTCAGCAGTTTATTTACTAGCTATGAAGATGATATTTGTATTGAAGGAACGAATGGTTGTGATTAACGCAGCATGCGCTATAACTGGAGGGATTTACGGCCTGCTGCTGTTTTTTACCGGGTGTGCGTGCTGTTTCTCGTGCATCTACCGAACTAAGATGAGGACCAAATTTAATTTGGCGGAGACGCCGTGCGGGGATTGTCTGCTACATTGCTGTTGCGAATCGTGCGCTCTGTGCCAGGAATACAGAGAACTCAAACATAAAGGATATGATCCGGCTCTTGGTAATATATCTATATTTCCAAATATTATTCAATAGATTTGTATCATCCCTGCTGGATTGCAGGTTCGATCTATGGGTTCCTAATAAATCTGGCATCTAGGCGGTGGCGTACTCAACAATTCAAAAAAATAAAACTAACAAATCTTGTTCAATAGAATTGTTCTTTGGTTTAGCAGTCGTGTTAATGATTTTATTTTTTTAATTGCAGGTTGGACGATGAACCTGCAAAATCAACGGCAACAACAGGGGATGGGGATCAGCATGGCAGCTCCTATCGGTCAACCCATGATCAGATGATGACGTCCCAGCTGTCATTACTTTTATGCTTATTTTTCTTTTAATGGGCAGACCACTGCCACATTTTCGTCTAGCATTATTGTTTTGCTTATGTATTAATTTTCTGTCTTAAACTAAAAGTCCATGGCTGTCTACATCTCGACTGGGTTTTGACACGTATTTCAAAATTTAGTTGCTGTCTTTAATCTAAGAGATCAGCCTGTTTGTCTCCATGGAGCACGCGAGATATGACATTTTAATTGTAGGCATTTGGACGGGCAGTGAAGAGGCGGTGCAATTGTCAAACCAAGCTCTACCAATTGATGGTCGTCGTCATTTGCGAAATCGAGCAAACTCGGGTACTAGTGAAACATGCCTGCAATTATTTTGCCATGGTCCATTGTAAGATGATAAAAAAGTAATTATGACGTTGAAAATAAAACGAGAGAAATCCATGTAGTAATTGCATTACAACAAAAAAGAATTTGAGCAATTATTTTTAAAAAATGAAAAATTCAATGCCTATTGTTATATGAGTACATTTTCACTTAAAATGTCTTGAAAATAAAGTGTAATGTATTAAACAAAGTTTGTTTATTCGAGTAAGGTATAAGTTGTTTATTCGATTGTTAGTAACTCAGATACTATTTTGTTGAAGGTAGATTATTCAAATTTGTTTTATCCTTAGATTAACATTTGAATGGTCTAAGGCTATGAGATTCCTGTAGTTAAATTAGACCTCTAGTGTGTGAGGCTAGCTCGTCTGAATATGTGAATTTTGGATCAATTACTAAACCTACTTGATTTTTTGGGATGAAAGAGTAAGGAAGATTACTGAAAAGTAAATCTATGGTATGACACTGAAGCATCTAAATTATGTATGATCCTCTGTAAACTTTAAAATTTGGGCACATATATGAATCAAAATGGAACAATTTATCAACAATACTTTTTTAGATCAGTCCTAAACATCGATATTTCAAACAAAGATTTGATAAAAGGTCTTTAAATTGAAGGTGTAGAAATGAAGGTCTTTAAAGACATTTCATACTAATATTCTTCAACACAATTTCTATTCTTTAACTCTTCAAGTGACCTCTAGAGGATGAAATCACAGTAGTAGGTGAGGAAAGGACGTGCAAAAGGAGATAATTATCAAACTTAACTACAAATCAACAATAAAAAGGACACTATAACCATGAAGGAATCTGCAACAAACTTTCTTTATTGACTTCTAGTGCAAGTTACAATTTATGTATTGTTTGTCTTTACCAGCCTCATGGATCCTAAAAAATGGCCTAAAGTCCTGAATATATAGCAAAAAAGAAGAATCTCTAGACAATGTGGTGTAGAGGAGAGAAGGAGAAGATAACTAATCATAAACTCAAAAAAGTCTTCAGTTACAATTTGTAAACAATAGTCTTTTAGACTTCTCCTTGTGTCTAGTTTCTTGCATGTTGGTTGCATGATCTCCTTGGCATTGAAAAAAAGGTGGGGGGCCTCTTTGTCTTATTTGAACTCTTCTTTTAGCATGCTACACCACATCTTGATTAGACAAATGCTATTGAAGTGGGTTGACTCATGAATTGGAGCTCAAGATGAGTTATGCATGTGTTTGAAGCTGTTGAAGGCCAGTTAACTCATCACAAGGACTAGTTAAGCATGTAGATGACATCAAGGATTAGTTGTGCATGATATGGATCAGTTGAAAAGCATGAAAAATCCACCTTAGTTTTGATCAACAAACTTATACGCCATTCTTTCTTCACTTAATTGAGTAAATAAGCCTACTAGGCCAAAATAGACCTTGTAGCCTAAATTTTTGTGCTTGGTGGCCACCAGAACCTACATAGAACCTTGAAAACCTAAAAATATGATGAATTCAAGACATGAAACAATGTCTTATATCAGAAAATAGTGTTCTTTGGCAAGAAACACCTGCAAATTATTTAAACTAGTTGACTAGGTTAGTTTTCCCTTGATTTCTTGTAGACTGACTATTTTGGATGTGCCCCCAAAGGCACTTTCAAGAAGATTTTTTATCATATGATGATTTGAGGAGGAGAAAAAAGTGTTAGGATTTGATCAAAAATGATTGGAATTTATTTAAACTGCCTTGTACCCCTTCTTTTGTATTTTTTTCTCTCAAAAACCTATTTTTGTCAAGTCCTTACAACATCTGTACAACCAATGGTCATGGACACAAAGCTCTTAGAGTTTTCTTGATGATCCAGGTGGTATTCAAGAGTTTTCAATGAGTTTGGATGCATAATTCTTCAATTATCCACAAATAGAGCTGATAGTAGGGTTTTGCAAGTGCTTAAGAGTGTCATGGGTTCTTAATGATTATTCATAATATTGAGGCATATTGCTCACATTATCAATTGTAAATAACATAATTATGGATATTACTTTATTAGAGTATTATTAGTATATTATTGTTGTGCCTAAAAATAATATATAGAGTTGATTTGTTTAGTTAGGCTGTTGATATCTCATACTATTATATGAGATTTTGGTGGAGATTTGAACTCCTGTATTATAGGAAATAAATTTCCTATATAAGCTATATTCCTTGTATTTTTTTGATGTAGGAAAAATAATATAAAGTGTGATATTATTATTTTTTATTATTTATGTATTCAGCTCTCTATGTAACTCTAGTTATACCAATATCTAGTATCAGAATATTAATTTTGGTGCATACGAAATGAGTTTGTGAGTTGTAAAAGATGCAACCCTAATTTTCTTATTGCTTTGAATAATGGAAATCAATGTTTGAACATGATATTTTTTAGTTATTAAGAGTTTGACTTAATTTTTTGCAAAAATTAAGGTATTTGAAGCACCTTGCACCTATAGTTTTGTCACAGTTTTGGCCCATGTATATACAATGACTATATATGATTTTTGCATTTGTGTTCCACTTCTTGTATTGTTCACATTTCATTAATTTTTTATTTGAGATTCATTGGTTTGATCTACATGCAAATTTACAATTATTGTCTCTCTCAATTTTTTATCACCAAAGGTGATGTGCTTCAGTTTCTAAGCTGAACGCTCTATGTATTTTCTTATTTTATTTAAAATGGTCAAGATTTGACTTGAAAAACCTCTCAGTCCTTTGATGAATTAGACGATGTTGTCAAAATTTCACTTTCGAAAGTGAATGTGTGTCCTATGTGCATCAATCAGTTACAAAGGCATATTATATCAAAATTTTGTTCTAATTTGATCTATTATTCCACCTATCTACTTGAAACATGCTTTAGTTAGATGTTGAAGCTATTCTATTTTGGACTGTGTATTCTTTTTGTGTGTCACGTTCAAATTTCCATCAAAGTGACTCTCCTGATTGATCTCGAACTGGTTTCATTGATTTACTCTAGCTATTTCTATTTGCTTACTTGCCTAAACAACACTTGGTACCTCAAACCACCTAACGGTGAAACTTATTTTTCTGCAATCAGAGTTTTTAGGATTGGGTTTTTATTTTATTATTATTGCATCTTACTAATAGGTCTTTTAAAGATTGATCATTAAGAATTATTTTTGGGTATAGTGTTGCTATTTTCTTCACATCAACCATTGTAATATTGTATCGATTAGGTCTCATAACTGTCCAAGCCCGTTGTCATTTGATGTATTGTCTTTTTAGTAGGTTTATTTAAATCTATGGTCAAGTTTTATAATTAGTCATCCATATAAAGTTATTTTATAAATTAGTTTTTAAAATAATTGAGTCATTTGTATGTTTTTTAAGAGTTTTTGGGTCCATAACTTAGTCTTTTTGTCTATGTCACAATTCAAAAGACAATTTTATGTCAAAAGAGTCAAGTCATAAAAATGTCAAAAAGAGTTAAAAAAAATATTTTTTGTAACAAATGCATTTTCGAGTGAACTCGACATCCTGAGTCAAAAACTCCAGTTTTGTGTGACGGATTCTTCTCATAAAAAATGATATGAGCTTCATCGACATTTTTTCTGAGTGAGAAGCTTCTTCCACTGGAGGAAGGAGGAAATGGAGGTTGGAGGTTCCATAGCCTCTTATCAATCACCAATGATAGGCCCAGAGGTTTTGGTGACATTCTATGTGGTATGATATTTTTTCCAATGTGGTGTGTTTTATGCCAAATCAGCGAATGCCAAGGATAGTTCTTCAGTGGTAGTCGAAACTGTCTATGCTATTTTTATTTGAGTGGTCATAAATATTAACAGAGGCTGCATGAGATGACAATGAGGATGTATTTCGTCATGATATTTCTTTTTCAGAGTTGTGTGTGTTTTCCCCTACTTGTATAGATATCTTCTGATATTTGGAGAAAAAAGAGAGTGTAGATATAATGGAATATGGTGAACAGTCGTATAGGAGGGCATTTAAATACATAAATATTTTGACTACAGAGATCCTCTAACTACCTTACTTCTTTATGGTGATGATCAGCCAATGACACCTCTATTATAGTCACATGGAATAAATGTGAGATGCATTCCTTTGCATAGTCATGTTCATGTGTCACAATATCCAAACAACAAGATTCAAATAGTAGTATGCAAACCTAAAAGTATGCATTGGCATACAATTTTGTCCAGGCCAATTGTTGGAGATGTATATTGTACCCATGCTCACATTAAGGGGGCGTATATATGGTTAATAATGTTCACAAGGGGTGAATGTTGAGGTATATTGCTCAAATTATTAATTTTAAATAACATAATTATGGATATTATGTTTTAGAGTCTTGTTACTATATTATTGTTATGCCTAACAATAATAGACAAAGTTGATTATTTAGTTAGGTGGTTGATATCTTGTACTATTATATGATATTTAAATGGATATTTGATCTTTGTTATTATAAAAAAATAGATTTCTTATATAATTTGTATTTACTATATGGTTTTGATGTAGTATAAATAATAGTGTGTGAGATTATTATTATTTTTTATTATCTGTGTATTTGGCTCTTTGTGTAACTCTAGTTATACAATTACATAAAGCATGGACCTTGAATTATTGAACCAATGCCATAAAATTTTATTGTATTATGCCCTCTAACTCCCCCAAAGACCTCAAATTCCCATACAAAAGGTGTGTATCAGGGTGAGCATGTGAAGTCTCCTCTCAGAGTGGAAACCATGATTTTTAAGCAATGTCGAGTGTTCTTGGACCAAGATAATCACCGATATGCTTCTTATGTGGCTCAAACTTATCATACATCTCTCTTAGTACCTGATGATGATGATGATGATTATTTGCAGTGCCCTTACAAATTTAATTTAGCTCCTGCTACCCCTTTTTAATGGCCTTGTCTAGTGATGTCAAGGATAAGCATAGGTGTGTGCATAGTTTCTTTAATATATTGACTTTATGATAATTAAAAATTATATTTTACAATGTATTGGATCTTTAAAAACTATATAAGATGCTTTGGATTCATGATATGGGCTTGATCAATCCATTCTTCTTCACCCTACATGTAAATATCTCCTTGTCTTGACCTACTTACCTATTTCCCTATATAAGTGACCCAAAATACCTTTTTTGATGGTTGTGGAAGTGTTATGGAGGGATTATAATACTCTATCTTTATTCTCAACCTATTTGTATGTGTAATTACCATTTGTTCCTTTGCTTTCTAGCTCAAAATTGACTTATTTTGCCTAGTCAGTATAGTAAAGGTACTGTACATGCCAAATAATTGGTCATAGAGGGGATCAAGTGAATTTATAATACTATGAAATTAATTTCATGGCTCAAACATACCATCTAGATACATAGATTGACTTATTTTCTCCATCAAGTTGTTATGAGGGTTTTGCAAGGGTTTAAGAGGTCCATAGATTCTTAATGATTGTTCATAGCATATGGAACTCTGATGGGAAACTAAATGCCATGATAATTGATTATACTAACCCCCTAATCAACCAATAGAATCAATATCTCCCATGTGAAAGGTGTATCATGTTCTTGACATGGTGAACATGTGCTTTGGGAGACTGCCTAGAATTGTGTGTGTAAGAAGAAGCTTGAGGAGTCTATAAAAACATGTTTTATACATATTTTACACTCCAATAGCTTCTAAAATGTTGGATTGATCCTCTCCACTATCTCAATGTTCATCATATGAATAAAAAGTTCATGAAAGAGTCCAAAAGAATGACTGTGTGCTTGTCTACTTGCTTTAGTCCTCAAGGTCATGGTTTACATTGATTTTGGAGTGTGATAACCTATTAATAGGTGTATGTAGCTTCAAAATCACTCTCTTATTTTGATTAAACACTTTAATGAAGTTGATACCCTCTACCACACCTATAGACACTTCAAGAAGTCTACCTGTTTACTTAATGACTGTCAATAGACATAGGGTTGACTATGATAAAATAATGAATATTTACCCTCATAAATAGAACTAAAAAATATTTTAGGTAGGTATAGTAACTCATTATAATAAAATACACCAATTTTCATGCTTGAATTATGTATATATTAGCTTATAGGTGAATTTCCCAACATTTATCTTGAGTTGCTTGTGTTTTCCTGTATCATAAGACATATGACCATGTATAATTTATTGTATCACTATGTTTTGGAGCCAAATATTATCAAAAAATATTTTGAAAGCTATGATAACCTTGTTTCAATAAGCCTTATGCCTCATTGGTGACTCTTCATATCTATGTCACCTATGTTACACCATACCTTCTCAAGAATCCTTATGGTAAATGTGTCTAAACATTGTTGTAGATGGTGTTGATGAGGTGTAGAGGTTTTTTTATATCCATATAATCATTAATATGTGATTTTAAAACCTTCAAGTCATTTTAAAACCCCTCTTATGCTCTTTTTAGCATATTGACTCTTCAAACAATGTTTTAGGCCTTACACACAGTCCTATTTCCATACAAACATGTACTATCATATTCATGGGTTGGGAGTAATTTAGTATTATTTGAAAGTTTTGGATATGTCAATTGATCACTTTTAATTCATATGTTCACTTCTTGACTTGAATGATCTTGAGTTTGACCTTTGCTAATATGTGATTATATGAGAGGAACTTGTCATTTATATGGCTATAGATGTATATTTATAGTTGATATTAAATGTATCATCATTTGAATATCCCCCTCTTCATAATTTATGAGTTCATGTCACAAATATATATCCTATGAAGCATTCATGATCATAACACTCCACCATAGATCGTAAAACTCCATCACAAACTATTTTGTCCTCATCCTCCCTAAGATTGCAGATATGGCTATGTTCTTGTGGCTGTAGGTGTATGTTATGAGGTGTATGAATGATTATTTTGTACCAATGGAGATTGAAGGTATAATATAAATCATCAAACCATGTTTTGAGATTATAAAAACATGACAGGAACCTTATGATCCCAAAGAATCATGGCAAGACCTCACTATATCAAGATTGACTGTCAACATGCTTGAAAAGTCTTTTACCTAGTTGTAGGTGGTGTTTTCATGGAAATGACCAAAAATGAGTTTGGTTATTAATTATATCATGATTTTTATATAAAACCTATAGTCAATTCCTTACAACATTATCTCCTTCATACCACCATCATCTTATTGAAAACAAGCTTCGCTCTTACTCTTAGCTTGATTGTGCATCAAGATAGGCTCTTGTACGGATTGTAACATGGTTCGAGGATGCTTGGAGAGATTGAAAAAACTAAAAAGACATTCAATAGTGATTTAATTATGTAATTATCTCTATAATCTCAATAACCTCTCTTGAAATTCAAACCTCCTTGAAAGTTTCTTTCATAACATTATCCACCTTGGCTGTAGCTTGTTCTTGAAAATGTGACTATAGGTAACCTAATTATGTGTCAAGCAATTATTTTAAGTATTTTATATTTAATTACTTTTGAGATAATTTCTTGGGTTTATACATGAAATAATTCGTAATACATAATAAGATCCCTTCACTCCTTTACACCTCATTGGGTTCTCTTCTGTCATGACCTATCTTTAAAGTAGTTATGTCCTTCCTTGACAACTATAGATGATTGTGCTTGTATGGACTAGGTCTGAATTTGGCCTTAAGGAAGGTCACCAAACATGAACATGTTTCTTATCTTTCTATTAATGCAGCTTGATAAGAGAAGAATGGAACAAAACCTTGAAATAGATATCTTTCACACTCTTATTTATTATTTGCATTTCCATCAGAAGCCCTTGACTATGTTTTATGGCTATAAGTTACATTCTTTACTCAGTTTACCATGGTTTCAAGTTCCTATACAAGATTTGTATGGACATGGTGCTCTAAACACTCTTAACCTTTCCTTGGTAGCGGATTCATGAAATGGATATCAGTGGAAGGGGAGATGATGGGAAAGGAAGATAGAAAACCATGATTGGAGGGGAAAATGAAGCATGATCATAGTGAGAAATGATAGTGAAAGACAGTGAGGATAGATGAAATAAAGATGGAGGTGAAAATAGACATGAGGAGTATGTCAAGACTACTTTGAGGGTCCAATGCAAGCATGAGCATATCCTCTATGACACATATCAATTTGGACACCTTTGAAGGAGTTATTCTTAGTGAAAATGAAACCTAAGACTTTGCTAAAACCTTAACATATGGTAAGAAACCTTAAACATTGCTAATCTGAGACTCCAATCGGGATGTTAAGAGAATTAATGGATTCCTTGTTAAGATCCTTAGAAAAACTTTGAGAATATTTATTGAGGAATATATGAACATGAAGGAGAATCCTAAAAATAAGAAACCAATAAATCTTGAAACTCCTCTCTCTTGGGCCATATAATTCTTCTTCATATGTTTGTAGATTGTAGAATTGCATTCCTTTGTCTTCTTGAGCTCTATATGACCCCCACATGTGTGGAAAAAAATTGATGAATGCCATGGAAAGGTGAATAATTTTTATAAGAAGCTTCATAATCTTGAATTTTTTTGTCATGATGCCTTGATGAAGAGAAAACATAGAAAACTAACTGCTTGCTTAGATGAAAGAGACAAAATGAGTGCCTTAAATTCAAATAGATGGTTCATGAAGGAGAGATGACCAAATTTAGAACCACATGCCATATCTATAATCTCTCTGAGACTACCTTATTTAGCCAAAACTTCAAACCTATATTTCCTCTCTCATTATCAGACCACTTGCAAATTTGAAGGGCTCTCCCTATGTGCCAAGAAGATAGATGAAGCATGCAAACTAGTTTTGGGCCTGTTTTGAATCTGCTTGCCTTGAAATTACTATGGAAAACTTGATATTTCCTCATCTTCTTGCTCCTGAGCTCTACCATATGGAATGGCCATACAAGTCCATACTTGTCCATGAAATTACACTGGGAATGGATCTTTCTTGCATATTTTCCAAATTTAAAGATTGACACCACAAATTTAAGGCATAAATAGGAATAAAATGAGTCAAATATAAAGTTAGATAAAATTTTAAGTCTTTTTACATCCTTTTGGGGCCAAAATTGGCATGTGTGAGCTCAAAAATGACCTTTTCCAAGCTTAAAATTACATTAAATGACCTTTTCAAAGTATGAAACTTTATGAATAATGTAAATTTATATATATGTTAATGTGTTAAAAATAATTTTATATAATTTAATTGAATTTTGACACCATATTTTACATTTAAAGACCAAAATATTTTATTTTAGGCAATATCAATATAGTTTTACAAAGGAAAATTGCCACTAAACATCATAAGAACATATTATAACCCCTAAAAAGATTTAAAATATATATTTTATACATTTTTATCACATTTTCAAAGTTTATATCTCATTTCATACCTTTCCTATACTGAATTATACTAGACAATTTCATAACAGGTCATCAACTGCCCTCTTTTCACCATCTTCATCAGAGCACTTTTAGATCATATAACCACTTAGAATGAAACTTGACACTATGAAAATGATATTTAAGACACTATTATGAGCATGAAAAATTTTCAATTATAGGTGTTGGTATTTGGCCTTGATGGGTGAAATTACTAGTATTTTTGGTGACTCATAGGGTTAACCGGTCTACTGGTCAAGAAAATTCAAAATATTTGTACTATATCATACCTTTAAATATACTATGAAAATTTTAAAACTTGTAGACATCCAATTCCTAACACCATTGTGTTGATATTATTAATCTAACTCAAAATTTGTGAAAATGCACAATTTGGGCCAAAATTACTTAAACACACTAAATGGTTCAAGATTTTCATATAAAAGTGCCAATTTAGGCTAATGTATCCCTAAATTGGGTAATGAATTTTATGTTATTATTAACTTTGATTAAATCATTTGAAGTCAAATTGATGAAAATGTATTTTGGTGCTCTGGATCACTCTTTTCTTCTAATTCAGAAGCAAACGACATGTGCATGTATTATTTTCTATCTACAACATCTTAAATGGGATAATAGTCCATACAAAACTAACATCACCTTATAATTTATCTCTAGTCAAATTACAACCTAATAATATGACTTTTTGACTAGTTTGATTAATGAAGTGCAACCAATTTCAAAGAATTGCACTAAAATTGATTAATCTTACTTCGGTAAAATAAACCAAATTATGAGATTAAGTAAGAATTACATGGAATTTATTGAATATCTATTTATTAGAAATTTATTCCTATTAATTTCATCATCAAATGACATAATCAATGGGGTGGCATCCATAAGCCATGAATGCAACAAATATCAGGATTATGGCTTCCCATGCCTCTTTAATGCCCCTTCCTCCCAAATCATTATGAGGATATTTATAGACGTTATTTACATAATTTAATTAATTCATGGCTACACATCTTGATATTGAGATGGATGGTCATAGTTGATCGTAATTAATTTATAAAATTTATAAATAGCTGGGCCAAGACCACTTTAAAAAATCTTAATTTGTGTAAACTTAATATGCAAGATTCTCTCTACAAGCCATTTGAGTGTAGTTTGATAATTCTTTTGTATGCATCTAATTTTTTTTCCTTAATTATTGTCAACTAATATTCCTATTAGTAAACACTAATTATTTTTAACCTATTTTATTTTTCTAAGATATCCCACTTCCTAGCCATTCATCTAATATCCCCCTTCTTAGCCATTCATCTAATATCCCCCTTCTTAGCCATTCATCTAATATTACCCTTATATTATTCTATACTACATTCACTAACCTTATTTATCCCATTCCTTCATTAATTCTATCCTAATCCATATTATTCTAATCTAAACCTTAGTTATCCATTATATGTGAATTTTAAACTCCCATAATCCCACCTAACCACCTACTAGCCTACACCCTAACCTTTCCTACATCCCTATGAATCCTAATCCCTATCTAACTCCCACCTAATCCTCCGTTATCCCTAAACTAATAGAGAAGTCTCTAAAATTGGAGAAGCTCCTCCAAGTCTCTAGAAGTCTTTAAACTAGAGACTTCTAAGGAATTTAATATTCCTTGAATGATATATAGCCATTATATCTCCTCATCCAACTTCAAATATCAACCCTAGGTATTACCTCTCAAATTTATATAAGAAAGGTTCCTCCTCCATGGAAACTAACTATAATTTTCATACCTAATCCATGTCCAAGCATCCATTAAATCCGCCATCCATAATATTTGATCAAGCATCCATGTCAATCTAAGTCTAAGGTAAATTCATCCTAATCCTCTTGTATTTTATATTTTGTTTAATCATGATTTCAAACACTTAGGTTTTAGGATTTAAGTGTAGGATTGAAAGTTGCATTCATATAATGGCATTTATATTCTAATGGATTTATCATTTTACCTAGTGGTTTATATTTAAGTTTAGAGTTTGCATTGTTAAATCCCTATAAAACTTAAATTTCACCCATGTTTTGGTGACCATGATGGGATAGGATCCCTCCCAAAAACATAATTTGGCATCCTAGATGTGTTTTTGCTAACATTCAAGTCTAATTGGATCAAAAAAATTTCAAATTTTGCATATACAAGTTGCAGTCATGGTGTTGCATTGGTAGTCATAATATTGTTCAGTTTAGTTGTGACATTGCTCTTATGAGTCATGAGATTGCCTTAACCACTAACTATATATTTGAATACACAGGTTTTTTATGTCCCTCAACAATACCATGATTCGATAGTAATGATATTGTTATGCTAGTTGCGATATTGCCTAACCAAGTTGTAATTTTGTAAACTGTTAATGGTTTGTGTTCTAGGTACCTATTTTTGACAATAATGTGACTCTCCTAGTCACAACTTTGTTCTAAAAGTCATGATATCATCATAAATAGTCATGATATTGTTAGGTCCAAATGTAGGTGTAGGGTTATTAACATCTTTGGTTGATTATCATCTTATTTATCCTCCCTATGTGCTTATTTTTTAGGATCCTATGTGTTTTATAAAAATCTTAACCATATGTGTACAAGAACTAAGAACAAAAGGGAGTCAGAAGCAAGCTTGTTGGGAAAAATCTAAGCCACAATATTGTGACTCTCCCAATAGCGATATCATCTTGCTAATCATGAGATTGAGGCCAAAAGTTATTGTATTATCATTTGTCACAAATCTCTTAATGATTTACCTTTGTCATTTGATATGTTGTATCCTAATCTAATGGTTTGTGTTTTCATAAGAGTATTTTGGCATCAATATAATCTATTTTTCAATATTTTAGGTGTTTTTGCTTTATACTTATACCTATCACCTAACCCCAATTTTATATCAATACTTTATCTAGTTTTTGTGGTATGTGTGCTATGTAGTGTCAATAGGAAGGACAAAGTAGGAAGAATAAACTAAGGCAAAGACAAACACATAACCTTACCCCTTCCCTATTTTGACAAAGCTATTAATCATGTCATTTTCTTAATCATGACTTTGTCTTGTAGAGTAGCGGTATTGCTTTGATAGTCATGATTTTTTCATTTATCTTAGTTTTGCCAATTATGATATTTTGAGCTAATTTTGTTTGCTAAATTATCATCAATAAATATTGTAGGGAAGATTCAAAACTAAATTTAACAAAAACCACTCTCTTGCACTTATGATTTGGCCCAATTTTGATCTCATCTTAAAATTTCCTTTTATCAAACTTTTGAATGCATTAGCAATTTTGGCCCTTCATATTTATCTAAGAATAATCATTTTAAATCAATATGTTACCTATGTCATTAGTTAATTTTGTCAAAATATTTAGATTCTATAAAGTTTGTCATTTCTTACAATATCGCAACTAATAGTTCACTGCTAGTCATGGTTTTGTAGTTCCTAATTATGATTTTGTGATTTATGACAAAACCATAATTATCAAATTTTTAGTCACTATCAATATTGTCTTTTTCAGTCACGATATTGTTTGGATAACCACATTTTTATAGGTAACCATCATGGTCATCTCTCAGTTGGAATGTCATGACTTGCAAGTAACAATCTTGTGCCCCCAATTACGACTTTGTTATCTCTAGTTACAAGATTAATCTATACACTCATGGTTTTGTAGAGAGTCATAGTTTTGGAAAAATATTGAAAACTAATAATATTTTATTGTAGGACCCCTCTCTTACATGCCAAATCAAACTACTAACCCATGTGCTTGCAGGATGTTGGTCAAAGACTCTATTTGACATTTTTAAAACCATTTTGAATCATTTAAATCATTTTTTCTTTAATAATCTTGTTGTGTATAATATATCTTTGTTGTGAAAAATCATTATTTGTATATAATTGCTTGCATGTGTGTATGTATGTCAACTTGTAAATAGTCTATGTATCATGATCTTCACAAATAAGTAATTAAATTGGCTAATTAATCATATCATGTGTTAGTACCCATATAGTATATCATGTGATGTGGAATTGATGCCCACAAAAGGGCTTAGGCTATAGGGGTTAGTGTCATGGATTTAATCACTGTGTACTAACCAAACTCCTCCATGTTCTGACAGAGTCTAAAAATTAAGGATAACTATCATTAGGCTAAGTGGTTGACCCCATATAGGTCATCCATGAATGGGAAGAGTTAACTCTTTGAATAAGGCATTAGACAACACCCTATACAAACTTGGGCCCCAATATACTATTGTGTATATTAGGAATGTACCTAGATCCTTGTGTATACCTAGTATGGGACCTTTTAGTTGTAATAGGTGTACTATTATAGGATTCAATATCAGCTTTGAAGTAGCCATTGAATATGAATGGGGTTGAGAGGGTTCAATCGACACTGTAATGGGTCACCATCCTATAACATCACCCATGAATTCATTGGATGATGCAGGCATTGGGATACACACCCTTGAGTTTAATAATCATAGGTTTGTAGCTTACTTTATTTGGTGTGTGTTGTGTTAGACCCATGATGTTTGTGAGCTAAGTCAGCGTTTGCCCAAACCTATATACACCTATTTAGGTCTTTACACAACTCATTTCTTACATCCCATCATCATTTTGTACACATCATCGTCTTAACATCTTGTATATCCTTGTCATCCTTTCCTTTTACATTATCTCATCTTCTATCGTAGCCTCATCATTCTCACATATCCTAGTCAAACCTTATCATCCACATCTTATCCTAAGTCTATTGCATCCATAATTTTTAATCATCATGCTGTCTCATTATCCAATCACCTACATTTCATCTTATATATCCTTATCCCATTATACTTTTGTATATATAACTTTGGACCCATATTGTATATCCTTATCACATCATCCTTTTGTACATATCCTTGTCATCTTGTAATCTTATACATCCTTGTCTCATTATCCCATAATACAGATTAATCCTTTGCACATCCTTTTGTCCAAATCATCTTTTTAGAAACACTCACATCCCTATCACCAACATCTCATCTTCCACATATTCTCCTTTTGTATATCTTTGTCTTAATCACCTCCTAGTCTAGCCATCTCTACCAATCCTTGGTTATCACTTAATCACTCACATATAGTTTAGTTTTACCCTCTTTTACATATTTTACTTCTCTTATACATCTTCTAGTCATATTGTATCCTAGTCCCACTTACCATTCATCATCCCCATACCATCCCCTAATCACATCTTGTCTCATCATACATATCCTATCCTAGGTCCACTCTATCCCTCATCATTTATCTTGACCTTGTCTTCATCACCCATCTAGTCTAACCACATCCTATGTTATCCTAATGGCTCTTTAAGTCATATACGGGTCTAGACCATCACCATCCCATTTACATCATCCCTTATCACCATCCATCATCATTGTCTTATCCTAATCACCTTCATCACATAATCTCCTACCATTCTACCATGAGAAAAATAGTCTAAGGTTAAAGCTAGTCCTATTTCCCTATCTACACAATCCTATCATCCTAATCCACTTGGTCAAATATCATACATAGTCAATATCTTTTTAAAATTTTATCACCTTGTCAGTCTCAATATATCAAACCCATCAATATAATCTAATCCAATCATCTTTCCTTATTCATTACTAGCACCCATCATATCACCCTCTTGTTAGTTTTAAATTTAGGCACCCATCACATCCCCAATCCTTTTGTTATCTTGACAATTAGACATTGTTGATAGGTTTCTCACACCTATTGAATTATCATTCTAAATTATAATCCTAATATTTAATCCATTCATCCATCATCATCTATCATACTATCTCAGTCCTTCCAACCCATTTTATTCAAGGAACCATTCCTAATCCTTAGTCCACCTTTTTATCATCCATCACCATGGAACTAGACCCCACCTTCATTAACTAATAAATACACATAAAAAATGATGAGATACTTTTGTGACTCATTATGATGGGTGTACCAATTCTTGAAGGTGTTGATCTCCTTAAACTCATTGCACCTCCCATCTAGGTCCCTTCAAGTGAGTCCCATACCAATCTTCCATCTACTAGTCATAAAACACCATCTACCCATTCCCTTACTAACAAAGAGAATCTAATATTGATAACCTTGACACCCTCTACTCCCTTTCATCAAAATTATTCTGATCTAAAGTTAAATTCTTCCACATCTAAGTCACAAAGTGAAGCAAGTCCTTATAGCCACCTTCTTATGTCCCTAGAATCCATTTTCAAATTACTAGTCCCTTCTAAAATGATGGTCTATCCACCTATCCAACATCTTGATCCTACTAAGCCTAAGCCTTCTTGGTATAAATATAATCAATACTAAATTTATCACTGAACATGGGGGTATACCATTAATTGGTGTCAACCTTTTCAAGACTATGTCCAAGACCTCATTGTCTATGGTGACATCATAATTGAGGATGAACCAGATGAATCTACATCCTTGGGTGAACACAAGGAGAAATTCCAAGATTCCATTCTCGATCATGATCAATCCATTCCTCTTCCAAGCCATGGTCAAGACACCATTCTTGTTTTTGATAAATCTTCCATCAAGATCGAGTCTATTCCCCATGAGTCTTATCACCCCATCTTTCATGAGTCCCTCCATAGGCCTATCATTATCAAACCCATGATTCATCCATCATCTACCTCTCACCCATCACCTCAAATACCCATTTTTGAGATGTATATCATGAAAAATAAACCTTATAGTAGCAACATTACATCTTATACATTATAGTCAGCATCAAAAGTATATCTTCATTAAGATCATGTACAACACCAAAATCTAAATCAAATTCTCTATTAGAAACATCATCCCCCATCAACATTGTAACAAATACTGATAATGCCTATCCTTTAAAGGATACCTATAATATAGATTCTTTCAATCTGTCATAAGGCATACCTTTAGATCCTAATTAGGATGATGTAGTCATAACATAATTCTTGCAATATTTATCTATTGAAGATTATCAAAATGAATCTGATCCTCCTTTGGATGCATCTAATACAAATAATACTTGTCATCTATTTTATCATCTTGAGGATATTTTATTTGATTTTTAAGCTATCTCCTAAGAACCTCTATGAAGACTATGCTTTCCCACTCATTGACCTCATAACACCATCTCTATTTCCTTCATCCACCATAGATCCTTTCCTTCTCATAAATGATCACTTAATCAACTCCATTCATAAGGATGAACATAAACATATATCATTAGAGCCTTCTTTAGGTAATATAATTTGTGCCAAAAATACAGAGGTCCAAGACCACATTTAAAAAGTCATAAATCATGAGAAAATCATCTTTGATCCCATAATTCAAAAGATAAAAGAGTCAAATCATCAGCCTAATCCAAAAGTTTCTTCTCCTAGTGAAGACCAAAATTAGGCACTAGGGGCATATCAAAGTCAAAATAATGATTCAAGTCAAAAATAAATATCCCTTGGTGAAGCCCAAAATCAAGCACTAGGGGGTAGTCAAAATCCAAATAATGTCATAATCATGGTTGATCATCCATCAAGTGATCAAATCAAAGATACATCATAAAGTCAAATTGTCTTGGATCTCTTGTAGTCTTTTTTCAATTGGCACAAATCAAATGAATCATGTCCCACATCTCTAATGATGTATGTAACTACTAGTCCTAATCCTCCATCACTCATAACCTCATACTATCACAATCCTATCATTTATTTTATTCTTAATCCTCCATCACCCATCATACCATCCTATCTTTATTCTGTCATCCATCAAAAATTGAGATCTAATCGAATCCATACTTCACATCACCTCCCCAAGAAACATCATCTCTCCTAGGGGCAATGGAGACACTTGTTCTAGATATCTGGAGGGTTCCCCATCAAGCATAGACAAAGTTCACATGGAATCTAATACATCCAACAACAACATGGTTCTACCATCACACATATCTAGAAAAAGTGTTGGCTAGAGATCAACACAATTCCTACATTATTTCATCTCATCTCCATTTCTAATAAATTGAGATGCCATCCCAATAATATTAAAAAAAATCATCCATCCAATGGTGAAAACTAGTCTTTTGGTGCCTTAGGAAAGTACCATGATGAACTAGTTTTTGCCATCATTATAAAATAATCAATTGTCCGCATTATTCCTCAACACTTGGGGGTAAATCCATCCATTTCATATCCTCATCTATCCTTCTGACTTGTGGACACGTTTTATATATCACCCATTATCTAATCCATTGATCCGCTATTCCTATCCATCATTCACCATCATATCATGCATCTTATCTCTTCTTTGTTCCTATCTTGACCTTTGTATGGAAATCGAAGGTGTATTGATAACTACCCCAAAATCCTTTTGGCATATCCTCCAATGGAGGCTCAATAAAATAACCATCTGGTTCATTCACAATGTGGTCATTGGTTATCCCTAGTCCATTCCTCCTTGGTCCCCATCACACTCATCCTTTTGTCATCTCATACATCATCCCATCCATCCTTATCATGGTTTTTAGGCTTGATATTATATTTTATAGTAAGCTCATTTATATAGTGTACATATATATCCCAAAAATCCCTAAAATTTTGAAAAATGTCAAAAACCCTAAAAATCATAAAATATGCAAAAAGCCAAAAATAGTCCATGATGTCTTGTCTTATGGCCATCTTGTATCCTCTAACATCCTATCCTAATAATTATATCCTTTATCTCCCATATGCTATCCATTATACTTGAGTGTTGCCTTTAGTCTTGAAATACAAATTTTAGCGGTCACACATCTCTCCATCCCTTCAATCTCATCCTTCTAGCCTAGGTATTAATGGCATGCATAACCTTGTCAAAAAATTTAATTTGACACCCATCACTTCTTACTATTTGCCTTTTCATATCTATCACCCATCAAATCAATTCTTTTCTAGTATGAAAGGTAATTGATCCCATCACCTTCCTTATCATTACCTATTCATACCTAAAACCTATCTAATCACTATTTTGCTAGTATGAAAGCTATTTGATGCCATCAATACTCCTCTTTCTAGATTGTAATCTTTCAAGGCCTTTTTTGTTGGTAATATATGGTCATCACTTTTCTAAATCACCCTCTTTGGCCAATTTCCAATTTGATTTCAAGACCAAATCAATATTGAAAGACCTCCTTCCATCATCCATCCTTCTATCCATAACTAGGGGCAACATATTAGCCTAATCCTCATCATGATCACCCTATCCAAATCAAGTATATCCTACATCCATAATAACATCATAATCATCCAATATCAAACCATTACCCAATCCCTCATCCCATCATTAGACAAGACATTATGACACTGCATGTAGATACTTGTGTGTATGTTACTTGTTTGTTTTATTTGTCTTAATTGCATGTTTTTTATATATCTTGTTTGTATTTTATTTTGTTTGAATTGTGTCTCTTTTTGTCTATTGGGTGATGAATGAGGATTTTATGAGGATACCAAAAGTACCCTTGAGGATGTAGAGTTCTCTATTTGCCCATGCACTTTGGCACAATGTCCTCTTAGTCATGATTATATCATGGGGCATCTTGTTAAGTATTATATTTTTGGATTACTTAGACTATGATGAGCCTTATGATATTTATGATGGATTTATCTCATCATCCTTCTCACCACCATAACCCATCAACTAATATCTAATATTATATCCTCATCCCATCATATAAGTCATATCCTTCAATCACTAAGAAGCCTAATCATCCTGATCATCGTCACTTTCTAATCACTAATCATCATCATCATCATCATCATCATCATCATCATCATCATCATCATCATCATCATCATCATCATCTCCTAGTCAGAACTACATTAGACTGATGTCAATTTTGACTATCTAGGTAGCACTTTGCCACTTTTTAGTGCCCAAAGAAATCTCAATCACTATCTCTACTCTTGCTCCCTTGGATGTTTCTTTTCTAAGAGCATCATTGCTAGTCATTGGTTACTTGATCATATCAATTATTCTCTTCATTATTATTGATCGATTTAGCTTTGAGCTACACCCATCATTAATCTTATCAAACCATCATCTTATTCTACCCTATAGCTCTCCCTTGCAAGCATCCTTGCTTGGGATATGTCTAAATCTTCTGGCCCTTTTATCCTATCATCATCATGTTATGGTTGATTAATTTCGGAATGTGTCAAAAACTGTTACACCCATCATCTTTACTCCTTGTGCATGCATCCTTGCTAGGGGCATCATCAATTTATAGATCATTGCTCAAGATGACCTCATCTTCTCTATCACCTCTTTTACATCTGGCATCCCATGCCCTCATCTATCCATCACATCCCACTGATCATTTCTTATTTTGAGTGGCCATCTGTCTCATTATTACCTGTATTTCCCCTCGAGGGGGCATTATATCCCCTAACGTCATCTACTAAAATTCATCCATGACATGGTTTTTCTTTGAAAGACCATTATTCCTTACATTACTTCACTCAACTCACAATGCCCTTTCAAAGAGGGGAGAAATGTGTGCGTATAAAATCACTCATTTCATTATTATCAGCTAATATTCCTATAAGTCAATACTAATTCTGCTTAACCTATTTTATTCCACTAATATATCCCCCTTCCTAGTCATTCATCTAGTATCCCCCTTCTATTATCTTATAATCACTAACCTTATTCATCATATTCCTTCATTAATTTTATCCTAATACCTATCATCCTAATCTAATCCTTAGTTATCCATTTTATGGGAATTTTAAATTCTCATAACCCCACCTAATCACCAACCTACACCCTAGCCTTTCCTACATCCCTATGAATCATAATCCCTATCTAACTGACACCTAATCCTCCATTATCTCTAAACTAATAGAAAAGTATCTAGAATTGGAGAAGATCCTCCAAGTCTATAAAAGTCTCTAAACTAAAGACTTCTAAGGAATTTAATATTCTTTAAATAATCCATAGCCACTAGATCTCCTCATCCAACTTTGAATATAAACCCTTGATCTTCCATACCAAATCTATATAAGCAAGGTTCCTCCTCCATGGAAACTAATTACAATTTTCATACCCAATCCATGTCCAAGCATCTATTAAATCCACCATCCATCATCTTTGATCAAGCATCCATGTCAATCTAAGTCTAAGGTAAATTCATCCCAATCCTCTTATCTTTCCTATTTTATTTAATCATGATGTGAAACACTTAGGATTTATGATTTAAATTTAGGATTTATTGTTGCATTCATCTAATGGCATTTATATTATAATGGCTTTATCATCTTACCTAGTGGTTGATATTTGAGTTTAGAGTTTGCATTGTTAAATCCCTGTAGAACTCAAATTTAACCCATAGCTTTATATGCAATAGAATAACTTCATTGATGGTCATAACATTGATTTTAATATAATGAGACTAGTTTAGTTGGTGTTCTTGAGATGGTGAAGGAGGTTGGCCTTGTATCATTGTTGAAGACTTGAGTGCCAAATCAAGGGAAAATACACATTTTAAACAGCATTTGAGTGATGGGAAGATATTGGGGAAGTAACTTGTGTTTGCTTTATTTCATTTTCTCTTAGTTATGATTTACAACACCCCGTTGAATAGGTTGGCATAGATTGTTATGTTCTTTATACATTTTTCTTGGATTTCATGACTAATGCTTGATCTAATCATCTTTATAATCCATCTCTACATCTTGGCATGCCCAGTGGGACCGTGCATCCCTCTCAAGTAAGGAATACTCTTTGGTAATCTTAGATTTCTTTAAAAGTAATTAAAAATCATTTAAAATCATTTTTTAGTTTCATTTCCCATGTTTTTGATGTGTTTTGTTGATACAAAAGTCACACAATGACCGATGTCAGTTTTGTGTAACCAAAATTGGTCAAGGCTAACTGTCATCAATTAGATTGTAAGGAAAACACATTTAAATATTATGATTTTAGATTTTTTATAAAATTTCTAGTTTTTTATTTGAGTTTTTAAGTCTCTGGTCTAAACTTTTTTCCTGATCTAGAATTTTTTTTGGATATTTTATCCTAACATTGGGATAAAAAGTTTTTTTGTCAAAATCATTTTTGCCTAGGGGTTCACAAGTGATTGTTATCAGTCATTTTTTACCACCATTGTTATGTTTATGACTGGTGTCAATCTTGTTGTGACTGGTATCAATCACTATTGACTAACATTGGTCTTTGTGTGTAAAAAATAGAGAACCTAAGAGCAAGAATTACAAACTTGCTTGTTTCATTAGTAATTATGCTTCAAAGCTAAAGGGAACTTTATAACGTTTTTAGCAAGACCCATGTGGAAAAGTGATCAATTTGAGCATAATTAAGTATTGAACCTTCCCTTCAATGTTTTAAAGAATATTAGATGGTTTATTTGATTGTTTTGTGAATGTTTTTCAAAGTTTTTTCAAACTAAGACCATTGGGCCAATAACTTCACTAAACATTTCAATTTGGTGCTTAAAACATACACTTACTTAAATTGCAATATTTTCAAAAGTGTCTTATTTTATGCAAATCATTTATTTCTTATTAGTTTGTTTGAGAAAAACAAAGAGTGCATGCATCTTCTCTCCCCATCCCCTATACAGAACTTAGGTGACCAAAAGTACCTTTTCATTACAATTGTGCCTTTGTCCAAGACATGAAAAGGAAGTTGTTTAGGCTCTCCCCAAAACCCATATGGTTTGGGTGATCTAAAAATAAACTCTAAACCCTTTTCACTTAGATCTTTTATTTTAGGTAATTTGTCTTGTGGAAGGGAGTTCATATCATCTTCGCGAGTTCTTTAGGGAACCTTTGATGTGGGGCTTCATCTCTCGACATTGTTTCAACCCTACTCCATGGCAAGGTATATAAATTAGGGTACATATATTGTGAGAGATAAGGGGTTGAGTGGCTAACCTCTCTTTTTATAACAAAAACCCAAGTTAGGTCTCATTAACTAGGAGATTACACTAAGTAGTACACATATGGAATCACTATGCAAAGGAATAGAACTTTGTATAGTATGGTAGTCGGTATGAACTTAATTGATATATATTTTTCATCTCTAGTATTATCCATGCTTTAAACCATCTATATGGTCATAAATTTAAGTTTTACACAACCCCACTAGCCATGGAGTATTGTTGATCCAGGGTGAGTAACTTGAAGGTCCATGTCACCGTACAATCTTTTGGGAGAAGGGAGTGTAAAATATTGTACCAACTCATGCACTTTTATTTTTGGATTAATAATTAAAATCCTCTCAAGAGCATGTATATAGATGGATTTCAATAATACAATACAACCTTGTTAGTTTAGGGCTTAGGATGATTTACTTAATTGTATTTGGTCCTTTTAGTCTTTACTTACTTGGTCTTGATTTGAGTCTAAAACTTGTTTGTAAATAACATGTCATAACCAAACACATTTTTTGTCCACCATTTCTTGAACAAGGAGGAATTACATTGTTCAAATCTAAATCATATTTGCCTTGTTCAAAATCCTCATCTTAAACATTTATGTTTGTATTGTCTAAACAATGTAGTTATATTATCCATTTGAGTCTAAATCAATTTTCTAAAAATATTTAAGTCCTTCATTGATAATTCAAACTCAGACTTTCACCTTTCTAAGTTTTAAGTCAACATGTTCATTGGTTTTACCATTTGCACTTGATTTGAGTTAATTTGGGTTCAATTTCCCATTTGGATTGAAGGTCATTTATAGAATCATCATCATCTGATCATTGAGAACTTAGGTCATCTAGTATATCTCTCACACTCTAAGATCTAGAACAAATTTTATTATACCTCTTATTACCATGTGGTGGCATTGTGTTGCTCATTTGGTTCTAGTTTTATACTTAGGAATTGTTGCATGACTTCACATCTTGAGTTCCTTGGTTTGCATTGTCACCTTCATAATATGAAGGGTTTTCTTTTAGTTTTATGGTAGTAACTCATTGAAGTTAAACTATTTTTTATGGTATTGACATATCTCTCAACCTATGTTTGGTGTACTAATTTACACTTGGGTATTTAAGTTATCATACCCTCTTCTAATTCATATTATTTTAACCCTATCCAAGGTTGAATAATTTCATTAACACATTCTTCTAATTTTGTGGTGTCATGCCACCTGTTTTTATTAGTCTCTTTTGTGCCTTGTCATTTATTTAGAGAATATCAAAACCCACACCTTGTTTAAATGTTTGTAAAACATTTTTGAAATCTAAGAAAATGTAGAGAACAATCATATAGACATGACTCAAGGGTATACTCATAGTGGGGAATCTTATGGCCTTATTTACGAGGTAGAGATTTCTTATGGTGGGCATGAGCACTCCTTCTTGTTTGAATATATCACCCTCTTTGATCTTATTTATTGAATACCAATCTAATCCATGTCAATTTTTGTATGTTATCCTCATCTTTCTCCCTCGATTTACATACAAATCTCAAAGGTTACTATTTTAGGATATCCTCCAATTTTCATGTCATGCTTGAAGGTTACCATTCTAGGTTATCCCCCTTTGGATTGTGTGAGTGATCAAGCTCCATAAAGCTCAAAGGTTACCTTTTTAGGTTATCCCACTTCAATTTTTATGAGTGATCAAGCTCCACAATGTGTGAAGGTTACTATTTTAGGCTATTCTCCCTCAATTTGTGCAAGCAATCAAGCTTCTTAGCGTGAGAAGGTTATCATTTAAGGATCTCCACCTTTGTTTTGTGTGAGCAACCAAACAGCACAACATCTAGTCATTACCATTCTAGTCCATCGCCTATATTTATTAAAACTATTGTTGAAGAACCTCCATTTGATTAACCAATCTTTGTTTTTAACTTTTTTGATAGTCTAATATTTGGAGAACCCTTTATTGAATCCAAAAGCATTGTTCACTCTAAGCTAATTGTTCTCCACTTTTGAAATTCCATACCAATTTTTGAGCAACAAAAAGAACCATTACCTCTTTAAGAGCATCTTATAAGCGCCAAAATGTGTTCAAATTTGATATATTGCAAAAAATTGTTAAACAACTCCACAATGTTATTATTGAAACACCCATTTGTGACAAGTCAACCTGTGATGAGTTACTTATTCATGTTTTACCTATTTCTAATGAACCTCATCTCCTTGACAATTTAGTCTTTGTAGAGTCATCTCTTGACCTTTTTCCACTTGTAGATGAGTATCACTTTGACATACAAGATTTTGTTGATTCCTCCCTTGAGTGGTTCCCTCCCTTTGAAGAGCTTCACTTAGATGAGCCAGTCTATGATGAACCTTTTTAGATGAATCAATTTTTATAAATCCCATTATGACATCAAAGGCTATTATTTATTCGACATTAAGCATTCAAATAAACATCATTATAAAAACAACCACATCAGATTAAGAATCTACATTAGAGTCAGGTTCCCTTTTTAAACTAGCATAAGATTTAGCATCAGAAGCAGAATCACTATCAACCTCAACATAAGATTTAGGGTTCCTTAACTTGAACTTAGCTTTAGAATTAGACTACAGTCATGGTTTTTATAATAATGGTTACACTTGCCTGAGGATAAATTTGAATATATTTGTGATCCTTCTAAGATTTTTGAGGATGATTACTTCAGCATCAACATAGGTTATCTTAGTATATTTTAGGAGGATTGTGTTACCCTTCATCAATCAATTACCACCACCCAACATAGCCATTATATTGACATTCCACCTCCCAATACCATCAATTGGGATTGACAGAATCATACTTTGTTGAGCTAAATCCATGGTGACATAATAGGGGTAGAACATCAGGGAGTGAAGACTGCATTCATTCAAAATAATAAAAATTTCCTAATGAAACCATTTCGAAGGTGCTAGGAGACAATCAAAGTTAAAAATCAACATATTTTAGTGAATCCTTTTTGAATGTGCTAGAAGACAATCAAAGTAAAATGTTAGCATCCCTTAAGGAAACCTTTTCGAAGGCACTATGGGATAATCAGGACAAATTCATTGGTGAAAACCTCTTTGTGGTGCTAATAGTTGAACATAAAATCTCTTCACTACTTAATGAAGATATTACTCAAGAAAAAATAAATATAGCTTCCAATCTATAATATAATTATAAACAACAAAAAAACTATGGTGGTCCTATCAAGAGCATCTTTAGAGGTCTTTGGCCCCACCACAACAAAAATTACTTCAAATCTAGAATCAACAACATGTGTGTGCTTAAAAATCTAGATATTCATTTATTTCCAAACCATTATACATTCCATTATCATCAACCTACACATTACCCACTTATACCATTTATCTTGTGCCTAACATTACCATCCTTGGCTGCACTTTCCTTTGTAGAGGCTATGAAGATATCTTATATCAATGTTTGAGGGGAACTAAATTAAAAAATAATGAGTATCACAATAAAATTATGGAAGTCCAAATATGTATCAGGTTCTTAAAAGAGAAGCTATTCTAAAAAGGTGTTAGATAGCAATGTTATGATTGATTATTATAGTTGTCTCATATGTTGACTAGGACATACGTCTCTATGTCAACAAGAGCAATAGAACCATTTTTCATTTTCCATTTTAGCCTAGCATTTTCCTTACCTTGTCTCTTATGGGAAACCCTATAGACCATTTAATTTTTAGGTATTTTTTTTATCATTGTGTATAATTTGTATCACTTATTTTGAATTACATTGTCTTGAGGTCCTTCAGGACTATGTAGGCAGTGCTCAATTTCTATTGATGCCAGCTCAGTCACCCCTTAGCCACTCTCTTACCATTTGACAAGAATTTTTAAGCTAATCCACACTCTCCATTTTAAGATCAATCTAAGCCATGCACTCACTATTTTGTGAGCAAACTAAGCCAATTATCACTTGGGGGCAACCTTTTTGCCATTATAACTAGGTGTCATCTTATCATTTTGTTTATTCCACATCTTGTACCATTTTATAAGACCATGTGTTTATCCAAGGCTTATTTTTATTAACCAAGGCTTATTTTTAGCCATCATGCTTACCCCTTTTTGATATTGGTTCTTTTGGTTCATCTTGCACTTTCTGTGGGGGGATTCTGATCTAGTTTAAATAGTTTTATAATTTCATGTTGAATGACAGTATATGGAATTAGTATGACATTTTATCTAACAAGTTATCTTTCATCTATCATCTTATCATGTATTGATAATTATAGCCACCGATGGGCAAATCAGTATTATATTTGGTACCCCTGATTATAACCACCTTTGGGAAATCATAATTGTGACATTATTTCTTAATTATAACCACCTATGGGAAAATTAGGTACAATTCCTTTTTATCATGCATTGTTACATCACCTGGTCATTACTATCATCATTTGCGATACTATTTGCCTTTATTTGTGAACTTTTTGTGGCATGGTCAATTTTTCATTCAATTTTGTGTTGGTGGAATGACTGTGACTTGAGTTCCTAATGGGACTACATAGGCTATTCTCAATTCATGTTCAGGTCACATCAGTCCCCCATTTTCATATGCTCTTGTTGTCTTCAGAGTATTTTAAATTGGTTCACTCTCACCATTTCATGATCACTCTTTGAATTACCCTCACCATTTTGTGATTTGTACCATTCTATGTCTCTTAATCCTCAATCAAGTTGAGATACTTATAAAATTCCAAAAACATTTGTTAAATAATTAGTTGTTTATTTGTGTTGTTTTGTGTGTTGTTTGGTCTTTTGAGTTCTTATTTGGTCTTGTTATTTTATTTTATTTTTCCAAGTACATCTTAATGGTCTACATGGATCTTGATTATTCATATCTTAATTTCATGTTATCATTTTATTCTTGCTTTGGTTTTATACATTCTTGTCCCTATTTAAGTCATGAATGTTCATATCTTAATTTTGGGTCTGGGTTCATTTATGTTTTAATTTTATTTAAATATAAATAGATGTAACTCTGGTCTTGGTCATTTTTACCATTATCCTTAATTATAGACATTCACATTTGAACTGGCTCATACCAATTTAAATCTAATATCATTATAAGTTGCTCATACTTATTATGCATAATTTCATTTTTCTATATCAAAAACTTTTTGCTTTGGTTCCAAGTCTCAATGCCAATGTTGCTTTGATGATTCGCTCTCAAGAACACCAATGAAATTAGGTACCAATGGCTTATCATGCACTTATCTCTATAAAATATGTGTGTCTCTTAACATTGGTGATAAAGTCTCCATTACATTTAATGATGTTTTTAATATTCATATCTTGGCTAATGTGTGTTAATATTTATTTAATATTAACAAATATATTTTTTGTTGCATATAAGTCAAAAGAGGGCCCATAGAGAAGTCAAAGAGTCATAGGGTAAAGACAAAAGAGGAATGGGATGAATTTTATCATGAAGAGTCATCTTGAGGAATTCCAAGAGTCCCCATGTGAAGGCAAAAAAAGGCATGGCACATTTTTCCATGAAGGGACACTTTGAGGAATACGAAAAGTCACCAAGATAAAGACAAAAGAGAAATTTATGAATTTGCTTATGAAGGGTCACCATGTGACTTTTCAAATGCAAGGATACAAAGGGTCATGCAAGTTTAGCACCATTTTTTATGAGTATTGAAGGGCCACAAAGGGTGAATACCAAAGGTCATTTGGAAATCTATAAATAAAAACTTGTGAAGCCATTTGTAATATGCAAGAGAGTGCATGGTTTGTATTTGTTTTCGAAGAGAGAAAAAAAGGAGATATTGTAGAGTTATATCATTTGTTGAGTATGAAAAATTGAGAGATAGTTGTGTTTTATACACAAGAGGGGTTCGTGCTCACAAATCTTTTTAAGGGGTTAGTGCTCCTGTGGATTGGTGCTCACAAATAGTTGTTATGTTGGTGCATGAAAAAGGGGTTGGTGTTCCTGTAAGTTGGTGCTTGTGAACTTTGTAATTTGAGTTGGTTCTCATTCATATACTTAAGATTGTTCTCCATGGTTTTTTCCACTTTGGGTTTCCACGTAAAAATATGGTCTCTCTCTCTCTCTCTCTCTCTCTCTCTCTCTCTCTCTCTCTCTCTCTCTCTCTCTCTCTCTCTCTCTCTCTCTCTTGTGTAGTGCATATTATTGTTTTAGTTTTATTGTATATCTTGAATGTGTGGTTAAGTTTTTAAATAAAAGGAATTTGATTAAGTAAAAAGATATATAATATATTGATTCACTCCCCCCTCTCAGTATATTTCATGCTTAAAAAATAGGCCATTTGTTGAGCCACCATCTAATGTTGTTTCATCCTTCAAAGATCCAGTTATGTTTAATGAATGGAAAGTAGTCAGAAAAACAAAATAGCCTTTTGGTCCCTCTGTCCCCTTAGTTTCTCATTCATATTCTCGTGCTTGAATTCTTCCTCCTAATTCTCAAATTTAGAATGTAAATAAACCCATCTCTTCTTATTCATTGTCTACCTTCCAGGATTAGTTTCATAAACCTATATCTTCCCCTTGACCTAGGTCATGGTCCCCCTCTTTAGCTACTAGAGATACTCATTATCAAGATCACCAGGTTACTCTTACCAATCAGTTTGATAAGTTGCATTAGGAAGATGATCTTATCCTATCATCTTTGCCATGAAGTGCAATGTTCTATCATGGAATGTTATAGGGATTTCTCTCCCTCACCAAAAGTTTAAAGTTAAAGAAGTTATTATAAAATGGAAGCCTAATATTTTGTTTTTGAAAGAAGTCATAGTTAGTGGCAGTCGGCTTGAGGCTTCACTATTTCAAGTATGGAGAGATGATGTTTTTCTAGATACATCTCATAGTAAGGGAAAATGAGGTGATTTTATGGGAATATATCCATGGTTAGCAAAACATATTATTGATAAAGGGGATGACCCCTCCTATAATTGTTTCTAGGCCCTTATCTTTATCAATGGTTTGCCCATAGGTTTTTGTTCTGTGTATGTACCCAATAATGCAAAAGATCATAATGTCCTTTGGGAATCGATGTCCAAGCATTTACCTAATGTTGATTCGGTCATAGGTAGTGATTTTAATATGGTTAAACATTATAATGATTGTAATTGGTATAACTAGGCTATACTCAGTAATGAGGAATTCGATAAATGGTTAATTTGCCACAATTCTTTGGGTGTTGTAGATCCTATTTTTGACAAATCTTCCAGCCATGATAATTTTTGGTATACTTGGACCAACTATAGATTAGGAGGTGGGGGAAATTAAGTAGACTTGACAAGTTTTATTTATCCCCTAACCTGCATTTGGTCTAGGCTACATTGGGAAATTTGGTTCAATTTGATTATTCTACAACCCTTTTAGATCATTTTTTGATCTTCTATACCTTTTATGATTTTAAAATGCCTATTTCTAAGCATGTCCTTCCTTATAAATTGTATATATCTCATCTTAATAAGCTTGATTGTATAACTGATCTGAAGGGTATTTGGGATTCTACCCCCAAGCCTCAAGATGGGGGATCATGGATTGAATGGTGGTATTTTACTATTTATCAATTAATCTTATTTTTGCATGATTTTGGTAGGAGAGTGGCATGGAAGCATAAACACAGAGGAAAAATTCTTAAAGGTAAATTAGAACATGTAAGAAAATAGCTAAATGTAGATCCTATTAACATCAATATTAAAGCATTTATTGCTAAGATTGAGACACAATTACGTAATCTTGATAACTATAGAGGTATGGGGGATAAAATCAGATCTCACCTTCATTAGATTAAAGATGGTAACAAAGTTTCTAGTTTTTTCTTTAATTACTTGAATTATAAACACAAAAAGGAAAAAAATATTGCTATCAAGGATGATTGGGGATCTTTGCATATGGATTCAAATGAGATCAATTTGATTTTTCAAAAGTACTATGCAAATATATTTAGTGAGGATCATCATTGGGATGATTTATAGCACTTGGAATATATTATCAAAGATTTCATTCCTAATTGAATTAATTATGGTTATAGCCAATTTTTGGACTAGATGTTATCTTTAGAGGACTTTAATCATGCTCTATTATCTATGGCTTTGAACAAAATCCTAGGTGCAGATGGGCTCCCAGTGGAATTTAATGTGTTATGTGGCCTCATATTAAAGAGGATAATTATTGTTTTTTATCTAAAGGCCTTCAATAAAGGTTCCTTAGGTCCTAATATTAACAAAGTAATTATCAAACTTCTACCTAAAGGAAGAAATGAGGACTTCATCTCTAATTGGTGACTGATTACCTTACTAAATACTTCTGATAAATTTATTGCTAAGGCTTTAGTTAGGTTAATTAAACCTGTAGTTCAAGACATAGTAAGGCCTGAAAAAATTGATTTTCTATGGGGGGGAAATTTATTCTTGATAATTTAATCCTTACTTGGGAGGTGAGTGAATGGGATCAATAGACTAGTCAAAATGCTTTGTTGGTCAAGCTTGATTTTGATAAAGCCTACAATAGAATACGTTGGAGATTTATCCTGAAAATGTTATACTAGCTTGGTTTTGGTCCCAAAATTTGTGATCATGTTCAAATGCTATTTAAAGATGTCAATGCTCAATTAATTGTTAATAACCATATGTCAGATCCTTTTGCTCTAAAATGCTCCATCAGATAGGGTTGTCCACTCGCTCCTTTTTTATATGTTCTTATAGCTGATGCTCTTGGTTATTTATTATAAAAAGCTAATCAATTGAATCTTATATTAGGCATCTCTATTCCACAAAATACCTATGTGATTAATTCCCACTTTACTAATGACAATATGCTTTTTTTGCAAAATTCATAAGTAGAAATCAATAATACTCTTGATATATTGGAACTTTATTTCTTGATTTTAGGTTCACAATTAGCCCATGAAAAAACTAAGTTTTTAATAATTCAAGTTGGCTCTGTCTCCCAATGGATTCCTGGAGAATGGAAATAAATTAAACATGATGAGATCACACGATACTTGGGCATCCCTATTAGTCTAGGTGCCTCTCTTAGTGACATTTTGAAATGGTTTCTTAATAAACTCAAAATCATACTCTTTAATTAAGATAATAAGTTTATTTCATTGGTTGGTAGAATTCAGGTTGTCAATAAAGTATTCCTTGCATCTCATGTTTATTTCTCTTAATTTTGGATGCCTTCAAACAAAGGGTATGAGGATTCAAATAAGATCTCTTATCAATTGATTTGGTACAAATGAGATGGCAGTTCTGGTTTCAAATATACCTCATGGTCTCATTGTATACAACTGGGGAGAGGTGGATTAGGTGTTATTGATCCCAAAACTCAAGGGATATGTCTAGTGGCTAAATAGATTGTTAAAGTAAAGAGCCTTGGAAAATTTTGGTAAGATACAAACTAAAATATGATGTTGTTAAAAGTAAATGGTAGGAAGTTAGTTGGTTAGATAAAATACTTCTTATACTTTTATTTTGCATTAAGGCATCTCCAACGTTACAATCCATTTGGAAGGCGTGGCAGAAGGTTAGTCATTTTCTTAAGTGGAAAGAAGCATCTTTACATCATGGGTTTAGTTTTTCTACATCATCCATTTGGTGGAATAGACATGTCTAGTATCATGACCAGCCTTTGGCTATGGTACTTACTAAGCAGGTCTATTTGTTATTCAAAAAAGGAGTTCATCAATTTAATGATATCTGGGACTTTAGCTCATTGAGGTGGTCATCATGGGTCTCTATTATGGAATGCTTTATGATTAATAATAATTTTGAAGGGTTTATAATTTTTGTTCAATCTTTAGTCTTTGAAAATCTCATAATAAAAATGTGCACTCTAGTTTAGGGCAATTTTTTTAAGGATTGGCATTAGCTTACATATGGGCATTTTAGACAATTTCCCTTAAAAAAATATATCTTTCACTACTTCCTCAAATGGATCTTAACCCACTATTGAATCAAAAGTGGAAATGTAAACTTAAGAACAATTCTTGGATTAGGCTATGTGCTCAAATATGGAATATTAAAGCTGATGAGGATGCAAAAATCATTGTGTGGAAGATTCTACACTATAAGCTTCATGTGGAAGATAAATTGAAGTGCATCTTAGTGTAGCTTGTTAAATGTCCTTTTTTCACCTGTAAAGAAAGTATGAAGCATATTTTTTGGAACTGTTTATTTGTTAAAAAATAATGGTTTGTTGCTTTTAAAAATCTGCTTGCTATCTTTGGCCATCAATTAACATGGAAGGAAGCATTACTAGGATTTGGATTACACAATAATTTGATAGATGATTCTATCAAACATGGCATTTTATTTCATTTATGGAAAATAAGATGTTTAACAATATTCTCTAATGTTAAATTTCATCCAAAATCAGTGCTTTTTGGCTAAACTCTGATATCATTTTATGGATTGCTTCTTTGTTTTCATATCTGCATGGCTTATCCAAGAAGGATATATTGTCTATTTATCAGCTCAAAAAAATCAAATATAAAATTGTAAAGGCTTGAGAATTAAACACAAAGAAACTAAAAATGTTTTTAAGTTGGCTTGAGCAACATATCATTTCAAAATGGCATTTTTGTTGTTTAACCTATAGTGTTTTTCTATGAGTTGAAGTTGTCATGTTTAGTAATTGTTATTTTGGACAACTTTTTCCTGGCCAGGTTATTGACTGTTTTGGCTTGGATTCCTCATATTTTATTCTCTTTTCTACATCTCTCTCTTGTAATTTGCATTTCTTCAGTATAAAAAAAAGATATTGTAAATAAGTTTTTACTGCACATAAATTATTGTTTGTGTCATGGTATTTTGATAACTATTAATTTCAAGAAAATAAGGGAGTGTAATGGATTAAGGTTATCTCAATCACTTCTTGATGATTAATCATTGTTTACGTATTTAATAGTGCATAAAGGGAAAATAAACCCATTACACTTTTTCATTTAAAATAAATGTGATATTATACTACTTTGATTACATGTATGCAACTATAAAATGGATTAAATAAAATAAAATAATAGATTTTGACTTTTTTTACAGGGCTCTTGATTTGACTTATGTTTGTACCTTATGAATGATGCAAATTTGGTTAAAATAGGGAACATTTTCTCAATGTGAATTTTTTTATTTTCTTATACCAAATAAATAGAAAGTGGGAAGAATGAATGACTCTTTATATATATTTAAAGGTAAATTTTTTAAAAATTAATTTTAGTCAACCATATGAAATGTTTGGGAAGACATAAAAGGATGTTTTAAATTTTGTGAACTAGATATTATTTGGCATAGGAAATGAACAACCTAATGAAAATCAGTGCATTGTGCCCCTATTTTCTTGGCATAGACATATAGAAAAGGGTTAGGGACTTGAATCTTGAGCTAGAGATAGTTTGAAGGTGTTTTAAAGCGTTTTAACCATTTGAAATTGAATTTTTTGTGTAGTAATAACCAAAAGGAAAGAGTCAAGGCCACATGAAAATGAATGTCTTAAAGAAATGTTGTATAAAATTAATATAATTTGGTACAAGTCACGTTGTTAGTAACATGTAAATAATTAACATTATGAATTACATATGAAAAAATTAATGTGTATACATTACCCTTCATTTATTATAGTAATGAAAATTATTTAGTAAAAGAGGAAAAATTGAACTTGAGTGTATATGCAGACTTTTTCTTTGAAAGAGATATTTCATTTATGAGGGTAAATTTTTTTTATAAAACCTTTAAAAACCTTGTGAAGTATTAATTTTCTTAATTTAAAATTTACAAAAATACTGAACTTTAAAATTTGAAAAAAAAAGTAAAATAGAGCAAGGGAGGACTAAAACTATATGTATGTAAAACCAAATTACTATGCAACCTGTAACTGAATATGGATAATTATGCACCCTTATTGAATCATTTGGATATTTTTAATCATGGATAATTGAGAGTGATTAAGAATCAATTTTTAATAACCAACCAAGCTTTTGAATTGGAAGGATTATTTATTCCCACCCACATGAAAATGGAATAATACACAATGTACTAATCCAAAAAAATGGAACCACAATGGGTTCACTATAAGTGATGAAAATAACATCAAATGTCACTATAATTAAATGAACATCATTTGCATGGAATATAGAACCATTCAATGGGTTTATTAAAATTAATGCCAAGATCATTGAGTGTCACTAGACTTGAATGGACATTACCTTCATAGATTGAATCACACTATTGTATATAAATCTAGATTATACATTTTCATTATTTAAAGTGAATTAAGAGTGTTCATTCCCTCACCATGACTTTATTTCTTATTAATTTGAATTGAAAATAGAATATTATATCTTTGATTTTGGATATTTGCTCTTTTATTTTGAATATTTTCCACTTTGAACCCTTAAAACTTTAATTTATTCAACTTTGAATAATAATAAACATGAATGTGTATCATGCACACTCTTAATATGTGCCAATTATATATAATGATATGCATCTACATGCTCAATTATAATTCTATTTTCAACTTATAATTTTTATCTTGTAACTATTTTACATGCACCTTTACATATGCATTCAGGTGTGTATGATTCTATGCTTTAAGTATTTAAAATTTGAATGCATATTGAATTCATATGCTTACATAATATATATTAATGTGATTTTTTTTTTATCTATTTTATTTTGGAATCAAGCTAAATCTTTGAAAACATCTACTCTATTATATAATATAATTTTACATCAACAATTCTATAAAAACCTATATTTTTTATATTTGAAACATGTATTAGATATATTTAAAATCTATATTATATCCTAAATCAATTCATGGATTTTTGGATCTCTAAGGCAAGCCCATAGTGATGCTCTCATTTTTAAATGATGGATGCAGCGTATAAGTCACTCATCTCAAAATAAATTCTATGTGTATCATGTGATAAATATGTGATCATATATTATATTGTCATTATGTTAGAGATTATGTTATCATAGAATTTAAATTGTCATTGAATCATGTATGTAAGGTATTCAATGTAAATCATACAAGTGTCATGCATGTAGATAAGTATATAATTGAAGCACATACTAAAGTAAACATATGTAAAAGTGCATGATATGTATCATCAAATTTTTAATCAAGATTAACAAACACACAATAAAAATACATAATTTCACACAATTTCATACAATTTAATATCATAAGGCAAAGGGCCACTTACAAGGTTCATGTTAAAATTTTGCACAAGTAAAAAATTACACACATAGGGCTAGTGGAATAAAGTAATGGATATGTTGAAATGTTGCACATGAAAATAAATAATTCATTGAGGTGTTCAATAAATTTTAATAAAAGATAACAAGGACACATAAAATAATAAACCAATGTTAACCCATCATGCAATAAAGTAAACAACATTGAAGGAGCGAAGAAAAAGTGAAGACTAGTCTATTCCATCTACATGTATCAATGTCATAACATATGAAAGTGGCATATTAAGATATCATAGTGTTTAATATGAGTGTTTATAAATACAATTTTAATATATGTAACTCAATATTTAATTTGAGTCCATAGAAAGATATAACCTACTATGATGTAACTTGTAGAATTAGATACCCCTAGTTTTACCGTGACCACTAGGTAGAATAGAGTCCAACATCTAATAATGCATATAGAATGTATCTCTTGAATCATACTCATATACCTATTTAAATTCATGTATATTTAAACAATAATATTATATATATCAAGTATAACATAAATAACATATGTAAATAAGAAAATTAACAACTTTTGTCATGGTCAAGACCTGATTTTTTATTTTTGTGAAATATTTTAAATGTTTTTTTGTATTTTTTAAATATTTGATTATTTTTTGTATTATTAAAATATTTTAGAATATTTTTATTAACCAATAAATTGGTCCACATTCTATTCCCATGGTGTTCCTACATAACATTTATAATCACCATCTGAATTATGTGTTAAGACTCCAATTAAGATGGGATGCCACTATGAATGTCATGTGTTATCATGGATGTCATACCAATATTCTAATTGATCTTAAATGGGATCATAATCATCATTATCTCATGTAATTTTGAGATTAAACTTTGGTCATTGTTTGTATATGCATATGTAAATCCAATGCCACCATATTATGTTACTAAACATTTAATGTCTTTCGATTTTTTGGATGTTCTACATCTTGTGTGTTTATTATGATTATAATGTTTGAATATATTGAAATGATAGTTGGTTAATTTTATTATTATATTTCCTCTTGTGTGATAGACTCATATTGAAATTGTAACCATTACAAATTCATGCTCAAATGTGATAGATCCATTATCTTTGTCCAATGTTTCAGCCATTGTTCACATCTACAATTTTACACCAATTTTGAATTACATTGGTTCAAGGTAGGATCGATATGAAATGTGAATGAACATGTTTTTCATCCTAGTGTGGCTAGTAATTAAATAGATCCATTAAATCATTAAAACCAAATCGTATTTCCTTGATTCTATTTATCAGATCATAGATATTAAATAAGTGTCATGTTACGTATCTCTAGCTCATTAAAATAAGTGATTTTGACCTTGATAGTTATTTACATCGATGTGAACACTATGAATCAAAGGATAAAAAAAAATTGAATTATTTTTATCTCCTCTTTTGAAATCACACAATCATTATTTTGTGCATATTTATTTTGAATATCTTGTAAGAGAAATAAGTTTTTAAAGATGTATTGTTTAGATTGAGTTTGTAATTGAGAGTTTTGTGCTTGTGCCTATCAATATAATTATTCTATTTTTTTATACATACCACATATTCTCCTTGAGATTTTTCATGATGTCTTGATTTTCTGTAATCTAATCACGAGCTTTGTGAGCTTGATTATTTGATATCACCAAATGAACAAATGGTGAGGCACCATACCCATAAAGTACTCATAATGGTGTCATGCCAATGCTCATATGATAGGTCATATTGCATCAATTATTTCCCATGTAATACCACTTAACCCATGCCTTATGATGCTCTGCCACATAACTTTACAAATAGACCTCTATCCATTTATTCATGATCTTAGTTTGACCATCGGTCTATGGATGATAACTAGTACTCAGTGTTAACTTTGTACCAACTAAGCTAGATAACTCCTACCAAAATGTACTCATGAATCTTTGTCTCAATCATTGACTATGTTCTTAGGCAATCTATGTAACTTGAAAACCTTCTCAAAGAATAATGCTTCTACCTATGATGCATTATACTCAAATGACATTGAAATTAAGTGAGCATACTTGGTCAATTTGTCGACCACCACATAAATAAAATTCTTACCCTAATATTTAGGTAAGCCCATAATGAAATCCATCGATATACTCTACCATTTATGGTTTGGAATGGGCAATGGTTGAAGTAATTTTGCAGGGAATGTGTGTTAATATTTTCTCTGCTAACAAACCACACACTCTTTAATATGGTTTAGGACATCATCCTTCAATCCTCTCCATGAAAATATCTCTCATATATATCTATAAGTATTAAAGTACCATGGATGTCCTACCAATGGTGTGTCATGTAGAACACTCAAGATCTTCTTCATTCATGACTCAAGCACAAGATATACCCTGCCCTTTAAGTCTATCACATCATCCACTACCCTATAGCTATCATCTCATATCAATCCATCCATAATCTCATAAGTAAATTGGTTCTTGGAATACTCAATTAATATATGATCCTTTCAATCAACTGAAATCTCTGACACAAAGCAAAGGGCTAGCTTCCTCGATAATTCATAAGTCACTAGATTGTTCTTTCCCTTCACATACTATATATAAAAATAGTAAACCTATATCTTGCTTATTGATTTCTACTGACAATCAATGACATATTTATTCTCAATTAAATACCTCAATCTATTGTGATCCATTCAAACCAAAAACTTATTTCCCACCAAATACTATTAGAATTTGAGCAAGGCATGTAAAATAACCATCATCTCTTTGTCACTTGTAGAGTAACCACACTCCACCATACTTAGATTTTGAGTCTCATAGGCAATGGGTTGCCTATTATGCATACGTACTACAATAATATCCACACCCAAAACATCACATTCAAGAGTAAATGGCTATGAAAAATTTGATAATGTTAACATTGAACATGTGCTCATCACCTTCTTAAGGTGATCAAGTACCTATTATGAGGATTCTAACCAAGTAAATCCCCCCTTATTATTCAAATATTTCAATGGTGATGTCAACTGAGATTACCCCTTCACAAACCTCCTTTAATAGAATCAAATTACTAGGAAGCCTCTCACATGAGTCAGAGTCATCGGTGGTGACCAATCAATAATCACATGTATCTTTTTTATCCACTTTGACTCCTAATCCAATCACATATCACAAATAAAGGACCTAACTCATCCCAAACTCACACTTGTAAGCTTTCGTATAAAGTGACTGTGCTCCCTTAATAGACAAGACCTCATAAAGGTGTATATGGTAATCTTCTTGTGTTTTACTCTATATTAAAATGTCATAAGAGAACACTAGAACAAATTTCCATAGGTGGTGGTTGAACACATGGTTCATATAATACTAGAATGTACCTAAAGCATTAGCCAAGCTGAATGACATCACCAAGAACTCATAGTGTCCATAATGGCACCTGAAGGTTTTCTTATTGATGAAAAGTGTCCTTAAATAGTCCTTAAACTGCTCTTAAACCAAAATTATGCGCTAGTCTCAGATACGCTGCAAACAGGGTAAATAAGCTGGCCTTGGAATGAAATTCAATTTCATACAAAATCAATGTTTGAACTTGCAGTCAATCAGACATATCTAGCAAACATATTCATCAATACAAAATCATACAAATGACCACCCTGTAGAGTCTGTAGATGCACAGTCCATAGATTCAAGCCTGCAGAGTCTGTAGTTTCAAGCCTGCAGAGTTCGTAGTTTTGGACCTGTAGAGTCTGTAGAATCTCTACCTAGTCCCAATGGATCTCCTCCATAGGTTGAAATTGTCTTCAATTCTCCATAGACTCCTCCTTCTATTTCATCTTCTTGTCACTGCTGCATTCACCATTCTTGCATTGCTTTTAAAATATCGATTAACTTGAACAGGGACTCAAAAACTTTCCATTCAATCATACAGTCATCAACAGCCAACACATGATGAATTTTCATGTAGATTGGGTTGGACACATTTGCCTCATACCTACCAGAGCTACGTTACTCATGGATGCCATTGATGGCATAACATTCTTCAATTTTTTTGTCTATCGATTCCTCAGCCAAAGTATTCAGCCTTCAACTCTCCCATGGAGCTGGCTCTTCTACATCATTACACAGGTCTCTTCCATTCATGACTTGCCTTATTTTATAGTTGTGCTTTTAGATGACACGACCTCCATGTTGATCTATGATTAGTTTTTGTTGGTAAGACATTTCCACATAGGCTACAATACTACTATGATCTGCCTTTTTAATAGCAGCATCTAGTTTTGTCCTGCACCACTCAGTATTTTATTCTTTAACACAAGCATCTAGTTCTATCCTTGTCTACCTCATCCCATTTCTCTTGATGCACATCTTTTTCATTATCTTCAGGTCCCCACACTATAGACCATTTCTTGTCATGACTTCCAAAATCTTGCCATTGGTCTGATGAAGCAAGATTTTTATTTTCCACTACTTCTCTCAGTAAAGAATTTTCAGATTGACGATCATTTTTCCACATTTTAGTTTCTCTATCACCATCTTTTCTATGGTCTCTTCTCACCACTGCACTATTTTCTCTCTCCTCTTCTTATAGCAATGTCTCTTTCTCCTTCTTAATGGCCTTGGCCAATGTCCTGGCCGCCTTCCTTCCCTCTGCAATCCTTGCCGCTACTTCTTTTAACAAGCGTCCAAATCCTTACATTCTCCTCTTTCTCTCCCTGTCAATCATAAAATTTTCATTTGACTTTCACTCGCTACCTTCTGTAGATGCATGGGTCATGAAGGAATGCCTTATGTCCTTCCTCTCTTTCTCTTCTTACAGCAACTTCTTTGAATGAGAGGTCCTTCCTCTCTAGTCCTCTTCGTCCCTCTCATGCCCTTACTGAATTCTCTCTTTTGCTCTTTTTAAGAGTCTTCCTTTCTAACTTCTACACCCAATTTGGGCTCTAAAACCAACAAGGAAGATTACAATATAACCAATATACTGATTTGGAGAAGATTTATCTCCATTAATATCTTACGGTTGAAATATTTCAACCACTTCCCTCTTTTTCTCAACAGCCCAACCATTACCTTTTTTTACTTTTACTTTTTACATTTACAATTACTCCTCCTTATACAAGATATGGAGGGAAAAGACAACCATATAAATTCAAATAACAAACAAGACATGACTTTAGCTTGCATTCCTAATAACCACGCCTTGCCTGAAGCTGCACGTAGATGCTCCTGCATCATACTCTCCCTCTAAAAAGAATTTGAACCTTAGTTCAAATGAGATGCTTCCTCCATGCATTAGTCTTCACTTGTATACCTGGATCCCAAGGTCTTGTTGCCAATACCAATGCTTGTCTTTGTTTGAAATGGTCTTTGTCCTTCATCTTGCTTTTCTTCCTCTTTAGATATGTCCTTCTCATTTCTTTCTCAGCTGCTATCTCCCACTTCCATGTTTCATCTTCATATGTGTCTCCAAAGTTTTCATCTTCCATACCTGCATTCAAAACATCAAAAGCAACCTTAGTAGAAAAACATTGAGGCCATGAAGCCTCTTGGCTGCCTCCACCTTTCTGCTTTTTGGTCAAAACTGCCCTTGCCTCTTTGCTTTGCTCTTGTCTTGTTTCACTTTCACCAATAGTGTCTTCACCATGGCTTGTATCTTCATTCATCTCTCTTGAATTACTAAAAGACTCCTCCAACATCTTCAACTCTTCCTTTAGTGAGATCTCATCTATCTCACTATTCTCTTCATCAAACTTGGGCTGATCACTCACAAGGATTACTTGCCATTTACCTCTTATCTCTTCTTTTCTTAGCTAGTCATCACATAAACCAACTTCTTCATCAACATCAATATACTTATCAAATACAAATGCAATATCCTTACCTTCTGTCTCCTTACTCTCTTCAACCTCTGCTTGAAGCCATCTTGTTTGCTTTGCTGCATACTCTACTCTTTCCTCATCATCCATCCATTTTGAACTCTCTTCTTACTGCATATTATTCCACACATCCACTTTCCATCTTTCATTTCTCATGAAAATATCACTGAGGGATTCAAAAACATTATCATAAACAATTTGTTTACCTTTCATCTTTTCATCCTCATACTCTACCTCATTATCCTTTGAGAAGTTTTCTTTCTCATCATCATTCTCTTGGCTGCTTGAATTACCTTCAATCCTCTTCCATTGACTTCTTGGTGTTGCTATCTCAACACTCACATCTTCACTCTTTGCCTTCTTAGGCATCCACATCTGATTCTTCTTCTTATCATTTGACTTCACAAGCCATTTAGGCATCTTGTAACCATGCTTTTGTACCAACACTTCCTCTTGCTTGGGAGTTTGCTTCTTCCCCCATTTAGGCATCACATACCCATGCTTAAATTCTCTTTTTGAGGGCTCTATCATCTTCCTTAACTCTTGCACCTATACATTAGCAACTTCATGCTCATAACAACAATCAAAATTAGGTCTTGACACTTCATTTACCTCTTTGATAGCTTGGTCTATGTAGCAATATTTCTCTCCCTTTGTGCTAGGCTACTCTCTTTCTTCTTCTTGGCCTTCAATGGCATCATGGAATTCAGCTTCATCTTCTACTTCTTCTCTTACTTGTATGGGTTCTTCAACACCTCCCTCATGCATTAACCAATGCATCTCTTCTTCTTTATCAACAATAGCAAACTTTTTCTTTTCTCTTACATGTTCATTTGTGTACTTGGTGTCTTCTCTTCCACCAATCTCTTCATTCTCCAAGGTCCTTCTCTTGACCTTCATAAGGCTACTCATACCTGCAATTACCCACTCAAAGACAATATTAGAAATAAAAACAAGAGACCACAAGGTCCCTGTGAGTGCTCTCTTCATCAACACTCTCATCTTCTCAGGTGCTCTTCCTGGCACTTCATCTTTTCTTTCTTCTCTTCTCTTGTCCTCCACAATGAGGACCTTCTTCACAACTTCTTCCTCTTGCTGCTCACTTGGCAACCTTCTTATCTTCTTCAAGCCTCTATGGGCTTCTCTCTTCATTGCAATCTTCTTTTGCCTTCCTCTCCTTTTAACTAGGAGATCTATTGGCCACTTTAACCTCCTCCTCATTGGCCATACCCATGCTTGCTTATCCATCTACATCCAAGACTCATATTCATATTTAATCTTAGCTAATTTTTTCTTCAAACTAGCAATTTCTTTATTAATTACAAAACTGTCCATACCTTTCTTCTTTCTGGTGCTTGCTTCCTCTTTGGTGCCCTCATATACCTTGCTGCTCTGTAGTGCCTTCAACAACACTTCCATCTCTGAGATCTTAACCCAAGTCTTTTCCACCTTGGTCTCTTGATCTCTTGTCTCACCCAAGCCTTTTCTCCTTGACTGGTCTTTTGACAATCTCCTTGATCTCACCTAGGCCTTTTGCATCCTAGTCTTTTGATCCTTTTCTCTCAATCCTGCAGCAACTCATTATACATCACTTCATCAAACAATAATCACAAATCCAAGCCTACCTTGCTTTTGATCTTCCTCTTGAGCATTCACTTGCTCTCTTACTTTTGAGCTTCTCTAAGCTTCTCTTCTCAATTCTTCAAACTCCATCCTTTATCTCACCTAAGTCTATTTCACCTTAGTCTTTTGGCAAACTATCCAAGCTTCTTCTTCGATCTTCTTCTTCTTCTTGAGCAATTCACTATGCTCTTCTTCTAGAGCTTCTCTTGGCTCTTCACTAAGCCTTCCTTGGCTTCTTCTTCTCTTACGCCTCAATGGCTTGACTACTTTCCTTTTTACCTATTTACTTCTCAATCTCAAACACAATAAACTCAAATCAAATATCACAGATTACTCATACCTTTTCTCCAGCAGGGTCTTCTAGTGTTGTCTCCTATTGATCTCTTTGCCAAATCCTTCACAACTGTAACATCATTCTTTTCTTAATTCTGTAGCAACAAATTATCAATTCCCAAGAGCTTCTTGCTCTGATACCAAATGATGAAAAGTGTCCTTAAACAGTCCTTAAACTGATCTTAAACCAAAATTATGCACTGGTCTCAGATACACTGCAAATAGGGTAAATAAGCTGGCCTTGGAATGAAATTCAATTTCATACAAAATCAATGTTTGAACCTTCAGTCAATCAGACATATCCAACAAACATATTCATCAATACAAAATCATACAAATGACCACCCTGTAGAGTCCGTAGATTCTCCATTCTCCTGCACAGTCCGTAGATTCAAGCCTGTAGAGTCTGTAGTTTCAAGCCTATAAAGTCCATAGTTTTGGACCTACAGAGTCCGTAGAATCTCTACCTAGTCCCAATGGATCTCCTCCATAGGTTGCAATTGTCTTCAGTTCTCCATAGACTCCTCCTTCTATTTCATCTTTTTGTCGCTGCTGCATTCACCATTCTTGCATTGCTTCTAAAATATTGATTAACCTGAACAGGGACTCAAAAACTTTCCATTCGATCATACATTCATCAACAACCAACACATGATGACTTTTCACATAGATTGGGTTGGACACATTTGCCTCATACCTACCAGAGCTGCATTACTTGTGGATGCCATTGATGGCATAACATTCTTCACTTTTTTTGTCTACCGATTCCTCAGCCAAAGTATTCAGCCTTCAACTCTCCCATGGAGCTGGCTCTTCTACATCATTACACAGGTCTCTTCTATTCATGACTTGCCTTTTTTTATAGTTGTGCTTTTAGATGACATGGCCTCCATGTTGATCTATGAGTAGTTTTTGTCAGTAAGACATTTCCACGCAGGCTACAATACTACTATGATCTACCTTTTTAATAGCATCATCTAGTTCTGTCCTGCACCACTTAGTATTTTATTCTTTAACACAAGCATCTAGTTCTATCCTTGTTTGCCTCATCCCATTTCTCTCAATGTGCATTTTTTTTATTATCTTCAGGTCTCCACACTATAGACCATTTCTTGTCGCGACTTCCAAAATCTTGCCATCGATCTGATGAAGCAAGATTTTTATTTTCCACTGCTTCTCTCAGTAAAGAATTTTTAGATCGATGATCATTTTTCCACATTTCAATTTCTCTATCACCATCTTTTCAGTGGTCTCTTCTCACCGCTGCACTATTTTCTCTCTCCTCTTCTTATAGCAATGTCTCTTTCTCCTTCTTAATGGCCTTGGCCAATGTCCTAGCTACCTTCCTTCCCTCTGCAATCCTTGCCGCTACTTCTTTTAACAAGCGTCCAAATCCTTACATTCTCCTCTTTCTCTCCCTATCAATCATAACATATTCATTTGACTTTCACTCTCTACCTTCTGTAGATGAATGGGCCATGAAGGAACGCCTTTTGTCCTTCCTCTCTTTCTCTTTTTACAGCAGTTTCTTTGAATGAGAGGTCCTCTCTATTCCTCTTCGTCCCTCTCATGTCCTTACTGAATTCTCTCTTTTGCTCTTTTTAAGAGTCTTCCTTTCTAACTTCTACACCCAATTTGGGCTCTAAAACCAACAAGAAAGATTACAATATAACCAATATACTAATTTGGAGAAGATTTATCTCCATTAATATCTTACGGTTGAAATATTTCAACCACTCCCCTCTTTTTCTCAATAGCCCAACCATTACCTTTTTTTATTTTTACTTTTTACATTTACAATTACTCCTCCTTATACAAGATATGGAGGGAAAAGACAACCATATGAATTCAAATAACAAACAAGACATGACTTTAGCTTGCATGGCTAATAACCATGCCTTGCCTGAAGCTGCACGTAGATGCTCCTGCATCACTTATGTACATCCTACTCCTGCACTCTAATCTGATGGTATCCTGAATGTAGATCAATTTTGGAGAATTAATTTGTTCTATGTAGCTCATCAAGTAACTCATCAATGACAGGAAAGGGATACCAATTCTAGATAATATTCTTATTGGGTGCATGGTAATCAATACACATCCTCAAAGTCTCATCTTTCTTCTCCACCAACACAATTAAAGAAGTAAATGGGTTAGAACTAGGCCAGATATGTCCCATGTCAAGTAACTCTCTAATAGTCTTCTCAATCTCTTCTTTAAAACATCAATGATGATGATAAAGAGTAGTGATAACTAGTTTATCCCCCTCCTCAAGATCTGTCACATTCTCAAATTCTCTATTAGGTGGTCTCCCTGAAGGAATCTCACCAAAAACCCCAATATGCTCATCAAACAAAGACTATATGTCAATGTGGTGCTCCTACTTACTGTATACACATAGTATTTTGAATAAATTTACCACTTACTAACACTTTATATCTTTCAAGAACCTGTCAAGTTTTAATCTCTTTGAGTACACCCCTGAAAGGGTGCATTAAGAAAGGGGTGGGCATACCATTAGTGTTTTGCAAGACTTTTACGGCTTTGTATCATTCTTACCATTTTTAAAACCACTTAATGTCAACACAAACTTATCTTAAATACTTCCCTAAGCCTTGTCTCTTCTCTTGCACCCTCTTCTATTCATTTTTATGCCTTCATTAGCCCTTCCTAAGCCTAAAACACTTTTTCACAGTTCACAACATAGAGTCGATTGGGCTGACTTTTTATTATACTTGATACTTGTTATTATCAATTAATAATAAAAAGTTCATTAGGCCAAATTTTTATTTTGATTAATACTTATTTTTATCAATCAACAATATAGATTCTATTAGGCCAACTCTATCAACTAAACATTCATAAATGTTTATGGTTAGATTTTCCTATATAAAAACATCCATTTCATCATTCTAATAGAAGAGAATAAAATAAGAAGAGATATATCTTGTTCATATTCTTATCCACCATTATACTTGAGGATTATATCTTAGGGTTTCATACTTTCTTTGGAGATATGGATTTTATCTTATGAATAAGTATTTTGGATACATTGATAGGTTGTGTAGCCTAGAGTTAATTTATCCTTGTCATCCTTATGTACCAAAACAACCCATTTTGAATCAGTTTATCTAAGGGAGAGATTGGGGCTCAGAGGGTTCATCTTCAAAGGTAATTATTCCTAACTTTGTTTCTCCTTTGAAAGAGTAGATAGATATGCATTTTTACTTCTCCCATGCATTGAGATTCCATTGACATTAATGTGAGTATATGTATTCTATGCATGTTTAGTTTTATGTTTATTTACCCCACTTTATGACACAAGATTTGGTGAGCACTAGATTAGACTTCACTTTATTGTTTATTAGTTTAATGAATATGAAAACATAGGACCTAGTTAAGTTTATTGCATAGTTTTTCTTGATTGGAAGCTTTGGAACCCTCCCTAGTGATATTATTGTGGTAAGAGATCCCTTGGATAGGTCTAGCAGATCCATATTTTTCATGAACTTGAATATCTAATGTATCCATAATAATAAGTATAAGTAGGATTTATCTTCTCTGAGCTAGGATTGATTTCTACATTTGTTGCATTTCCCATTGCATAGATTTTAGTGAACCTGGCATGAATCTAACCCTTACATAGATTTTAGTGAACCTGGCATAGATTTTAGTGAACCTGGCATTATATTTTTACATATTTTTAGTACTATATCAAACATGTTAGTTTAGTTATAATAGTTTGTGCACAATTTTAACACAGTCATATCAAATCAACTATGTCTTATTTTTACATGTCTTCACCAAACATAACTAAATTGATCTGGTCAACACAATATTCTTATTCAGCCAGATTCTATCAACTAGGTCAACCTAGTGGACTTTGTTTGTAGTGCTTACTTTTGGCAGTTAGGTTCTACCAACTAAGTCAACCCAGTTAACTTAGTTTGTAGTATTTCATTTTAGCATACAAGGTTTTGCAAATTATGTCAAGTTAGTCGACCGAATTGGTATAAATTCAAAGCAACATTTGATCATCACAACATAAAAATTTACAATATTAACCATCTTCAAGCCCACCAAGGTTACTTTCTTTCCTCTCTTTGTCACTTTAGTATTTCTTTCAGTTTTGTTTTTTCATAACTTAGTAGTCTTTAAAACTACAACCCTATAACTAACTAGGTCAATCTATTCAATTTAATTTTGTAGTCTATCTTTTGTGTAAGAAATATATTTGACCTACCTAAATCTATTATTAAAGACCTTGATTCTAAAAAATAGTAGTGACGCATCCAACTCTATTATGTATTGTTAGCATACAGTGTCACCCGAACCAACTCTATATTATTCTTAATTAAGGAATTAACAACTATTTTCTATTAAATAATTCACATTTCCTTTTTATCCATTTTCATTCTTAGAGTAACTCACATAGTCTAAATAAGTGGATTTTCAAATTACCATTTTAGTTAAACTATTTTACTCTTTTTCACACACTATCAAATCACATAACTTTCAAAATGTAGTTAAATATATATCTTTCTAAAGTTTACTTGGTTAGATTTCATCACCAAGGGGGACATCGACTTGGTTTTTTGGCCAAGTAAAAATACATGGTTAATGGTATATATTGGCAAAACACCTAACACCCTTATCATTGCAATATTGTGAAGTGAGGGGGTAAGCCCCAATACCAAGACAATACTATTGCTAATACATATCCCTTTCAGCCTAAACTACCTGAAACCAAACTTAGATTGATTTTTAGTGTCTTTTTATAGACAAATCTCTATCACATTAATTAAAAAGTTTATTATAAATTAAAAATACTTAGAAATGACCACTTATCTAGATTTTAATTTCAAGTTGTTGTTTTCTATTTGATCATTGTATTATGTATTGCAAAACTTACACTAGCCATCATTGGTGCAAGATTTGTGTTGTGTGCTCTAATTAGACCAACCACATTGATCCAATTGATTGTATGTTCTCTTTTATAAGCTTATAAATAATATTTTATATTTTAAAAACATTGTCATCTATGTTGACACAGTCTCTCTCTGACGGATTCACCTTTTTGTCCTAAAGTACATAGTCGACCTATTCAACTCTATATTCTTTTGATTTAATGAAAAAATTCTCTCTATATTACTAAGTCATCCAAGTGGACTTAGTACCTATGGGATGGCCTTATTCCTTATTGGTTGACTTTGTCTTCATCTAAAGTCCTACTTCAAATTAGTACTAATTTGACCAAGTCAACTTAGTACCTATGGGCCAGCCATGTTCTGTGTTTGGTTGATTATGCCTTTATTTTGTGTCCTTATATCTAAATAGTACATATTTGACCCTGTCAACTCTATATACCTTGGCCGATACTATTATTTGTGTGGTTATCTAGTCTCATTTCATAATGATGTTATCTTTTTGGCCTTGGCTTAGTCAATAACATTTCATAATTAAGGATTTAGATCAGAACCTCACTTATTTTATTACTTCAAATAAAACTATTCAATTTCTTCCTTCATCTTTTATTAATCCAAAACCAATCACTACAAAATGTAATAAAGTTGAGATCCTTCAACCTAGTCCTCCTATTACTACCAATGGTGGGAATCCTTTTATTACACCCATAACAAGAGCACCTAGAACTATCACATCCCAAATCAACATGATTGAAACCAATCTAACGAATGATCTAGAAGATTCCCAATTATTCAAAAACCTTGATGATAAAACCATTTGCACTCCTGACAAGACTGGTGTCTTTACTAAGCTTCCTTCTTCTACCCTACTTAGGATAACTAACATTAATGTTGGGAATCCTCCACCTACCAATCCCCCATAATAATACTAACACTCCTCTTGCTAACAACACTAATACCCCACCTTGAAATACTAATGCCCAAATCGACACAACTCAAATTCTTTCACAAACAGTTCAAAAAATGAACATCATGCAAACAACTAATCATTCCAAAATGATTCATTTACAAAAAAATTTAATACACATGACTAGTCAACCACCTCAAGTTATCATGTCTCAACCAAATCATAATTCCCCCCCCCCATCCTCTTAGATATGCCAATGGGAATATCATCCCTCAACCTAGTTTACATAATAAAACTCTTCAACGCATTCAAAATGAACCTTTAGGTCCATTCATTACATCCATGAATATTGTAAACATTTCTCCAACTATCACATGTGATGGCACTAAGGACCCTACTATCTTTATTGAGTATTTTGGTAATATCTATAAATAATGGGTCCAAACTAATACCTTTGCTACTATAAAGATCTTATCCAAAACCTTTATTGGTAATGCACTTGAATGGTACAATGAAATTCCTAAACATACCATCTCATAACTAGAGGATTTAATTAATGATCCAGTAAAGGAATTCCAACATGATGACCTTCCTAGAAATAACGTAGACATTTCATCAATGTCAAGTATCTTCATAATGAATCTACTCACACTTTCATCAAATGATGGAGGTCTATATCTCACAAAGTGGACCATAACATGATTGATAATACTCTTTTAAAATTATTTGTTACTAATCTTGAATCTCCCCTTAAATACAAAGTTTGAATATTTTCACCTAAAACTTAAGAAGAATCCTTAGACCAAGTAAAAAGGCAATACTTTCTTATGACTCAATTTGAAACATCTCAAACAACTACTAAATAGCCTTTCCAGATATTTCCTCATAACATTGATTCATCCAAGCCTCCCAAACCTCAAAATAAAGTATCCAATTCAACTAATTTTAACCCAACCAACCTTCTCCTTAGTCTAGGTTGACTTAAGAATAAATTTCCACCCTCTAAACCCATGAGCTTTGATTCTTCCAAACCTCCTCCAAAATGGTACAATCTTGATAAATTTTATTGGTGGCATGATACTATAGGTAATTCTCATGATTCTTGTCATGATATTCAATAATTTCTTCTTGTTTCTTTCCTTGGTCCACATTTCAATCTGGATACTCTAACAAAACAATGCTATCAAGACCATCTTCAAGCCTTACAAATTCAATCTAAACAATCACAATCACATCAATATCAAATACCTAATGAACAACAAAAAATATCATATACCTACACCTCACCCATTGATGTTGATCAAACCAAAGTTGATCCTTATTCCTACACCAATAAGGAAAGGATATCTAATATGAAAAACTTTAAACATATCATTGCATTCATTGAACTTCAACCTCCTAGGTCACATAAACCAAAAGAGTATGTAGTTCAAATGCCTACTCCAAATCATGTCATACATGGTCCTCCTTTACCTCCTTCACCTCTTCATACCTCTCCTACACATCCTATACCAAATTCAACATCTTTAAATTATAAAAAACCAACACATTCAACTATCTCCAAATATACCTACCAACCTAATTCAAATCATTTTAATTGTTTGATTTCATCTCAAATAATCTCACTTGTTGGGGCATCTTGTGATGCCCATCCACATATCACTTTAATCCTTGGGGCATCTTGAAATGCCCATCCCTACATCTACTTACCCATTGGGGCATCTTACAATGCCCACTCTTATTTTATAATGCATAATAATAAATAAATTCATATTTAAGAAATATTATGAGACACATAGGGTTATATTTCACGTGCTCATCTTTGATAAAGACATTAGCAGAGATATTAATTTTTATTTTTTGTCTCTTATTTCTTTATTTTTATGCACTTTATTTATTTTAATTTCATTTTACTTGCACCATTATTTCCTTTAGATTATTTGGTTTTATTTCACTTTATAGTTTGTGAGTTGCATTATAATACCTTGGATAGGACTAGGTCTTCCTCACAAACACACTTTACTAGCATCATTATTGCCTTTGGGTTATTTGGTTTTATTACAAATTATATTTAGAATTTTTTTTTCATTTTGGTTTTATTATATCTCTTTCATTATGTCTTTTTAAGTCATACTTTGCCTTAGTAGCTTTATGATTATGTCCCCCCCCATTATTTAGCATTCACCTCATTAGTTTTCACCTTATGACTTGCAGTGTAAGACCATGGATAGGACTAGGATCTCCTCATAAATTATCGCATTAAAAAATATTTAATTCACTTTTTGGGATGACTAATGATTTCATTGGTGCTTGTGCTAGATCCATTATAGGTTAGTATGACTTCTTTAGTGACATGACTATCATAGAATAACCTCATCCATTTTATAACACTATTTTTCCTTCTTGTGATCAACTATGAACATGTTCATCATTGTATCACTTATTACATAGATGGATCTCTCATGATCCCCATATTTTATTTATTTCCTTTCATTTGAGGCTCACATCGGTCAATTTTGAGATTGCACAATTAATTATGGGTAAGTCTAGGAGTCTTTAGACACCTTAGCCTTTACATCCTTTTCTCTAGTGACCAAGTGTAATCTCTCTTGTGTTTGTCACTTATTTCACTCATGTTTGGTTCTATGAATCTATATGGAGGAGGAGGAATAGAAAAATCCAAAACAAGTTAAAAAGAAAATCATAAAATATGAACAAAAGGAAATGATTAAAATGTAAAACCAATCTTAAAGTTTAGATCACACGAAAATACATGATCTATATTTGGCACATCTCTTATCTTAGTTGAAGTTTAAAATCCATAGTTGGCCTCATGATAAAGATGAGGTCCATTAGGGTGTGGTAGGCCAATAGACTATGGTAGGAGGTCCCATTGTATCATATACTATCTAGTGCCACCTACTTTATCAAATAAGTACCCAATTTTTGTAGTATATCAATGACTCTAAAAGGGGTCTTGAGGAATGGGGAATGAATTATGAGAAGGTAGGTTCATTTTAATTTTCATGCATGTAGCCTTCATGGATTAATCTATGTACTTCACTTGTTAACCCAAGATTTGTGTTCATTATTCAAAATGTCCTAAGTCCTTGGTGTTGATAGTTATTATCCTTTCTCACTTGCCTAGTGTGTCTCATTATTGATAAGGATGTTCACATCACACCATGTGGCACCTCATGTTCCTTATTTGAATCATATTTCCTTGATATTACCCTTGTTGGATATTGATTTTATCTAATCACATCCTTGATCACATCTACCTTATTATGTCTCTTGGTTTATAGTTTGTGAGTAACATTGTAAGACCTTAGATAGGACCAAGCCTTCCTCACAAAAACCCTTACACCATTTATTTACCACACCATATCATTATCATACTAGTCGTATCATTAGGTGGTTGTGTTTTCTTACATTTCATCTCATAACAAGAATTAAGTTTGAGTTTTCATCCTTTAGAGTTTTTTATTTTTCATCTATCGATTATGTTTTTGTTTGATTTTTGTTGACTTAACTTATCTTAAATATGACATTTGACATTCTTACATGTTTCTCTTTATGCATGACTTCTTCATGTTTGTCTTACATCTTGACTTACATTTCATTTTCAATCATTCATGTTATTCTTTATGTTTGATTCAACATGATTATATTACATGGGGATAATTCTCACTTGCTTACATATATTTGTTAGATATTTCTTAAATTGATATTTAATTTGTCATTCATGTTCTACATACATCATGACGTGATTTAGTATGTTATACATTCATTTTCTCCATTTATCTTTTACATGCTTCATAACATGATTTAATATGTTCTACATTCCTCTTTTCCATGTATGTTTTACATGATTGCAATGTGATTTAGTGTGTTATACAATCATTTTTCCTTCATTTGTCATAATTTTTCATTTACATACTTGATATTTTGGTTCTACCCTTGCCTTAACAATCATAATTTGCCAATTTTTCTAAGTAATTCATTGCTAATTTAACCATCATAAATATGCACACATTGATTCTATTGTTAGTTTTGTATCCCTAGAGTTTCTCAAATGCAAGCTCCATTATCATGAAAATGATATTTGCATGCATTCATTCAATATAAAGGTAAGTCAAGGTATGTATATGGTCCTTTTAGCTACTTACATTCCATTTTAACATTACTTTTTGTATGTCATTTTTAGTTATCTTAGTTTTGTGTGTTGCTATGTGTTATAGGTACAAACCACTAAAAGGTGAGGGGTGAATCAGTGGTGACAGAAAATTAAATTTAATTTCCAGACCCTTCAAACACATAAGCATTCAATACAACCATTCATGAAGTATTTAAGATGTATGTAATAATGAACAAATAGATAATGCAAGATTATACACAACACAAGATTTATGTGGGAAACCCTCTTGGGGAATAAAACCCACTCTCAATCCTATAAACACACGGGCTACTTGTCCTATAATAAGTATGCAAACATAATACTTTAGTGGAACACCTATTCCATAAGGAACACCTACCCTTATGATGGTCAAGTCCTTATGACTAGACTTTAGTGAAACACCTATTCCACAAGGACCAATTACCCTTAGGATGATCAAGTGCTTCTGACCATACTTTAGTGAAACACCTATTCCACATGAATCATCTACCCCTAGGATGGTCAAGTCCTTCTAACCAGACATTAGTGAAACACCTGCTCCATAAGGAGCACCTGCCCCTAAGATGGTAAAGTCCTTATGACCTAGATTTTGATCACACACCCCCCTTCCCCCCCCCTCCCCCCAACATTTATGATATTAACATCTATTAACCAATGATTACATACCAATTTTATGGAGATATAATTTATATCAGCCCCTTCACTCCTTCACACATCCAAAAACATCCAAAACCATCTTTTGGATCACTCTACACTTCTCAAAAATAACTCTATCACAACCTAAGCAACATGAAAAATTGGTCATACACACAATCCACACTATGATCTACCTCTAAAATCAACCACCAAGATTACATAGACATCATCTATCCTTTGTTCACACTAAAGGCATCTAAAACATCCTTTTGGATCACTCTAGACCTCTTTGCTCATCTTCAATCTTCAAACTTGTAAGAGCACTATTTTTGACATCAAAAATATAACCTATAGGTCATATGCATATTCATCAACCTTATCTTATCTAAACCCATCCTTTGGTAACAAACCCTTTATTATTTACTTCACTCTTCAACTCTCACACATACCTCTTCTCTCAAGTCTATAAGTCACCACCTTTGATTTCACATTATACAGAGCCATCATAATTATTATCTTCTAGGTTGGCCATAATACTTGACTTAGCCTTTAAGACACATAACATAGCTTAATAACATCTTAATATATTGTCCATAACATCCATGGGTCATAATTAAGTAGCTATGCCTTTAATTAGGCCTCATTAGCCCGTATAGGTCTCTTGGAGACCCATCCATGTATTTGACACTTCTATGATAAAATTAAGAACAAAAGAACACTTTCACAAACATAGACCCATGCCACATAACATATATGTCCTATTTAAGTGACAAAATCCATCACATCATGCTTCTAGTATAGTACAATTAGCCCAAACATCATTATGTACATATGATCAATAAGAACAAACACACAATCAACTTTTAAGCCTTTGATAATACAGAATCTGGATTGATAAAACCTCCATAATACATAAATATGGTCCTCATGAACTATAAAACCTGCTCCAACACTTATCTCATCTTAAAACATCAAAATACCATCAAGAACAACTCAATTACCCTTCTCAGGTTACTTGTAGATCATGAACACATACATAGTCAACTTTGGATCTAAATAACATTGATTGTACAAATATTAGGACCTTAAAATAAATATTTATGGATGAAAATTGAATTCCTATAAAACTTTTATTTTTACACCATGGTCAAATTATATATATATATATATATATATATATATATATATATATATATATATATATATATATATATATATATATATATATATATATATATATAATAAAAATAAAGCACTAGTTTTCCCTCACAAATTTGAATATTTAATTTCCAATGGTCACTGAGCATATGTTAAACCTCAAACACATTGCCATCATCTCATGCCCTCACATAACTTAATCAAATACACATCTTTGATCTCCATTGAAATTATCATGATATTTAATTATGCTAAACATTTGTCAATTTGACCTCATCATGTGCTCCCTAGTAAATTTGGTTAAATACACACCATTGATCTCTACGGATTAACCAGGTCTTTATCTTCCAGAACTCACTATTGATATAAGATATGATCTCCCATAATTGTGTCAATTGGAAGCCCCATATTACTTCTACATATTTGAATCATTGAATTAAATGTGTTTCATTGATCTTTTGACTGCATGATCATACACTCACCATTGATCTTTTGTTCAAGCTTTGTGAATGTGACACATGTCACTAGCACATTCATTATTTGACATATTGAATTTTACATGCACCATTGGATAAATATATATTATTTAAAATGTGCAATTGGATATTCTAGACCAATGACCTTATATTTTAATGTGATTAAACTTGATGGTCTCTAGCTAATCATAGTCTGCTAGAACAACTTTGAAGCTTTATAAGTTGAACTAGAAAACACTTCAAGACTCTAAAATTTTAGGGTATATTCTTGGAAATATAGAAAACATCTCCATGGAAACCTTTTAACTTATTTAAATCTCTGAGTACCTATATTAAATTCATAAAATTTATGGTTCATTCATATCTGCATGACGTGAAGTGATGGTCTGGCTAAGTAAAGGAACTTAATGAATTTCTACCTGAGAGGCCAACTTTGCACCCACATATCGTTAGCTACACTGAAAATCATGACCTAAAATTTAAAACATGAAAACTTGGGACTAATTTTATCAAAATAATATGACCAACTCCCATTGACTCATCCATATGTGGTGATGGTGATGTCAACAAATTTCCTACTCAGACTTTTATGTCGCCGAACCAAGTATGCTAAGATGAACATAATCAAGAATCAGATGAACACCATGCACCTCCAAAAGTTTTCTAATCATCTTTAACATCTGATAGGACCCCTCACACATGATAAATACTTTATATCGATCCCTAATCATGCCAAAAGGGTAAGTGCACAAAGTTGGGGGACAAAAATTGGCCTACCCATGGACATGTTTTTTTTGAAATTTTTGAAATTTGAACTTCTGTAGATAATTTGAGATATCTACACTCCAAATTTGAAGATAGTGTAAAAACATGAAATGTAGAATTTAAATTCTAGTTTATAGAATTTTTAAAAAAATGGTTAAGTATAACTAGGCCAAACATCTAAAGTTTGAAGAGGAACTCTAGTTTTTTTTTTATAGAAAACATAGTAGATAGACACCCGTAAATTTTACCATTTTTTGAGTATCATTTAATATTATTTTAAACCATTTGTGGAAATTTTATATAAAATTTTGTAGCACGTCACCTATATTGTTTTGTATTTTTTTAATGAATACTTTTTTTCATGAATTTTGAAAGTAAATAGATCCTAAAAATTGACAAGGAAATGGATAGTCATCCATTACTCAGGCCTAACTACCTAAAAAAATGAAAATCAAATTTTTTATGAACATGTGTAGAATTAATCGTACTACGTCACCATATAATTTGTTTTTCACTTGGATCAATGAAACACAAATTACATGAACATGTATGGTCATGTATGTTTGTGGCATGTAGTGGCCTAAAAAGGCATAGGTAGAAATAAATATAGTTTAAAACCTTAAATTAGTCAAAAAAATATAATAATCATATTTTTAGAAAGAGGAGAGCATTCTCATCATAACGGTATCAATTTTTTGAATTTTCACATTGAATTTATTAGTGTATTTAGAAATCTAGGTTGAAATTTGTTGTTTATTTTCATACCTTTCAAAACTCAGATATACATTGATAGTCCAAGCCTTTGGCTCAGGAATCGAAGGCATTCTTGAGCCAAAAGGCATAATAATCCAAGCCATTTACAAGCCAAAAGGCATGGGAATAAAATCCATTCTCGAGCCAAAAGGCATGGGAATTGAATTAAAATTTAAATACCATGATCATGTTAATGTATAACATAATCATGTTAATAGATAACGCGATCACATTATCATAAAATAAAAATGGATTCATGTTACTATTATTTTTCACATTTGAAAAAATTGAGTGAATGCTCGGTATAACACAATCATGTTAATAGATAACATGATCTCATTATTGTAAAACAAAAATGCATTCATGTTACTATTATTTTACACATTTGAAAAAATTGAGTAAATATTCATTAATAGATAACATGATCATGTTATCGATAATGTGATCATGTTATTGATAGAGTTACATTTATTTTCATATACTTTAAATTTATTTTAATAAAGATAATAAATTAGGGTTACTCAACATATGATAGATTTGGTCTCACAGTTGTATGACTTACAATGTGGAAAATAGTTTTTCAAAATCCAATTAGGTAGTACTTAGGCCTTTTTAGGGTCTAAGTATTAAACCTAGGGATTTTAGGTCATAAATTTTGTAATTGATGTCTATTTTTGGTAAACATATAATCATTTTAAAGGTTTTTGTGCCTTCTAGATTTATTCTTGGCATTTATAAGAGTTTTAGGATTGTCAAAATTAAATTTTTCAAACCATTCACTTTGAAATTAATGCAAATTGGTGTGATTGGAGTAGCATAGGTCACATTGATGACTTGCACACATCGAACAACCATTTTATGTTAATTTCACTTGTTCATCATCCCTAATCACTTCTTAATTATGCATCATCACCCATAATCACTCTCTCATCATTATTAATTTTACCTAATCATCCCCTCATTGAATCTCACTATTCTTAGTCATCTTTAATCACTCCAGCATCCATGATTACTCCTTCATTGACCCTCACTATCCCTCATCATTCCTAATCACTTCCTCCTCATCCCTCATTGTCTATAATAAGTTAGGGTCAATTAGCATCTGATAAAGTTGGTATCATAGATACAAGCCTTACGATATGGAAAATAGTTTTTCAAAATCTAATCTAGTCAGTAGTTAGACATTTTTAGGGTTTAGATATTAAGCCTAAGGATTTTAGTATATAAATTTTGAAATTGATGTCCATTTTTGGTAAACATATAGTCATTTTTTAGGTTTTTATGCCTTTTGAATTGATTATTGGTATTTATATGAGTCTTAGGTTTGTCAAAATTGAAGTTTGAAAACTACTCACTTTGAATTTGATCCAAAGTGGTGCAATTGGGGTAGTGTAGGTAATATTGATGACCTACACACATCAAATGGCAACTTTGTGTTAATTTTCATTCAATTAGAAATGACAATAAAAAGTATTTTTAAATTTCATTACTAATTGAATGGATTTACTTCCACCTTCTGTAATAATAACAAGAGTTGAATCTATATTAGATTTAAAAATAAAATGCTCCCAACAATCTAAATATATTTCATACCTAAATGGATATTTACTTCTTATGAGACCAATATGCCTCATGTGCACAAGTTTTAGTGTATTATCATGAGACCAATCCATTATGAATCACTCCTCCATTTTTTGATTATAAATTTTCACACTAAATAAAATGTATAAAACTGATAGATGGTCAAACTCCTAATGTTCATTTTATAATCTATAACATCTTGAATTAATTGTTAACCAAATTTTGGATACCATTAGAGAGGTTCACAAAAAAAAAATTCAAATCAAACTTGCACCTTGATTGATCACCTTGAAAATATTGTTGTAATTCATGTTTAGCATATATTAAAGTAAGTTTGACAAGTTTAAGGTAATGGTTCTTTCTAACATTATGCTTGTCTAGTCATGCTTGTCCTAGTTAAGTGCATCCAAAGAGTGTTAAAGTTTTTAAAGGTATTTGTTATGGAATTTAATATGTGTCAAGTCACTTCAAGTCCTCTCAAGGTCTGTACAAGTACCTAAAAAGTGTTGAGCTCCCTTTTCTAATGTTACAATTCTTTTCAAGTGTTTTTTTCTCATTTTGTAATACTCAAGGTTTTCAATAAATAAGATTGTAGTTTTCATGGTAAAAGAGAGGTTTCTCAAAGGGGATTATAGGTTTTCAATATTGAAGAACATTTAAAAAAAACTTAAAAAACTTCATCCATCTTATTCAAGTACAAATTAATGCATTGGAGTGATTTTTAGGACCAAATAAATTCAAAACCTACTTATCTCTCTTATTGACTTCCTTGGAAACTCTAAAGTAGTCAACAATTTTCATTTAGTATGCAAAAGAGAGAGAGTTAGAAGGAATGATATTGGGGGTTGATAATGGTACTTTTTCCCTTTAATTCCATGTCCAAAGTTATCATATTGATGGTCATTCATTTATGAATAATCATTAAGATCTTAGGCAGTCAAAATTTCCCTCTCCATCCACATAGGGTCCATTTTGGATGGTTTCATTACATCTTTGAGTTTGAATGATATGAATGGTGGATATAGGTGTTTCCCATGAGTATTCATATTATTTACACATTACTTTCAATCACTACTTAGCACATACCAAGAGGAAAGAGAGAGAAACCTTAATTTTGAATTAGTTAAAGGCCTAGATGATAACTCACATACAAGGTTTGATCATTTTTAAAGATTTTCTCACCCCAAGTGATCTTCAAGTAGATTCAATAAATTCCTAATTCCTCCTAATAACCTCCTTAGGTTATCTCTCAACTGGTATCCATCACTTTATGTGGTTTTTGAAACCATTTAGGGTAATATTCCTCTAATGAGGAGGGACAATCATGTAAGCAAGTGCGCATATGGTAAAGAGAATATGAAGGAGCAAAAAATGGCTCAGGTGTGTTCTCCTAATGGGAATTCAAATCTTAAAAATCATGAGGATAACATACATCAGGTACAAGTCATATAGGTTCATCGCAAAGATACATGAGAATGGGTTTGAACCTATTTGAAAGTCAAGATGGTCTCCTTAGGATTATCTAGTAGAAATATGGTTATAATGAACAAATGAAGGGTTAATCAGGCCTATTTCATGATTCATATAATGTGAATAAGACCATTAATGTGAGGTATATTGATTATAATTTTATTATTATTCAATCAAGTTCAGTATAGGTAGAACACAAAAAAGGAGTCTTAGTTATGATGGTAACCTACAGGGCTACCAAAGGTTTATGAGGAAGTAGACATGTTTGTGATGTAGGATGGATTTTCAAAGGAATCCAATGCTAAGTGATAGGAATAATAGGGTTTTCAATGATGGTAGCATCATCAAGAGACTAATGTTGTCTAAATAATCCTATTCAAATAAAGCTCGACATTTAAAAGGTTCAGAACATCACCTACAGGCCTGAGTGTATGAAGGTAAAAACCTACAAGTTTGAGGAGTTTTGGATATTGGGGGATACTAGAGAAGATTTTTTGCATGATCAATGAATAGATAAAGTCTTAAAATGTTTCATTTTTGACTCAAAAAACACAAATGTTACCTATGATTGAAGTCCTTTGAATTTTCATTTCTACTTGAATGGATTTGCTTCTGCCTTATGTAATAAGAACAAGAGTTGAATCTATACTATATTTAGGAATAAAATTATTCCAAAAACCTAAATATATTTTGTATCTAAATGGATATCTACTTCTTAAGATACCAACATCCTTAAAGTGCATAATTTGTAGTGTATCATCATGAAACCAATCCATTAGGAATCACTCCTCCATTATTTCATCATAATTTTTCACAATAAATAAAATGTATAACACTGACAAATGGTCAAAATCCATATGTTCATTTTATATTCTATAACATATTGTACTAATTTAGTCATATTAACATAAAATTGGTCATTTGATATATGTAGGTCATCAATATAGCCTACACTACCCCAATCACACCACTTTGGATCAAGCTCAAACTGAGTAGTTTTCAAACTTCAATTTTGACAAACTTAAGACTCTTATAAATTCCAAGAATCAATATGGAAGGAAAAAAAACTAAAAAATGACTATATGTTTACCAAAAATGAACATCAATTATAAAATTTATGTATTGAAATCCCTAGGTTTAAAACTTAGACCCTGAAAATGTCTAAGTACTGACCAGATTGGATTTTGAAAAACTATTTTCCACATTGTAAGGTGTGTAAATATGAGACCAACTATATCATATGCTAAGTGACCCTAATTTATTATGGATTATGAGGGATGATAAGGGACAAGGAGAGAGTGACTAGTAAATATGAAGGATAATGAAGGTCAATGAGGGAGTACTAAGAGATGATGGAGTGATTGGAGACAATGAAGAATGATGAGAGATTGAATATGGGTGATGAGGCATTAGTAAGAAGTGATTATGGACAAGGGAGGGGTGATGAAAAAGTGAAATTAATGCAAAGTGATCATTTAATGTGTGTAGGTCATCAATGTGACCTATGATACCCAAATCAAACCACTTTGCATTAATTTCAAAGTGAGTGGTTTGCAAACTTAAATTTTGACAAACCTAAGACTCCTATAAATTCTATGAATCAGTCTAAAAGGGAAAAAACCTAAAATGACTATATTTTTACCAAAAATGGACATCAATTACAAAATATTTTTCTTTAAATGCCTAGGTTTAATACTTAGACCCTGAAAATGCCTAAGTAATGACATAATTGGATTTTGAAAAACTATTTTCCATATCATAAGGCATGCATCTATGAGACTAAATCTATTAGATGCTGTGAGACCAACACTATTAATAATGTGATCATGTTATGTGTTAACCAACATTCACTTAATTAGTTTAAATGTGTAAAATAATAATAACATGATCACATTTTTATTTTACGATAATGTGATTGTGTTATCTATTAACAAAATCACATTATCTATTAACATGATTTCATTATAAATTAACATGATCACGTTATATATTAATGTGATCACATTATAGATCGATAATTACTAAGCCATAATTTAAATAATTTGATCATGTTAATTAAATAAAACAATCACATTATTTATTAACATAATCACATTACATAAAATGTCCACATAATTATCCCCCAACTCCGTCCACTTACCCAAAACTAAAGATCAACCAAGCCTACTTCAAGCATACCTAGAGAAGCACACTGTACACTTTGTCGTTGACACTTAGACTATCAAGACACTTCATCCACTCCCCTGGAGACCTCTATGACATCACTAATAACACTCCAACAATCTCCCCCTTTGTCATTGATGTAAACACCTATCATACATCTTACCTTCCTTCTCTCTCTCTAATCACTCTCATAATAGAAACCTTCTCCCCATTTGACACAATGACAAAGTGTTCACAAACCAATCCTAAGGACCTAAAAATATCACCAATAGGAGAATACCACCTTAGAAAGAAGATACAAACTCCCCCTTACTGTAAGCCTACCTCTTCTTTACCTTGACAACTTCCTCTTACTAGATGCCAACACTCTCTTCAACCAAGCACTGTAACCTATGAAGAAACAAAACAAAAAATCACTAAAATCTAATGGAACTCACTAAGAAACATCTGGGAGAGACTCTTCCTAAGATCTCTAAGCCATTGTACCTCTTGAGCATTTTTAGATCTCCACACATCATGAAGAACCACCACACAGGATTACTAACCTTATCTCTCAAGTCACCTCAAGGACCACCAATAGAACTTCATGCCAATAAACTTACAACAATCTCCTCTACTCTAAGACTTCTTGCCCCTCAGACCTGACAAACTAAACAATCTATCTCCCCCTTTGATCATGGAGACTTATTAAGCCATATGAGTTAGCTCCCCCTAGCTCCATGCTCCTCCTTATGCCAACCTGAAAGACTCCCCCTTGATATTCATAACCAAATCTCACCAATAAAACTTATGAGAACTCATTGAAACACTCATACTATGTTATTTTGGATAAATTGATAAAAATAACACTCTTCTTCACACTAGGCATGTCTAGTCTCCTTGTAGCCCTACGTAGAACTTATAGAGCATGTAATTTTTAGTAGACACACCTTCAAGACCTAAAAATTTATATCTAAATCACTCTCATATTAACACTCAAGCACACCAATTTCAATCACCTAGTTCATCCTATGTAACATACATCCTTCACAAACCTACTAGCCAATTAGATCTCCATCTTGACAAAAACTTGAATAATTTAAAAAACACAAACCTTAAAATCTCTATGAAACTTTATTTGACAATCCATTCAGCCCATTCAACCTATTATGAAGCCTCAAACCTCAAATCATAAGGATAAACACTTTTATAACATAGCCCAAAACTCTAGAATCTCAAAAACAAATAGGGTCAAAAAACCTCCTTATGTTCAATGCCCACCTCCAAAACTCATTGCACAACTGGAGACAACGATCACACACTTTTGGACAATTTTTTGAGATTTCAAACCTTTGGGAACCCATATATCCTATAACCCATTTTAGGTATGTAACATAATAAAAACACCTTATGACATCATTATGACCTCATTCAAGTACTTCTCCCATCTTGACACACCAACTCCAACTGGAAACATTCATCTCTTACCTTCTATAATCTTATAAAGAACAACATAGTAACACTTGTTTCTCCACTAAAAGGAATCTCTTAATAAGCATAGACACAGACCTCCTCTAAACCATAATACTCTAAACCAAAATGAATCCAGGAGTGGCCCACATATCCTTAGTAACCAATGGAATCCTTTTATATCTATAAGACTTCTTGTTATTTTTATTATTAATATGATCTTTAATAACATGTTCCTTTTCTACATCACTTACTTTCTCTTCTATACTAGGATAGACAACATTTGGATTAACTATGGAATCTTGAGATACCTTGATCACTAATGTATCTTATTTGCATTACAAAATATCACCTTCAAGCCTTGATAACATATGAACCAAGATTGAAACTTTGCTCACACACAACAAGTTTATCATTAGCATCTAAACACACCTCATAAATAGATGTAACCAGAACCTTGGTCTTCTCCTTAAGCTTGGTCTCTTCATTCACAACATGAGTAGACAATGAGAGGTTTTTGCACTCTTCAACTTCTGTAACATTCTCCACCATAACAAATAGATTACTTAGACCTGTAGACTCATCATGACTCACACTTACCACCTTCAGTTTCCATGAGTTAACTTTATTTCATTGTTGCAATCTAGGAGCCTAATTAAACCTATTATATATTGTACGTCTTTACTTGCAGGATCGAACAATATGACCTCTCTATTGATAGTTGAAGAACAATATACCTTTTTCAAGAAGCTTATCTTGCCTTTCCTGATTAGAATAAAATATTTTAATATGTCCATTATTTTGAAAATTGAAATAAACTACTTCTTTTGAGGAAGAATCACCTTTTGAATAATGACCCCCATCATAGTTCCCTGCAGACTCATTTCTAACAGGTCTCTTGTAATCTCTAGCTCTATGCCCAAACTGATTATATGTGTAAAGGTAACCATTGAAACTTGCATACCTCATGGAATTTGGTTTTCTAATGTTATTTGCCTTCATTATACTATCATCTCAATTCATTGACATATTTTTGACCTTCAAGGTTTGATTTACATTACTCTTCATCTTGTCTTAAGTTGCCTTTTCTGGTTCTTCTTTGTATCTAAGACCCTTTCTATCTTTTTTAAACTTTTGACTCTTTATGAGATTATCCAGATCATTAGAAATTTTATAAAATTTGATAAATGATTTCACCTTGCTTTCAAACTTCTCTAACTTATCTTTCGAAGACACAATATTAGAAACATAACTTGAACATTCTTCTTATTTGGCTATTAGACTTGCAAACATAGATTCCAACTTAGAATTAGGAAACATGACTACACCTTCATGATCTTTGGTGTCTTTATTCATTTTTGATTCATACACACTGAGTTTCTCCTCATAGTCCTTGATTTGATACTTCATCTTGTTGTTAATCTTCTTAGCAATCTTCAATTCTTCAATAGCATTCATCAGTTCAGTCTCATAGTCGACCTCATCTTTATCATCATTTGAATCACTCCATGTAGACTCTTTTTGATATGATTAACTTCCTTATTTATCCAAGAAGAGGTCTTCATATTCAATATAACTATCATCTTCATGATCATACTCTAAGTCACTGTCTTCACTCTCATCTAATGAGCTTCAATCTTCTTTGGTGTAGAGACTCTTCTTGTCCTTGGAGCACTTCTTATTGTCAAACCTTTTTAATCCCTTCTTAATTTTATTATACCTAAATGATCTCTTTCCATAATCATGACCTTGACCATGCTATTCATCATCATTCTTCTTATTCTTATGAGGGAACTTGTTATCAAAATGTCCTACTTCTCCGCAATTAAAGCATTTGAAAGGTATTTTACCCTTATACTTTCCTAAACCTATTTTCATTTTCCTTATAAAAAAATAAATTAATTCATCATCATCAATATCATACATGTCATCCTCCTTGATTTTCTTACCTTAGAACTTCCTATTTGGTGGTCTATCATCATTTATTCTCATCTCATTGCTAGTAAAGATGAAATGTAATTCATCCATCTTCATCTGAGTAAGATCATGAATTTCATCTATAATAGATACTTTAGAATCAAACTTGAAAAAGAGAAACACCTTAATAAAATTTGAATTACAGTAGTTTCCTCAAGCTTCTCTCTAAGACCTCTGATGATGTTCACAATCTCATCAACTCTCTACAAAAAGGATGCCACTAAATCCTCTTCCTTCATCTTAAGACTTTCAAATTGTCTTCAGCGAGTATGCAACTTTCCTAATTTAACATTTGAATCTCATTCATAAATAGTCTTAAATTTATTTCACATTTCCTTGGTAGATATGTAATGGATTACCTTGGTGTATTCAATCTCTAAAAGACCATAAGTGCTAGAATCCATTGCCTTAGAATTTTTATGAAACACATTCTTATCTACAACACTAGATGGAAGAATAGTAGGTGAAGAATAACCATCCACAATATATTGGCAAGTGTAAAACCCTAGGGAAATGATGTAGGTCCTCATACTCACATTCAAAAAATCATAATTGGACCCATTAAACATTGATACTTGCTTAGAAAAAAATTCCTTGCATTTAATGGCTACCCATATTGTACCTTGGATCTCCTTCAAACTATCAAGACTTTTCCAAAGTACCTACTCTGATACCAGTTATTAGAGGCACAAACCACTAAGAGGGGGGGTGAATCAGTGGTGGAAAATAATCCAATTAAATTTATAAACCCTTCAAACACTTAATCATTCAATACAACCATTCATGAAGCATTCAAAATGTTTACAGTAATGAACAAATAGATAATGAAATATTATACACACAACACAAGATCTATATGGTAAACCCTCTTTGGGAATAAAAACCACTCTCAATCCTAGAAACACATAGACTACTTTTCCTATAAGAAGTATGAAAACATGAAAACACATAGACTACTTTTCCTATAAGAAGTATGCAAACATGAGACTTTAGTGAGAAACCTATTCCAAAAGGAGAACCTACCTCTAGGATGGTAAAGTCCTTCTAACCAAAATTTAGTGAAACACCTATTCCACAAGGAGCATGCACCCCTAATATGGTCAAGTCCTAACTAATCTTTAGTGAAACCCATGTTCCACAAAGAGCACCTTCCCCTAGGATGGTCAAGTCCTTCTGAACAAGATGTTGATCACCCTCCCAAAACCTGTGATATGAGCATCTCATCAACATTTATTTCCTACCAATCTAATGGATATACAATGTATATCATCCCCCTTCACTTCTTCACACAGCCACAAACATCCAAAACCACCTTTTAGATCACTCTAAACTTATCAGCAACAACTCTGTCAAAACTTTAAAACCATGACCAAATGGTCATACACATATTCCACACTCTGATATACTTCTCAAATCAACCACCTAGCTTACAAATATATCATCTATCCTTTGTTCACACTGAAGTCATCCAAAACATCCTTTTGGATCAGTCTAGACCTCTTCATTCATCTTCAATATTCAAACATGTAAGAGCACTATCTTTGACATAGAAAATGTAACCTACAGATCTTACACATAGTCATTAACCTGATATTCTCTATAACCCATCCAATATAAACACCCTTTCTTATATCCTTCACTCTTCAACTCTCACACATACCTCTTCTGTCAAGTCTAGAAATCACGCTCTTTGATTTCACCTTTTATAGATCCTTCATGATTATTATCTTCTAGTTTAACCATAATACTTGCCTTATCCCTTAAGAGATCTAGCATATCTTAATAACATTTTCACAAGTTATACATAACATCCATGGGTCATAATTAAGTAGTTATGCCTTTTAATTAGGCGTAATTAGCCCTTATAAGTCTCATGGAGATCCATACATCTCTATGATACTTATATGAGAAAATTAATAAAAAAATAACACTTTAACATACATAAACCCATGACACATAACCTATATGTCTTACTTAAGTGACAACATCCATCACAACATCTTTTTTCTATAACACAATTATCCCAAACATCATTTTTTACATATGATCACCAAGAACGAATACATAGTTAACTTTTAAGCCTTCAATAATACATAAAAGTTATTGGGAAAAACTAAGTTATCCACATAGATGGTATTCATGAAGTAAAAACCATGATTCAACACTTAGTTCATCTTAAAATATTGAAATACCATCAAGAATAACTTAATTACCATTCTCAAATTACTTACAGAGCATGAACACATACATAGTCAACTTTGGAGCTCAATAAAATTTATTATACAAAAATTAAAAACTTAAAATAAATATTTATGGATGTACCTTAAATTCCTCTATAACTTTGAATTTTACACCATGGTCCAATTCTACATATATCAAAAGTTATAGTACAAACACTACGCACTAGTTTTCTCTCGCAAATTTGAATATTTAAATTCCAACAGTCACTAAATATATGTTAAACCCTTCCATCATATCATGAATTTGCATCACTTAAACAAATATGCATCATTTATCTCCCTTTAAAGTAGCTTGATCTTTAACTATGCTAAACATATGTCAGTTTGACCTCATCTCATGCTCCTTGGCAAATTTGACTAAATACGTACTATCGATCTGTATAGATTAACTAGGTCTTTATCTTGCATCACTCACCATTGATCTAAGATCCAATATACCATGATAATTCCACTTGGCATCCTCATGTTCCTTCTACACATTTGACTCATTGAATTTAACATGCATCATTGATCTTCTGACTGCACAATCATATGCTCATCATTGATCTTCTGTCCAAGCTCTGTAAATGTGACACATGTCACTAGAGCATTAATTCTTTGAAATATTGAATTTTACACACACCATTGGATCAAGATGTATTATTTAACATGCACCATTGGATTTTATAGGCTAATAACCTCAAACTTCAATGTGACTAAAGTTGATGGTATCTGGCCCATCACAGTCTACTAGAGCAACTTTGAAGCTTTCTAACTTGAGCTAGAAAACACTTCAAGACTCCAAATTTTTAAGGTACCTTCTTGGAAATATAGAAAAAATATGTATTAAAACCTTTGACATTAGTGTTAGGAATAAAACTATAAATTGATGTGGAATAATTTTATAGAATCGTAATAATAATATATATAAATAGAGTTGCAGAAAGAATAGAAAATAAACATGCAAAATAAGAAGACTAGATTTAACATGGTTCACCCAATATGGGATAAATCCACAAAGAAACACTTGCTTAGATTTTATTACAAGCCATAAGATTAAAAACTATTCTCATATCAGACTTCTCACAATTACAATTCACAAATATTATTTGGAGTTGCGCTCAACAAACCCTCCCAAATTCACACACTTTGTTCTTCCTTCTCAAACGCTACTTATCATGATGTATTACCTATAAAATATTTATCAATACATAATACATCAATAAAGTGGTATTACAAAATAATGAGTACCAAAACCATGGGTAAAACAACCCAAAATGGTTTCTCATTTAAAGGTGTCAAAAAAATTTTACATATAGATTGTACAGTACATATAGAGTGTAAAGTACACTTAAAATGTATAGTATTTGGAAATACATTGTAATTTTGAAATAAGATCCATGATACAACACTTAGTTGACTCAATGAGTACCTGTATTAAATGTATAAACTTTTTTGTTCTTTTCTTTTTGCATGATGTGTAATGATGATGTGGCTAAGTATAAGAACTTAGTGAACTTCTGTCTAAGAGGCCAACTTTGCACCTACATATGTTTATCTATGATCAACCTCATGACTTAAAATTAAAACCACTATAACATGGGACTAATGTGACCTCTTTGTTGATAGTTGAAGCACACTATACCTTTTTCAAGAATCTTATCTTACTTTTCCTAATTAGAACAAAATCTTGTAAAATGACCATTATTTTGACAATTAAAACAAACTAATCCTTTTGAATAAGACTCACCTTTTTATTAATGAACCCCATCATCTTTCCATACAAACTCATTTCTAATAGGTCTCTTGCATTCTCTATCTCTGTGCTTAAATTTATTACATGTGTAACAATAACTATTGAAACTTGCATACCTCATGTCATTTGGTTGTTTTATCTTATTTATCTTCATCCTTATATCATCTTCATTCCTTGATTGATAAATGACCCTCAAGTTCTGATTTACATTAGTATTCATCTTGTCTTGAGTTGCATTTTTTGGCTCTTATTTGTATACAAGATTAGTTCTATTACTTTCAAACTTTTGACTGTTTATGAGATAATCCAGTTCATTAGAACTTTTATCAAAATTGAAAAATGATTTCACCTTGCAAGAAATATTCTCTAACTCATCTTTCAAAGACACAATCTTAGAAACATACCTTGAACATTATTCTTCTTTGGCTATTAGAATTGCAGACATAGATTCCAACTTAGAATTAAGAAACATGATTGCACCTTCATGATCCTTGATGTCTTCATTCATTCTTGTTTCATACACACTAAATTTCTCCTCATAATCCTTGATTTGAGACTTCATCTTATTTTTATTCATCTTATCAATATTAAGTTCTTCAAGAGCATTCATAAATTTAGTCTCAAAATCCACCTCATATTTATCATCATCTAAATCACTATAAGTACACTCCTTTTTATATGAACAACTTCCTTTCTCAACCATGAAGAGGTCTTAATATTCAACAAGACTGTCATCTTCATTATCATACTCAGAGTCACTATCTTCACTCTCATCTGATGAGCTACAATATTATTTGGTGTAGAAACTCTTATTGTCCTTGAAGTACTTGTTGTCAAATGTTTTGAATCCCTTCTTACTTTTATCAGACTTGAATGATCTCTTACCATCATCATGAACTTGAACATGCTATTCATCATCATTCTTCTTATTCTTATGAGGGCACTTGTTATCAAAATGTCCTACTTATCCATAATTGAAACATTTGAAGGGTAGTTTACCCTTATAATTGATCAAACTAATTTTTAATTTCCTTGTAAATAAAGAAATTAATTCATAATCATCAGTATCATATGTGTCATCCTCCTTGAGTTTATTATCTTGTAAATTATTCTTTGGCTTCATTTTTGTCTTGAACTTTGCTTCCTTCTTGGGTGGTATATCATCATTTATTCTCATCTCATAGGAAATAAGTATGTCATGTGGTTCATCCATCTTCAACTGAGTAATATCATGATTGTCTTATACAATAGATACTTTAGAATTAAACTTGAGAGAGTGAGACCTCAATACCTTTTGAACTATAGTATATTATTCAAGATTCTCTCCAAGACCCCTGATGATGTTCACAATCTCATCAACTCTCTGTAAAAATGATGCCATAGAATCTTCTTCCTTCATCTTAAGACTCTCAAATTATCTTTGGTGAGTCTGAAACTTTGCCAAATTAACATTTCAATCTCCCTAATAAATATTATTCAATTTATCCCACATTACCTTGGAATATATGAAATGGATTACCTTTGCGTATTCATTCTGTAAAAGACCACAAGTGATAACATTCATTTCCTTAGAATTGTTCTCAAAACACTTTTTATTTGTAGCACTAGATGGAGTAATAGTAGTTGCATAATAACCATCCACAACAGATTACTAAGTGTAAAACCCTAGGGACATGATGTAGGTCTTCATCCGCACACTCTAAAAAACATAATTGGATCTATTGAACATCAGTACTTGCTTAGTGGAAAAGTCTCCTTGCATTTGATGGCTACCCATATTTCACCTTGGATCTTCTTCAAGCTATCTATCCTTTACCAAAGGACCTACTATAATATAAATTTTTAGAGGTAAAAACCACTGAGAGGGAGGGTGAATCAGTGGTGTAAAATAAACCAATTCAATTTCCAAACCCTTCAAACACTTTAGCATTCAATATTACCATTAATGAAACATTCAAGATGTTTATAGCAATGAAATAGATAATGCTAGATTACACACATAACAAAAGATATATGTGGATAACCCTCTTGGGAAATAAAACCCACTCTCAAGCCTACAAACACATAGACTAATTGTCCTATAAAAAGTATGCAAACATGATAATTTACTGAAACACCTGTTCCACAAGGATCACCTACCCCTAGGATGGTGAAGTCCTTCTGACTATAATTTAGTGAAACACCAATTCCATAAAGATCACCTACCTCTATGATGTTTAATTCTTTATAACCAAATTTTAGTGAAACACCTATTCTACAATGATCCCTGTCGCTAAGATGGTCAAGTCCTTCTGACCAGACTTTAGTGAAACACCTATTCTACAAGAGCACCTGCCCCTAAGATGGTCAAATCCTTCTAACCTAGATGTTGATCACCCTCCCAAAACCTATCAAATGAAAATCAACACTGATTACCTACCAATATTATGGAGATACAATTTATATCATCCCCCTTCAATTCATCACACAGTCACAAACATCTAAAACAACCTTTTGGATCACTCTACACATCTCAGTAACAACTCTTTCAAAACCTCAACATCATGACCAAATGGTCATACTCATATTCCACACTCTAATATTCCTCTCAAATAAACCACCAATCTTACATATACATCATTTATCCTTCACTCACACTCAAGGCATCCAAAACATCATTTTTTATCACTCTAGACCTCTTCACTCATCTTCAATCTTCAAACATGTAATATCACTATATTTGACATAAAAAATATAACCTATAAGTCATAAAAATAGTCATCAACCTTATCTTCTCTAAAATCCATCTATTGGGCACACAACCTCTCTTCTTTCCTTCACTCTTCAACTCTCACACATACCTCTTCTCTCAAGTCTAGAAATCACCACCTTTGATTTCACCTTTTATAGATTCATCATGATTATTATCTTATATGTCAGCCATAATACTTGCCTTAGCCCTTAATACATATAACATAGCAAGATAACATTTGCATAGGTCAACCATAACATCCATGGGTCATAGTTAAGAAACCATGCCTTTTAACTAGGCCTCATTAGCCCTTATAAGCCTCATTAGCCCTTAAAATAAAACTTTCACATGCGTAGGCCCATTCCACATAACCTAAAGGTCCTCCTTAAGTGACAACATCCATCACAACATATTTCTACTACAACATAATTAGCCCAAACATCATTCTGTACATATGATCACTAAGAATGAACACATAATCAGCTTATAAGCCTTTGATAATATAGAATATGGATTTTTCAAAACTTCATAATCCACACATATGGTATTTTTGAAGTATAAAACATGTTCTGACACTTATTTCATCTTAAATTATCAAAACACCATCAAGAACAACTCAATTACCCTTCTTGGGTTACTTACAAAGCATGAACACATACATAGTTAAATTTAAAGATCAGTAAATTTTATTTTAAAAACATTCATACCTTTAAATAAATATTTATAGATGTACCTTTAAATATTCTACAAATTTTATTTTTACACCATGGTAAAATTTTGCATATATCAAAATTTATATCACAAAAATTGAGCACTCATTTTCCCTTGCAAATTTGAATATTTAAATTCCAACGGTCACTCATAATATGTTAAAGCTCAGACACATTTCCATATTATCATGCCTTCATATCACTTAAAATAATATGCATTTTTTATCTCCCTAAAAATTAGCCTAATATTTCTCTATGCTAAATATGTTTTTGTTTGACCTCATCTCATGCACCTTAGCAAATTTGACTAAATACACAATATCAATCTTTGCAGATTAACAAGGTCTTTATCTTGTAGTGCTCACCATTGATCTAAGATCTAAGATCAAATGATTATGCCACTTGGTATCCTTGTATGCATTCTACACATTTGACTCATTTACTTTAAAATGCATCATTGATATTCTAACTGCATAATCATATGCTCATCATTGATCTTCTATCCAAGCTCTGTGAATGTGACACATGTCACTAGCACAATAATTATTTGACATATTGATGTTTATACACATCATTGGATCAAAATATATTATTTAATGTGAACCATTGAATCTTATATTCCAATGACCTCAGACTTCAATGTGATTAATGTTGATGGTCTCTGTCCCATCAGATTCTACTAGATCAACTTTAAAGCTTTATAACATGAGATAGAAAACATTTCAAGACTCAAAAATTTTAGGGTACCTTATTGTCACTATAAGAAAATATTTATTAAAAAATTTGACCATATCTACATGACGTGTAGTGATGGTCTGGTTAAGTATAGCAACTTAGTGAACTTATATCTGAGAGGCCAACTTTGCACCAACATATATTTATCTATGTTCAACCTCATGACCTAAAATTTAAACCATATTAACATATGAATAATTTTATCATACCCATATGACCAAATATTTTTGACTCATCTATATGTGGAAATGGTGATGTCAACAAATTGCTTACTTAGATTTTTCTATCACATAACCAACTATGTCAAGATGAACATAATGAAGAACCAAATGAATACCATGCACTTTCACAAGATCTATAATAATGATTGACCTCTGATAGGACCTCTTACACATGTTAAATACTTCATACCCATCCCTAATAATACCAAAACTAAAGATCAACCAAGCCTACTTCAAGCATAGTAGGACAAGCACATTGCACACTTTGTCAATAACACTTAGACTATCAAGACACTTCATCTACTCACTTAGATTTTGGATGGTGGACATTGATCTTATTATAATGCATAGTTCCTGATAGGGGGTGTGTGTGGGGGAAACTCCCCCCCACTATGGTTTCCATGGTAAAATTTGCTAAAAATGTATTGTAAAATATTGTAATTTTGTAACAAATCTGGACTATTCACTATTAGGTCATAGATATAATGGTATAAATTATGTTTATGCATTTTTTCCCTAGTATGTAACCCTCATTTCATACTAGGTCATTAAATAATGGAAGAATATTGTGTGTGAGTGGAGAGGATATTGCAGTGGATGTATTACATGTTTTTCCCTTCATTTGTTGGACTAAATAATAAGGACTAGTTATTTTTGTGTGGACGTAGCCCATATTGGGTGAACCACATTAAATTTGTGTCTCTATTTTGTTGTGTTTTCTAAATTTTATTTCCATCTTTATTTAATTAATATTTTTTTACATTCTATATTCCTAACAACTGGTATTATAGCTAAGGGTTTATTTGATAGATAAACTTGTGAGAAAAGATGATTCCTAGTTTGAGTGGGATCAATGATAGAAGAAGGTAAGTTTAAGTTTGAAAAGTTTAGCAGCCAAAACTACTAGTTGTGGAAGATCTAAATCTAGAGGGACATTGGTGTGTTGGATTTGTGGGAAGAAAGGACACATGAAGAAAGATTATGTTTCAAAAAGGAAAATAAGGAGATGGACAAAAAGATAAATCAGGAAGCAAATGTAGCAGTTGATGTGTTAAGAGATAATTTAATCCTTTATTTAGATAATATTAATGATTCTTTGGTGTTAGATTTAGGGGCTTCATTTCATGCTACACCCCATATGAAATATTTTTAAGACTATGTTCAAGGTGATTTTGGACAAGTTTATTTGGGTGATGTTGAACCCTGTAAAATTGTAGGAAAGGGTAAGATATAGATAAAATTATAAAATGAAAATAAATAGTTGATGATAGAGGTGAGGCATGTTCCTGAGTTGAGAAGAAATCTAATTTTAGTAGGGCAGTTGGGAAGTGAGGGTTGCATAGCTGCATTTGCAAAAAATTCATGGAAGATCAGTAAAGGATCATGGGTAATAGAAAAAGGAGAGAAGGTAGGTACATTATATTTATCTAATGGTAATGTTGAATCTTCTATTACTTTATATTATATAGAAGTAGATACAAAATTATGGCACTATGAACTTGGGTACATGAGTGAGAAGGGGATGCAAGTTCTCCAATCAAATAATTTATTGCCAGATTTGAAGAAGGTGGATTTGGATTTCTATGAGCACTATGTGTATGGAAAATAAAAAAGAGTCAGATTTTTCAAAGTTAGGAAGACAAAGAAGGATGAAAATTTAGAGCTTGTACATACAAATGTATAGGGACTGACTTAGGTATCATCCCTTGGTGGATCTTCTTATTATGTTACTTTTATTGATGATGCAACTAGAAAAGCTTGGGTTTATTGCATAGAAAAAAATATGATGTTTTTGATAATTTTATGAAATGAAATGCTTTGGCTGATAATGAGACATGAAATAAGTTGAAGTGTGTCAAATCAAAAAGTGAAGGTGAATACTGCATCAAGGAATTTGATAATTATTGTTCATCCCATGGGATTCATAGAGAGAAAATATTTACAAAAACATCACAACAGAATGGTGTGTTAGAAAGGATGAACAAGACAATCAAGGAGCATGCAAGGAGCATGAGATTACATGCAAGGTTTCCATTATAGTTTTGGATAGATGCTATGGATACTACTATTTATTTAATAAATAGAGGTCCTTTAAGCCCTTTATATGGTGGCATTCTAGAAGAAGTATGGATAGGTAAAAATGTATATTATTCCTTTCTAAATACTTTTGGTTTTCAAGCATTTATCCATATTGATAAAGAAAATAGATCCAAGCTTGAATCAAAATCTAATAAATGCACTTTTATTGGATATGGAGTTAATGATTTTGGTTATCGATTATAGGATTTTGAAAATTACAAAATTTTCAGGAATAGAGATGTGATCTTTAATGAGGTCATGTATAAAGATCAATTGGAAGGAAAGAAACAAGAAAAGCCAAATACTAAATAAGTAGTACTTGATGAAATCATTGGAAATTAAATTCCAAAAGTGCTAGAAAATTAGAATGTACAATAAATACAACAAGTACCTCAAAATCCTATAAATGTAGTTAGAAGATATACCAGAGTAAGTAGACTCCCTGAATGATACTCTCCTTAAATTTATTATTTATTATAAAATGATGGTGGTGAGCCTAAAAGATATGAAGAAGTAATACAAGTAAAAACCAAAAAGAAGTGGGAGTAAGGCATGAAAGAGGAGATGGATTCCTTAGTACACAACCAAACTTGGGATTTGGTTCAGTTTCCTGTAGGTAAAAGAGCATTGCAGATTAAATCAGTTTATAGGTTAAAGGAAGAAGGAAAAAAGATGTACAAGGCTAAAATTTTTGTAAAGGGGTTTGCAAAAAATAAAGGTATAGATTTTTTTAAAATATTTTTTCCAATAGTTAAAATGACTTTTATAATAACTGATTTAAGTTTGGTAGCAATAGAAGATTTGCACCTTGAACGGTTAGATGTGAATACAAATTTCCTTCATGGTGACTTGAAGGAGGAAATATATATGGAGCATCCATAAGGATGAAAATTCAAAGGTAAGGAAAAAATAGTGTGCAGGTTCAAGAAGAGTTTGTATGGCCTAAAGCAAGTTCCAAGATATTGGTATTTAAAATTTGACATGTTTATGACAGAACAAGGTTATAGTAGATGTCATTCTGACCACTATGTCTATTTTAAGATATTAGATAATTAAAGCTATATTATCTTGTTATTATATGTAGATGACATGCTTGTTTCAGGGTCTAACATGTAAGATATAAATGATCTCAAAAGAAAATTAGTAAATTTATTTGCAATGAAGGATTTGGGTACTGTAAAACAAATCTTTGGTATGATAATAATAAGAGATAGGAAAAATAAAAAAATGATATTGTTAAAAGAAGGGTACATCAAGAAAGTGTTAGTCAAGTTCAATATGAAAGATGTAAAACCTGTAAGTACACCTTTGGTAGGACACTTCAAATTAAGTAAGGAACAATGTCCTAAAACATAGGAAGAAATCAATAATATGTCTAAATTTCCATATTCTTCAACATTTGGAAGTTTAATGTATGCTATGGTGTGCACGAGACCGGATATTGCTCATGTAATGGGAGTTGTCAACAAGTTTGTGAATAATCTAGGAAAGGAGCATTGGGACGCAATCAGGTGGATTATCAAGCACTTGAAACAGATGACTGATAGATGATTATGTTATGAAGTTTTAGATGTTACCTTACAAGGATATGTTGATACAAACATGGCTAGATATTTATATGGTAGGAGGAGCACCACAAGTTATGTTTTCACTATTGGTGATACAGTAGTTAGTTGGATTTTAAAATTGCATAAGATAGTTGCTCTTTCAACTACAAAGGTAAAGTGTTTCAGCTATAGAAGCTAGCAAGGAGATGATATTGATGCAATGATTCATGGAAGAGTTGAGGCATAATTTAGATGATTTCAGGTTGTACAGTGATAACTAGAGTGTGATTCATTTAGAAAAGAAATTGACATTGCACTCAAAAACTAAAGATATACAACTCAGGTATCATTTCATTTTTTTAGTTTTGGAGGATGGTCAATTGAAGTTGGAAAAGATCCATATAAGTTAGAATCATGTAGATATGCTAACAAAAGTAGTCACAAAGGAGAATCTAGAGAGTTGTTCAGCTTCAATAGGTATCAGGGATAACAAGGAAGATGAGAAACATGCTAGGGTCAAATTTTAAGATTTCTAGTGGTGGAGTTGTAGTAATCAATCTCCACGTGGGATATTGTTGGATGGTGGAGCCTAATATTATTATAATTCCTAGTCTTTGACAGGGGGATATGGGGGTCAGCGAGGGGGGAGCGGGGGCGGGATGATAGGAAACTCCCCCCAACTATGGTCTCCATGGTAAAATTTTGTTAAAAATGTATTCTAAAATATTGTAATTTTGTAGTAAATCTCAACCATTCACTATTAGGTCATAGATCTAATGGTAGAAATTATGTTTGTGCATTTTTGCATATGAGGGCATTGTAATCATGATGGGATATTCTGTGTGAGTCGAGAGGCTATTGCAGTGGGTGTATTTAAGGTTCTTACCTTAATTTGTTGGATTAAATAATAATAAAGACAAGTTGTTTTTGTGTGGATGTAGCCCATATTGGGTGAACAACATTAAATAAGTGTCTCTATTGTGTTGTGTTTTTTGCATTTTATTTCATTAATATTGATCTATGTTATATATTTATAACACTGGACACCTCCATGACATCGCTAACAAATCTCCAAAAATATTTTAGTTATCTCAATTTCATATGTTGCTATGTTCTTTCTCAAAGAACCATCCTGTATTACACTCACGTGATACGTGATGAGCTTCAAGTGGGGTATATGTATACACACAATATTTTTATTAACTTTACCAATTACAAACACTTTCTATCTTGCAGGAACCTATCAATTTTTAATCTCTCTAAGTGCACACCTTAAAGGGTGCACCAAGAAAGGGGTGGGCAAACCATTGGTGCTTCATAAGACTATTATGGATTTGTATCATTCCTACCATTTTTCCAACCACTTTATATTAACACATCATTATCCTATGTACTTCCCTAAGCTTTGTCTCCTCTCTTTCACCCTCCTCAAGGCATTTTATTTTTTCATGAGCCCTTCCTAAGCCTAAAACCCTTTTTGATAGTTTACAATATGGAGTCGACTAGGCTAACTTTGTATTCTAATTGATACTTGTTATTATCAATTAAAAATATAGAGTCAATTGGGCCGAATCTGTATTCTAATTGATACTTGTTTTTATCAATTAATAATATAGAGTTGATTGGGCTGACTCTGTCATCATTTCTAAGAGAAAGGAAGAGAATAATAAGAGATGTATATTGCACATCTCCTTACCCACCATTCTACTTGAGGATCATAGCTTAAGGTTTCATACTTTCTTTGGAGATATAGATCTTGTCTTGTATAGAAGTCTTTTAGATGCATTGATAGGCTATGTAGCCTAGAACTAATTTATCCTTGTCATCCTTACATACTACAACAACCTCTTACAAAGCACATTGGATAAGGGAAAGATTGAGGATCGATGGGTTCATCTTCAAAGGTAAGTATTCCTAACTTTGTTCCTCCTTTATAAGAGTAGATAGATGTGAATTTGTACTTCTCTCCCATGCATTTGGATTTCGTATACATTGACATGAGTATATGTCTTATATGAATGTTTACTTTTATGTTTATTACCCTGACTTTGTGCCACAAGATTTGGTGAAAACTAGATTAGACATTAATTTACATATTATTAGTTTAGTGAATATGAAAACATAGGATCTAGTTAAGGTTACAACATAATTTTGCTCAACTAGAGGCTTTGGAACCCTTCCTAGTGATATTATTGTGGTAAGATATATCTTGGCTAGGTCTAGTGGATCCATCTTGGTCATAAATCCAAATATGTAATGTATCCACAATCAAAAGTGCAATTAAGATTTATCTTCTCTGATTTAGGGTTGATTTATAGATCTGTTACATTTCCCATTGCATGAAATTTACACCACCTGTATTCTTCATCAAAATAAAGCAATGAATTTCCCAGTTTAGATCAATATGATTGAATGTCCTCTCCATCCTTTTTGACGTAATCACTCTTAGAGCTCAATCAGATATTTCTCATAATACCACACACTTCCCATTCACTTTGAACTTCAGCTCCATAGTCTATAAATTCTAAGTGAATTCCCTAATTAAATGTAGCCACTGAACACCTAGTACAATGTTGATATTCCTAATACTAACCACATATAAATCATCGATCACCATATGGTTTCCCAATTCAATACCGAGTTATGGGACACACTTAGTGCATGTCATAGTAAATTCATTTGATATAACCATGTTGAAGCCCTCAAAGTCTTCAACATGTATCCCTCACTGCAAGAATAATTCCTTGTCAAGGAAGTTGTGGGTTGTCCCACTATTAATCAATACTGACATCCACTACCTCTAAATCACACCATGAACCCTGAATTCATTATGCATGGTAATACCAGATCATGCAAAATTAATAGTCCCTCTTGATGTGGGATATTGTATCCATGTAGGATCCAAATCCTCATACTCACTATGCCAACTATGATCATGTGACACATCACTATCAAAAGCTTCACTATCTTCTTCTAGAAATACCTCAATGTAGTACACTTTTTCCTTTCCATTACACTCGTGTCCCAGTTCCCATGGGTTTTTACATCTAAAACACATCTTATTCCTACATAACTCATCCATACCCTCATTCATCATGTAAGACTTATTTGACAATTTAGGTGCCTTATCATGCTTCTAAGGAAAAGTCTTAGTAGGAAACTTTAATGAAAATATTTACTTAAGAGTAGATAATTCCAAGTCTCATGCTCTCTTGATAGCATCCTATAGTGAAGGTGGACCAAATGCCTTCACGTAACCCCATAAAGGCTCTATCAATCCCTCAATAAATAAGGAGGTCAATTCTATTTCATAAACATCAAAAACCATAACTAATAGCCTCTAAAATTATATAGTGTAGGTATCAATCATGTCAACTTATTTTTAATGTGTGTCAAATCTCTAAAAAACATCTCAGGATCCTTCTTATCAAACCTGTCTATCAGCCTCTGTGTGAACTCTTTGTACATATCAATGAACCTGGGTCTTTGGGTTACTAACCCATGGTGTTACTAATCATATGCCTCTCATTTCAGATGAAGGTTAGTGAACTTAATCATCTATGTCTCAAATATGGAATTCAACTTCAAATATGTATCCAACTTCTAGACCCATGCCCTCATTGTGTAGTGTTGTGAACCATCAACGTTTGGGAGGGTAAGTTTTCCCAAACATCTATGAAAATAATGAATAGGACCACCTCTATCCTACCATGGTCTAGTGCTAGAATTCCACCTATAATAATTTGGACGAGGCATAGATGCCTAAAAATTAGCCCCAATTATAGGTGAAATATCAAGAACCTAGCCTCCTCTAGATCCTCTAGCTACTCTAGTCTATCGATTAATACCTCTTTTAAAAGGTAGGCATAAATGGTCTTGGTAGCACATTAGGTGAATTAGTAGTAAGGGGACCAGTATGGCTTTTCTCCCCATTGTTATCTCCAACACCATCATTGTTGCGTACCATTGAATGATGTTTAAGCTAACTCAAGTATAAATTTATTTGCTCATGTTACTTGACCATATTTGTGAGAAATGTTTTTATGAATGCATTAATGGGATCATCTATAGCTACTTATTTATCTCATTTCTCAGTCATTTCTTCAATCACATTCCCAATTGGTTACAATTTCCTTAGCTTTCCTCTCCAGTATTTAGTTTCCCTATTAGTTGGAAGCATCGCACAACACAAGATCTATAGGCTTGCAAGATCACCAAATTTGATACCACTGAAATATCTCCAACTAGAATATTCATTAAATGCATACTTTAATAAAAATATCACTTTATAAAGAACCTATAATATTATACAATTTTATATTTCTACATTTAATATCAACTAATAACATACTAGACAACCACATAAGTATTGTTACTATAATACTTAATGGAATACATTCATAAGAGCTTAATAACATTGAATACAACACAAGTCCCAAACTAAAATATTTATTCAAGGGGTTTATTACAATGATAATACTACAGATTACATAAGATAAAACAAACCATTCTCAATAACTCCCTACAATAATAGATAATACAAATTACAACTACTTATAACCATTAATAACACCAATATGAAGCATACTCCAATGAAGCTCAAATATGGTTCCTGAGTCAAAACACCATCAACCAGCTAGGGAAGAATATTCCACCACTAAAACCAACAATCTTGTGAGGATTTCTTTCCTCGAATATATCTAAGAAGTTGAACCCAAGTTCAAGATCTGAAAATAGGGGGGTTATGATTTGCAAAAGGCGCATGACCAAGGAAGAGAGATTCAACTTATAGAATTACAAATGAGAAGGACATAGAGGTAAAACTATGAGAGATAATAAAATGTGCCATCCTTGAAGTGGTAGCAATATTCACCAATAGTGAAATTTATCTCACATGTGCAAGGAATATTCATGATTTACTTGTGACCTTCTCCTAGTGCTTTCAATTGTTATGCCTTACTTTGCATATGACCCCCAATAAAGAATAGTAGACCATGTCCCCCACTTTCCCTTGTGCATATTCATAATTCAAAATATTCTTCAACTTTTGAAATCAATCAAAGGCATCCCACAAACATATGCTTGAGTGGAATGATGAGATCCACTTTTTATTTATCCCCCACATGCTTTCATTATTCTTGTCATGTGTCCAGGTAGATAAATGTGCCCCATTTCTCTCTCCTCCACCTTCAACAATTAATAATTCCTATTTGGTCCATGCCAGATCACCGAAGGACACCTCATCACTATGCCACTTCATTTATATGCCACATCATCATGCATAGTCACTCATGAATAGTGATCTATGAATAGTGTCAGTGAATAATCATTGGTAAATAGTGATAACACACTAATATTTCCTTACCTTATTTGACTTAGCCTAGGGGAATAAATTAGGATATGGTCCTCCCCAAAATGTCTAATTAGGGAGTAGGGGACATTACATAATGCCCCTTTGGGCTGTTGATGTTAGGCTTACTTTTTGCTAATGGTTGGTGCACATTAGCCTTGTTTTTGAAGGCTTACGAGTAAACTATTTTAGTTGGTGTTTATTGATTCTAAATTTTTGATGTTGTACTAACATATAGGATCCTTGTAAAACTCACATATTTACCCTTATCCAAAAAAATATTAATATATTATATATGACTATATATTATGGTTTTATTACTATAATTAAATATAGATATTGATATTTTAATATATTCAAAATTGTAATAGAAAGATATATTATAAAATAATTTTTAATAATATTATTAAATAATATATATTCTAATATTATATTATATCTAATATTTTATACTATATTTATAATTATTATAAATATAATAAATTATTGTGTTGAAGGTGATGATGTGGACTCTCAAGGTTCCTCGTTTGTGTCTAACACTAGCAAGCCTAGAGTAAATCACACAAAAATAGGGAATCCACTAATGTTGCAAGACATATCACACACTGCCAAGCCATCTCAGAACTTCCCTTCTCTCATCATGCTTTCCACTATTCAATGCCATTGGAGCTTTGTCATGTCCTCTTTATCTTGTGGTCTATTTTACAGGGAATTTCATGATGAAGTAGAGTACTAATGACTATTTTATTCTCTGATTTCTTCATGACAAAAAGAAATTAGATGAATCTATCTTGAGTTTTCTTGATGAATAGGTCTCTATAATTATTCATATCCAATAAGGCCACTCTATTTTAAGGAAATTCATCCCACAAATTTGCGTTCATTTACATCTCAAGTAAATGCATGGCCTTTTGCAAAAGAAATAACACCTCCTTCCTCAACTTGTTGCAGACCCTATAAGATCCCAGCCTCATGGCATTGCAACTACAAAAATAGTTGTAGGTGCTACACAGATTATTTAGGAGTAGGTATTTATTGAAATGGTCTTATGGATTTCAAAAAATGTGAAATTTACATCTGTAAAGTAAATTTAGGAGGTTTGAATGTAAAACTAAATTAAAAAATATTTATAGAACATTTTTTATTGGTTGTAAAGTGCCTAAAACTTATCTGCAGGTGTTTTAACTTATTACCCCAAGTCACTACCCATCTCTAAAAATATTTCTTCTATACAGTTGTTACTCCTATTTTTCTAAAAAAGTTTCTATTTTTTGTAATTCAATAGATTTACACTTACATGGGACCACTTTTAATTGTAAAATCATTGCATTTCCCCCCTCCATGAGACCACCCTCTAAGTGTTATATCATTCATTGACGATGTTAACATACTTTTCATGTGGAAATAATATTGATGTAGACCTAATATGTTGTGGAATATTTGGAGATGAATCATTTTTGAATATTCACTTGTTGCACAGAAATAAAATGTCTCCATTGTAATAATAAATAGAAGGAAGAAACATAAAGAGATATATATATTCATGTTGAAAGAATCTTTTTGTAGACCTAATATGTTTTGGAATATTTGGAGATGAATCATTTTTGAATATTCACATATTTCATAGAAATAGAATGTCTCCATTATAATAATCATTAGAAGGAAGACTCATAAAAAGACAATAAATATTATAACACAAAATTCATTTAAGATTATGATTCTACTTAGAAAAATCACCTTACCTATCATACATTTTAGAATAAATTTTAATTATATTTTTTAAAATTAAAAGGAACACACACACACACACACACACATGCATGCATGCACACGCACGCACGCACGCACGCACGCACGCACACACACACACACACACACACACACACACACACACACACACACACACACACACACACACACACACACAACTAAAAACCCTTGATGTTTTTTAATGATTCTACATAAATTTTCACTTTATATGTGATATACTTTTAAAACAATTTTAATTGTATTTTATAAAAAAATAATATAAATATAATCATATGACCAAAATTAATTTAACTCTAATACAAAACCTCAATAATAACACACAAGTAAAATGAAGTTTTGAAAATTCCCCTTAAAGTAATAAGTGTGTTATTGAATTATACAATTGACACTATCTATTTTTGAACTTTTATACATATGATATAAGAAAATATGCATATTAATAATGGTCAATTTTTAATAATAAGCATTATAGTACACACACACACACACGTAAAAAAAAAATCACACTTAAAAAATGACCCAACTAAAAAACCAGAAAGATATGAATAATCACCAACTTTAAACACTAGTTAATAAATAGAAAATATAATGTTTATATAAACATTAATGTAAAGTAAATATTATATCTCTCACCCAAAAAGTATGTTATTCATGGGAGTTAAGTAATTACATTAGTCTCATGTTTTTAATAAATGTTTATAACTCCTTTATTGAAGAGAATTCATGTAAAATTATCAATTAGAAAGGTGTATGAACAACTTATAGACTCAGAAGAAGTCTTAGAGTACCCCAGACATTCTTGAAACATCTTATTAATTTGATGTAAATTTGACAACATGGATTTTCAAATAAATTCATGATGATGATGCTCTTTTTCATCAAAATTCACAGTGGCATTGTAAGTTATCAAATGATTGCATGTCTTGAGTTCAAACATTTAATGGTTGTAAACATGGCTCATTTATTGGCTTTCTAATAGTTTAGTGAATCCCTTAGACAATTCAATTATCTCATCCCTAAGTTTGTTTGTAAACACATGCCTTTGAGTGAGTTAAATCCATTCAATGTTGAAATTGGGTTCAATACAATAGTCGCAAGTTATGAGCCCAAGGTTCAATATTTTATTCTTCTCCTATTTAATGTTGTTCATTAGGTGCTATGAATTATCTAAGAAGAGTTGTAAGAAGTGCGAAGCATTATGGAGGCATTTGGACATCTGTAGATCATAATTGTGTTCATAAAGGCCATTAATTAGAAGTAAACCTATACATGAGAATGATATAGTGGAACAACATAGAGTAAGAACCTCACTTTGATGGAGTTTTCTCATATTGAATTTTTCCAAGCTAATATTTATGTCATGCTTTTACATAATTTGGATCATGTGTTTTACGTTGATTTGGAAACCTTCCTCTACCATCACCATAGCCTCATTCTCTCTGAAATCCTTTTCCTCTTTGTTGGTATTAAAACCCCTATCTAATATCTTGTATTTCTAAAACACATGATGATTCTCTTCTAGTGGTATTAAACCCACATCTATTTGTATTGAATCCATAATGTCCCCTTATTGGAGGGGATTGTCCTCTTTTTGGACCAATAGATGTTCTTATAAAATTGTATCTATTTTTTCTGCATTAAACTAATCGATAAGCTTCTTCCATACAAAGTATTTTATTTCCTCCATGCAAAGTATTCTATTGATGTTTAATTTATCTTGAATTGAAAACTTCAAACCATTTAACACCTTGCTATCATCTATTCTTCTATTTCATCATGCTCCACTCATGAAAAGTTTGTAAAACTCATATGCATACTATTCTATACTATGATCCTTTAGCATTAAATTTTAGAATCTTCTATATACCTAGGTTTGTGCATGATCCACATGAAAAAATTTCTCCCTAAGCTTCTGCATCTTTCTCCATGAGTTGATCTTCTATTTACCTTTTTTGTCTTTATTTCTACAAGAGATCTCACCAAATCATTGCATGACCCTTTAATTTTGTACATGCAAACTTTACCTTCTTGTCTTCTCTCAGTGGTCTCCATTCGAAAATCTTCTCCATGCTATTCATTCAATCTATCAACTCGTCTGGTTTTAAACTTCCTCCATGATTTGGAATGCCAACCTTAATTTATTCATTCCTTCCCTCTAAAGCTCTAACCATTCTCTCTTCCATTGATGGCGGATGTCCTTGTTGTTCTTCCTCCTACATAATTTCTTCTTCATAATCTATGTCTTTGTCTACTTCATCTTCAACTCTCCTTTGTCTTTGATTTAAAATAATTTCAGATAATTATTATACTTGCCTCTACAACGCTTGCATAGTCTTGTTCATCTGAACATTTTCTCATCATCCTCTCACCATCTCTTACACATCCAAAATTTGAATGTGCTCTGATACCAAATAATGAACCTGAATACTATAAAGACAAAGAAATCAATGGGCATAACACTTCTGAAACAATACTCTATATTGATTATATTGAATGAATAAAATAATTACATAAACATTCGCGTCAGTAGACGGGCTCCTTGGCGGAATATTTTGATCTTTGGAGAAACCTGCGATAGAAGGCAGGGGCCGAATGGCTACGGCTTCAGTATTACTAAAACAAAATCTATTACACACTTAATATCCTTGAGAAATTTCTGATTCACAGGATCCTTCGAAAAGGGCAAGTGAAGAGCATACTCTTTAACAAGGCTACTAGATTTTCACACTGAATTTTTTTTGATATCTAAGCTATAGAGAAGAGGCTTATTTATAGCATTAGAGAGGTCCTGCCTGCTCGCTGGCTAGGCGGTGTCTGTCTCATCATGCTTTACAGCTAATGGCTACAGTGAGATGCTATTGGACCCACCACTTGATTGATGAGTCGGTGATGATGATGACGAGGCCATAGCATTAGAGAGGTCCTGCCTGCTCGCTGGCTAGGCGGTGTCTATCTCATCATGCTTTACAGCTAATGGCTACAGTGAGATGCTATTGGACCCACCACTTGATTGATGAGTCGGTGATGATGATGACGAGGCCATGGGCTGTGGGCCCAACATGTCTTCCGCTTCATTGAATAAGTCATCTTCAGTTATCGGCTGGAAAAGACATCTTATTTGAAATGTGCTCTGGAGATACCAATGTCGACATCGGTTGGTATCACATGGCAAGTGGAGCGGAGTAAAATGATAGTGGGATTCCCACTCAAGTTGTCTGCGAATAATAGTATGTACTACCGTGTCTTGACTGTGATTTTGCTCCTCATGAATACGATGGGGACCAAATCGTGCTATCCATCTGTAAAGATGTTCATTATGTGCAGATCTGATTTGGATTCGCCATGTCCATAGTGGTCTTTTCAGAAGATCAGTGAATCGTTCATACAAGTATTCACTGTTCAGCCTATCAATACTGATGACTCCAGTATTATTTCGACGGTTAGCCTGTATTCTCACTGCTGCAGACATCTGAAGATCTTGTGCTGCTGCATATGAAATCCTGGTGTATCGAGGATGCATGCCTTCTCTTAAGATCTGTTCTTGAATCAAGGGATTTAAGGAGTCGAATGCTTGGTTCAAAATTCTGGTTAAATTAAAACCAGGTGCTGGTGCAGGCTGATGCATCAAAGAGGCTGATGGATTTCGACTAAGCCAATCTGCTATAATATTACTCTTCCCATCTATATGCTGTACTGAAAATTTAAATTGGTTGAAAAAGGCTTGCCACCTGACATACTTTCCTCGACCATCCTTCCTACCATGATCTTTTTCTCGAAAGGTTAAAAATCGGGTACAGTCAGTTACAACAGTGAAATGTGGCAGGTGTAACAATTTGAGCATAAACTTTTCCAAACATTTCTTCACACCATAGATTTCTTTATCAGAAGAAATCCATTTCAGTACATCTATACTAAACACACCACTAGCAAATTCACAAACAAACTCAACATTATTTACAACACAAACAAGTACTCCTCCCCATGAGAGGTCAGAAGCATCGGTGTATACTTTCATCTCATTGGATTTTGGGATATGCAAGGCTGGTAAGGTAGCGACTTTAGCTTTGATTTTCTGTACTGCCTCTGTATGCTGTTTTTCCCAATGAAAGGTCTTTCTTTTCTAGAGAAGCTCTTGTAGTAAGAATCTGTCTTCACCAGCATTGGGATAAAAACTGTTAAGATAATTTAATAATCCCAAAAAATCTTGCAATTGAGACTTATCTAAATGCTCTGAGAAACCGATGACTTTCTCTTTTATGTGTGGTTGAATCTGCAGTTTCGAATCTCGGATTATTAATCCAAGAAAATTGCATTCAGTTGTACATAACTGAATCTTTGTTTCTGATAACACAATTCCTGCGTCAGAAGCCAGCTGAAAGAATTTGGAGAGATGAGCAGCATGTTCATCAAGAGAATTGCTAAAAATCAATATATCATCTATATATACACACAGAAACTGAGAAGTGCCTTCAAAGATTTTATCCATATGCGCCTGGTAATAGGCTGGCGCATTCATCAGGCTGAAAGGCATGACAGTCCATTGGTAGTGGCCGAAAGGGCAACTGAATGCTGTCTTGGCTCTGTCCTCTTCCTTGACTCTTATTTGATAAAATCCAGATTTACAGTCGAACTGCGAAAAATATCGACAGGCTACAACCTTTTCTAGCAAGTAGCTTTTATCTGGAATTGGATATGGGAATGGTTCAGTAATTGCATTTAATGGTCTATAGTTAATGACCATTCTTTTCTTTCCTCTCTTTTGTTCTGAGTGCTTATTGACCATGAAGGCATAGCAACAATAAGAGGAGGTTGATTTTTCAATAAAACCATTCTTTTCCAGATCTTTAATCTGATTTTCCATATCTGTGTAGTCCTGGGCTGGAATTGGAATTCTCTTACCAATCTTTATATGCTTGCCTGGAATGAGTTTGATTTCCATCTCAGGCATTGTTTTAGACCAAAACTGTTGCGGATTGTCCGAACAGATAGAGGACTTGATCCGTTCTCCTATGGCAAGAATTTCAGCAGGGATAGGTTCAGGACTCTGAGTCATAGCACTGGGAAATTGCTCTGTAGCATATATGAGCCTAGGTATTCTTAACCTTTCATTTTCTATGGTGAACATTATACTCTTTGTGGTTGCACCATAGGGCGTATATCTATCAATGAATGATCCTCCTAGGAGGATATCTATTGGCATCTTCTCTAGGGTGAAGAAATATTATGATGTTAGTCTCTGAGACTAAATCTATGCAGAAATTAAGCAAGCATCAAGCAGCCTCCATTGCTCTTGTCTTTCCTGAAACAGCCCCTTTTGGCTGCCGACCCTATGTCCAACCACGACGCCAACAGAAGCAGCGCCGCCGTCATGTGTCTTACAAGCGCCGCTCCTTTCCCAAAAAACATTCTTATGCACCTCCTCATCATTTTCTACGAAAGCGATCCACTGCTCGTCCTCCCTCGCATAAGCCTATCTGTTATATTTGCCGCAAGCCCGACCATATTGCTCCTAACTGCTCCTGCAAAAATCCTGCAGTTAAAGCTGTCTTTTCCTCCAACGCAGCAGCGTGGTGGGATCTTATTGATGCAGATGAAGATCTTTACCTCCAAGAAGACATTTATGAACCCGTCCTAGAAGATCTTCCAGATGAAGCATCTGATGATGAAGACGCAGCTGAGCTTGAATCTCTCGCTGATGATTTGGAACAACCCATGACAAACATGCAGCAAGGATCTCGTCCTTATAAGCCCAGAGACGCCAGGCATTCTTATGAAGCATATGGACCCTGGTCTAGAGCTCATCATGAGGTTCCAGAGAGACCAGAAAGACCAAGAGGAAGAGGATTTTCAAGAGGAGAATCATCTAGAGGGAGACATCCCTCTCAACCAAGGCAACCACCAACAATGCACAGACCTCAGCATCCTCCTGTGCATTATCCCAGCCAATTCAAGCCAAGTGACTCTTGGACAAAGAACAAATTCACCTGCAAAGAGCCGCCAAAAGAAGTCAGAGAACCCATCTGGGAACAAATCATGCCTGCAGAAGAACCTGTATTAGCAGCAGATCCTAGTTGGGATGATGGATACGAAGAAGAGGATGAAGTCGGCAGTATTTTCTACTCCGACCAAGATTACTGCCCTGGTGAATGCAGTAATCAAGAAGAAGAAGTAGAACCAGAGTTACCAGAAGATATCTACACCGAGCCCATCATTGTGCAAGATCCAGGAAGACAAAAACTGGTATGTACTAGTATCTCTTCACTGGAATTGCCTCAACCTGCCTATCTCAACCATCTCATCAATGGAAGATTTGCGCAGTTCTTTACTCTAGAAATCAATGGTAGATATGTTGATGCTCAAGTAGATACTGGAGCTTCTTTATCCTTTGCCAAACCTCAACTCATTAGTGATTGGGAGACACTAGATGAGAGATTAGCTTATAAGAGCATAGATATTCAGGGGAACAGTTTTACCTGTAATAAATACAAACACCAGCAACCCCTGAGAATCCAGAATAAAATCTTCCACTGTGATTTCTTCACCCTAGAGAAGATGCCAATAGATATCCTCCTAGGAGGATCATTCATTGATAGATATACGCCCTATGGTGCAACCACAAAGAGTATAATGTTCACCATAGAAAATGAAAGGTTAAGAATACCTAGGCTCATATATGCTACAGAGCAATTTCCCAGTGCTATGACTCAGAGTCCTGAACCTATCCCTACTGAAATTCTTGCCATAGGAGAACGGATCAAGTCCTCTATCTGTTCGGACAATCCTCAACAGTTTTGGTCCAAAACAATGCCTGAGATGGAAATCAAACTCATTCCAGGCAAGCATATGAAGATTGGTAAGAGAATTCCAATTCCAGCCCAGGACTACACAGATATGGAAAATCAGATTAAAGATCTAGAAAAGAATGGTTTTATTGAAAAATCAACCTCCTCTTATTGTTGCTATGCCTTCATGGTCAATAAGCACTCAGAACAAAAGAGAGGAAAGAAAAGAATGGTCATTAACTATAGACTATTAAATGCAATTACTGAACCATTCCCATATCCAATTCCAGATAAAAGCTACTTGCTAGAAAAGGTTGCAGCCTGTCGATATTTTTCGCAGTTCGACTGTAAATCTGGCTTTTATCAAATAAGAGTCAAGGAAGAGGACAGAGCCAAGACAACATTCAGTTGCCCTTTTGGCCACTACCAATGGACTGTCATGCCTTTCGGCCTGATGAATGCGCCAGCCTATTACCAGGCGCATATGGATAAAATCTTTGAAGGCACTTCTCAGTTTCTGTGTGTATATATAGATGATATATTGATTTTTAGCAATTCTCTTGATGAACATGCTGCTCATCTCTCCAAATTCTTTCAGCTGGCTTCTGACGCAGGAATTGTGTTATCAGAAACAAAGATTCAGTTATGTACAACTGAATGCAATTTTCTTGGATTAATAATCCAAGATTTGAAACTGCAGATTCAGCCACACATAAAAGAGAAAGTCATCAGTTTCCCGGAGCATTTAGATAAGTCTCAATTGCAAGCTTTTTTGGGATTATTAAATTATCTTAACAGTTTTTATCCCAATGCTGGTGAAGACAGATTCTTACTGCAAGAGCTTCTCCAGAAAAGAAAGACCTTTCGTTGGGAAAAACAGCATACAGAGGTAGTACAGAAAATCAAAGCTAAAGTCGCTGCCTTACCAGCCTTGCATATCCCAAAATCTAATGAGATGAAAGTATACACCGATGCTTCTGACCTCTCATGGGGAGGAGTACTTGTTTGTGTTGTAAATAATGTTGAGTTTGTCTGTGAATTTGCTAGTGGTGTGTTTAGTATAGATGTACTGAAATGGATTTCTTCTGATAAAGAAATCTATGGTGTGAAGAAATGTTTGGAAAAGTTTATGCTCAAATTGTTACACCTGGCACATTTCACTGTTGTAACTGACTGTACCCAATTTTTAACCTTCCGAGAAAAAGATCATGGTAGGAAGGATGGTCGAGGAAAGTATGTCAGGTGGCAAGCCTTTTTCAGCCAATTTAAATTTTTAGTACAGCATATAGATGGGAAGAGTAATATTATAGCAGATTGGCTTAGTCGAAATCCATCAGCCTCTTTGATGCATCAGCCTGCACCAGCACCTGGTTTTAATTTAACCAGAATTTTGAACCAAGCATTCGACTCCTTAAATCCCTTGATTCAAGAACAGATCTTAAGAGAAGGCATGCATCCTCGATACACCAGGATTTCATATGCAGCAGCACAAGATCTTCAGATGTCTGCAGCAGTGAGAATACAGGCTAACCGTCGAAATAATACTGGAGTCATCAGTATTGATAGGCTGAACAGTGAATACTTGTATGAACGATTCACTGATCTTCTAAAAAGACCACTATGGACATGGCGAATCCAAATCAGATCTGCACATAATGAACATCTTTACAGATGGATAGCACGATTTGGTCCCCATCGTATTCATGAGGAGCAAAATCACAGTCAAGACACGGTAGTACATACTATTATTCGCAGACAACTTGAGTGGGAATCCCACTATCATTGTACTCCGTGCCACTTGCCATGTGATACCAACCGATGTCGACATTGGTATCTCCAGAGCACATTTCAAATAAGATGTCTTTTCCAGCCGATAACTGAAGATGACTTATTCAATGAAGCGGAAGACATGTTGGGCCCACAGCCCATGGCCTCGTCATCATCATCACCGACTCATCAATCAAGTGGTGGGTCCAATAGCATCTCACTGTAGCCATTAGCTGTAAAGCATGATGAGACAGACACCGCCTAGCCAGCGAGCAGGCAGGACCTCTCTAATGCTATAAATAAGCCTCTTCTCTATAGCTTAGATATCAAAAAAATTTCAGTGTGAAAATCTAGTAGCCTTGTTAAAGAGTATGCTCTTCACTTGCCCTTTTCGAAGGATCCTATGAATCAGAAATTTCTCAAGGATATTAAGTGTGTAATAGATTTTGTTTTAGTAATAGTGAAGCCGTAGCCATTCGGCCCCTGCCTTCTATCACAGGTTTCTCCAAAGATCAAAACATTCCGCCAAGGAGCCCGTCTACTGACGCGATAAAAATATTGGTATCAGAGCCATGTTTTTGAAGTTCTACTGTAAGTTGTGATTCTTTTCTTCTTTCCGTGGATCAGACTTTGGGAATTCTTTGCTTTGTTCAATTTCTTTGGGAAGTCTTTGCATCGAGTCACAGGCTGTTACCCCTATTGTCATAGGCCGTTTTATCTCTGCATATCCTTTTCCCTTACCAGAAATTGCTCGCATATCAGAATCCCATCTCCCCACAATGGAATTTGGAAAATTACCTTCCACATCTACCGTAGAAATCATTAATGAGTCTGAGCTTGAAGGAATGTACGAAATGCCTCCTTTCGTCCCAGAACAGTTATCCGACTGTATGGACATTGAAGTCACTGAATCTGATCTTGAAAAAGAAACTAGTATGTTTAAGCCTCCGGCTTTAAAGGCTTCAAGTGTGTATAAGCAATCTGAACTAGTTAAATCTAAGTTCTTATATACTAGTACCTATTTGTCTTTTGTCAAACCCAGAATAAAGTCTGTCGAACTTACTCTCAGTTATCAGCCTAAAAAGACTTTTCAAACAAATTTACTTCCTTTGTTACCCGAAAAGGAAATTTTGTATATTCGATCTCATAAGGATGTAAAGTTTGTCCATTTTGGTTTGATAAGGATTTATATTAAACCTTTGATCCCAGCTAATATAAAACCAGTTTTGTATCTAGCCTTGTGTGACCGTCGCCAAGTAAGCTTTAAACATTCATGCCAGTTATCTAGCCTTGGTCGACTAAATGATGATAATATAATCTGTTTTGAATTTTGTCATAATCTGTCAGTCGCAGTCCGCGACAAAGGTTGCAAAGAAGTCAAGCATGGATCGTTAGATTGTTGGGGTTTGTTCACCTCTTTGTATGGTCTAGAAATGTTCGGAGAATTCCAGTATGCAACTGTAAACATTTCTGTGTTATATAGTATGACCAATACAAATCACCCCAAAATCCTAGATAATCTGCCTTTAACCCGAAGACTCAGTGGCACAGTCCAATTACAGAAAGGACATATCGAGTCTGTTGAAGTTCCTTCTGAATGGAAATTAGATTGGCTCAAACATGTTTCTCCTAAAATGAAAGGCCAGGCCACTGTCCATCATAGTGATGGCAGATCTGTAAATATTTTACCTAGATCTTTATCCATGCAGCATTCTCATTCTTCTCCCCCCAGACCATCAACAGCTTCTTCTAGAAGATCCATGAAAACAGGGCATATCCTTATAGAAGATGAAGAAGTGAATTGTGGTAATGATTTACCACACACATTAATGAGTCTTCCAAGAGAAGACAATCTTGAATTCTTGACAGAAAATGAAGTTGCACTTTACAGAGGTGGAAGATGGCCACCACCAAAAGGTGTCTACAAGCAAGCTGCTGGTACCCTGCAATATTTTTCAGCTGCTTATGATAATCCATCCAATGAATTCAAGTAGAGAAATTATGTAGCAAGGTTTAATGCCCATTTCTCTGAAAATTTTGATGATTTATGTAGAGATGTGTTGTCTATTAAAGACACCCTGACTAACATACAGAAGAAGATAGATTCTGTAGATTCTAAACTTGATTGTTTAGACGATAGTCTTAGTTGGCTATCCAAAGAAGACCAAAAGGCCGAGTCCTCCTCAAGACCTCTTTGTTCAGTATCTTTTGGCCCTTCTTTCAAAACTGTGAAAAAATCACCCAGTCATTCCCTAATGCAGCGCACCCATATCCATCTACAACCCTGGTATCTCAACATTGATGATCTGTTAAATCCCTTGAATGAAATAGCCAGTTGGTGTAATACAATGAGAGTACTTGCTGTACAAGCTCATCTTGACCAAGTTGGAATAACTTGCTTCGCTGTCAAATATCTTTGGGGAATTACTAATCATTGGTGGGATAGTATCCCTGAGGCGCAGCAATATGCGCGTGTACATAATCAAACTGATTCTTTAAATGCTTTGTATAGATTACTCATAGATGAGTTTGCTCCTCCTATCGGTAACAGACAGTTAGAATCTAAAAAGTGGTTGATGAAAATGGAGCTATGTGATCTCAAGCAGTTCGAGGCTTTTGCAAAACAATTTAGGAAGCTTGCCTATGAAAGTCAGTGTTCTGGCTCTACTGAAGTAAAGCTCAAATTTCTGCATGCCATGCCGTATAATTTGATCGATTGTGTTCTGTCATATATCGATCTTAAAGGTCTTGACATTTCAGATCTTGCTCTGTCTGATGTTATAGACTTTACGCAACAAAATATTATGATGTTAGTCTCTGAGACTAAATCTATGCAGAAATTAAGCAAGCATCAAGCAGCCTCCATTGCTCCTGTCTTTCCTGAAACAACCCCTTTTGGCTGCCGACCCTATGTCCAACCACGATGCCAACAGAAGCAGCGCCGCCTTCATGTGTCTTACAAGTGCCGCTCCTTTCCCAAAAAACATTCTTATGCACCTCCTCATCGTTTTCTGCGAAAGCGATCCACTGCTCGTCCTCCCTCGCATAAGCCTATCTGTTATATTTGCCGCAAGCCCGGCCATATTGCTCCTAACTGCTCCTGCAAAAATCCCGCAATTAAAGCTGTCTTTTCCTCCAACGCAGCAGCGTGGTGGGATCTTATTGATGCAGATGAAGATCTTTACCTCCAAGAAGACATTTATGAACCCGTCCTAGAAGATCTTCCAGATGAAGCATCTGATGATGAAGACGCAGCTGAGCTTGAATCTCTCGCTGATGATTTGGAACAACCCATGACAAACATGCAGCGAGGATCTCGTCCTTATAAGCCCAGAGACGCCAGGCATTCTTATGAAGCATATGGACCCTGGTCTAGAGCTCATCATGAGGTTCCAGAGAGACCAGAAAGACCAAGAGGAAGAGGATTTTCAAGAGGAGAATCATCTAGAGGGAGACAGCCCTCTCAACCAAGGCAACCACCAACAATGCATAGACCTCAGCATCCTCCTGTGCATTATCCCAGCCAATTCAAGCCAAGCGACTCTTGGACAAAGAACAAATTCACCTGCAAAGAGCCGCTAAAAGAAGTTAGAGAACCCATATGGGAACAAATCATGCCTGCAAAAGAACCTGTATTAGCAGCAGATCCTAGTTGGGATGATGGATACGAAGAAGAGGATGAAGTCGGCAGTATTTTCTACTCCGACCAAGATTACTGCCCTGGTGAAAAAATATTGCAGGGTACCAGCAGCTTGCTTGTAGACACCTTTTGGTGGTGGCCATCTTCCACCTCTGTAGAGTGTAACTTCATTTTCTGTCAAGAATTCAAGATTGTCTTCTCTTGGAAGACTCATTAATGTGTGTGGTAAATCATTACCACAATTCACTTCTTCATCTTCTATAAGGAGATGACCTGTTTTCATGGATCTTCTAGAAGAAGCTGTTGATGGTCTGGGGGGAGAAGAATGAGAATGCTGCATGGATAAAGATCTAGGTAAAATATTTACAGATCTGCCATCACTATGATGGACAGTGGCCTGGCCTTTCATTTTAGGAGAAACATGTTTGTGTTGTAAATAATGTTGAGTTTGTCTGTGAATTTGCTAGTGGTGTGTTTAGTATAGATGTACTGAAATGGATTTCTTCTGATAAAGAAATCTATGGTGTGAAGAAATGTTTGGAAAATTTTATGCTCAAATTGTTACCCCTGCCACATTTCACTGTTGTAACTGACTGTACCCAATTTTTAACCTTCCGAGAAAAAGATCATGGTAGGAAGGATGGTCGAGGAAAGTATGTCAGGTGGCAAGCCTTTTTCAACCAATTTAAATTTTCAGTACAGCATATAGATGGGAAGAGTAATATTATAGCAGATTGGCTTAGTCGAAATCCATCAGCCTCTTTGATGCATCAGCCTGCACCAGCACCTGGTTTTAATTTAACCAGAATTTTGAACCAAGCATTCGACTCCTTAAATCCCTTGATTCAAGAACAGATCTTAAGAGAAGGCATGCATCCTCGATACACCAGGATTTCATATGCAACAGCACAAGATCTTCAGATGTCTGCAGCAGTGAGAATACAGGCTAACCGTCGAAATAATACTGGAGTCATCAGTATTGATAGGCTGAACAGTGAATACTTGTATGAATGATTCACTGATCTTCTGAAACGACCACTATGGACATGGCGAATCCAAATCAGATCTGCACATAATGAACATCTTTATAGATGGATAGCACGATTTGGTCCCCATCGTATTCATGAGGAGCAAAATCACAGTCAAGACACGGTAGTACATACTATTATTCGCAGACAACTTGAGTGGGAATCCCACTATCATTGTACTCCGCGCCACTTGCCATGTGATACCAACCGATGTCGACATTGGTATCTCCAGAGCACATTTCAAATAAGATGTCTTTTCCAGCCGATAACTGAAGATGACTTATTCAATGAAGCGGAAGACATGTTGGGCCCACAACCCATGGCCTCGTCATCATCATCACCGACTCATCAATCAAGTGGTGGGTCCAATAGCATCTCACTGTAGCCATTAGCTGTAAAGCATGATGAGACAGACACCGCCTAGCCAGCGAGCAGGCAGGACCTCTCTAATGCTATAAATAAGCCTCTTCTCTATAGCTTAGATATCGAAAAATTTTCAGTGTGAAAATCTAGTAGCCTTGTTAAAGAGTATGCTCTTCACTTGCCCTTTTCGAAGGATCCTGTGAATCAGAAATTTCTCAAGGATATTAAGTGTGTAATAGATTTTGTTTTAGTAATAGTGAAGCCGTAGCCATTCGGCCCCTGCCTTCTATCGCAGGTTTCTCCAAAGATCAAAATATTCCGCCAAGGAGCCCGTCTACTGACGCGATAAAAATATTGGTATCAGAGCCATGTTTTTGAAGTTCTACTGTAAGTTGTGATTCTTTTCTTCTTTCCATGGATCAGACTTTGGGAATTCTTTGCTTTGTTCAATTTCTTTGGGAAGTCTTTGCATCGAGTCACAGGCCGTTACCCCTATTGTCATAGGCCGTTTTATCTCTGCATATCCTTTTCCCTTACCAGAAATTGCTCGCATATCAGAATCCCATCTCCCCACAATGGAATTTGGAAAATTACCTTCCACATATACCGTAGAAATCATTAATGAGTCTGAGCTTGAAGGAATGTACGAAATGCCTCCTTTCGTCCCAGAACAGTTATCCGACTGTATGGACATTGAAGTCACTGAATCTGATCTTGAAAAAGAAACTAGTATGTTTAAGCCTCCGGCTTTAAAGGCTTCAAGTGTGTATAAGCAATCTGAACTAGTTAAATCTAAGTTCTTATATACTAGTACCTATTTGTCTTTTGTCAAACCCAGAATAAAGTCTGTCGAACTTACTCTCAGTTATCAGCCTAAAAAGACTTTTCAAACAAATTTACTTCCTTTGTTACCCGAAAAGGAAATTTTGTATATTCGATCTCATAAGGATGTAAAGTTTGTCCATTTTGGTTTGATAAGGATTTATATTAAACCTTTGATCCCAGCTAATATAAAACCAGTTTTGTATCTAGCCTTGTGTGACCGTCGCCAAGTAAGCTTTAAACATTCATGCCAGTTATCTAGCCTTGGTCGACTAAATGATGATAATATAATCTGTTTTGAATTTTGTCATAATCTGTCAGTCGCAGTCCGCGACAAAGGTTGCAAAGAAGTCAAGCATGGATCGTTAGATTGTTGGGGTTTGTTCACCTCTTTGTATGGTCTAGAAATGTTCGGAGAATTCCAGTATGCAACTGTAAACATTTCTGTGTTATATAGTATGACCAATACAAATCACCCCAAAATCCTAGATAATCTGCCTTTAGCCCGAAGACTCAGTGGCACAGTCCAATTACAGAAAGGACATATCGAGTCTGTTGAAGTTCCTTCTGAATGGAAATTAGATTGGCTCAACCATGTTTCTCCAAAGATCAAAATATTCCGCCAAGGAGCCCGTCTACTGACGCGATAAAAATATTGGTATCATGCATACATAAACCTCAACTTAGAATTGGAGTTGATATACAAAATCCGAAACTCTAAAAAAAAAATGACATGTTATTTTTAACAATTGTTATTTTAGTCAGTGTCATATGTAAGTGCACACAACTCTAAAAATCTTGAAAAATATTCTAAATATTAAAATTAACCTATCGGACGAATTTCAACTTAAATTCATGTTCAATTATAAAATATGCAATTTTTAAAAATTGAAAAATATTGAAAAAAAATACTAAAATGCAGTTTTTGAACTCTCAGATAGTCATCTATGGCCTCCAATTTTTTTTGAAAATATCTACAATCAAATAGAATAAGGTACGACTACACCAAACTTTTTGAAACAATCGTTTTAACTTGAAAAAAAAACTTCAACAAAATTACGGATTAAAAATTATAACCTATGAAATTTTAAACTTCTCACATCAATTTTTATTTTTATTTATTTTATATCCATCACTTAAATTTCTATTTTAAAAATTAAATTACAACATAACGATAAGCAAATAAGCATATATCCGTTATGAGTTTAAATAGGATTCGACCATCCACCAAATTATGGATTAATCCCAAAGTCATAATTATTTATGTACAATTTACAAATTTGCTTTGCACGACGTGTGTCGTGGTAGTTGGTGAGAGGTCCTCCCATCAACCACCATGCCTTGGAATGACCAACATATTTATATCACTTTCAACATTAAATTAATATTTAAATGAAATTAATATTTAATCTTTGAAGACCAGTTACAGCCGGAGAAAGTTGGAACTGACTGTTTAATTATTCTAACTTAACGTTGACTTCCTAATAATCTTCTCCAAAGTACATTATATAAACATTTAAAATTCGATCATTAAACGTGTAACCCATTTTATTTAAACACACCCATTTTATTTCAAACACGTGTCACATTTTCCATCGAAACCGAAATTTGATTAAATCCATAGAAAGGTCAGCCCCATTTTGTCAATCCTGAAATAGGAGAAACATCCACGAACAATCTCTGAAAATTGTAAACTTGTTATATATATTTGTATGCATCTGCCATGGCATATTAAAGGTCCTTTCTAGCAATAGTAGAGGATCAAGATCAAGATTAAGATGTATGCCTTTAAGCCAGATTCGCAAGTATTTCAATCATCCCTTACTCCCCCTGTATATCAGTTTCCACACGACACAGTCACAATAAGGCATCCATCACCACTTCAATAACCAACTGCTTCTCCCCACCCTGAAATACAGCAGTATTACCAGCCTCAACAGGCCCGCCCCACGGAATGGAGCTCTGGACTCTGTGACTGTGGCCAAGATCCTGTCAATTGTATATATATATCTATAACTAGCCCCTGAACCTCTCATAATATTTGTGTATTTGTTATATGCAATTAATTGTGAACGATGTTCTGTACAGGTTGCCTGACATGCTGGTGTCCCTGTATCACATTTGGTCAAATAGCGGAGATAGTCGATGAGGGATCTCCCTGTAAGTGCATTACATAACTTTCAGCAATTTATTTGCGAGCTATGAATGTTATATCTGTATTGAAGGAATGAGTGGTTGTGATTGACGCAGCATGCGCTGTAAGCGGAGGGATCTACGGCCTGTTGCTGTTTTTTACCGGGTGTGCATGCTGTTTCTCGTGCATCTACCGAAGTAAGATGAGGGCCAAATTTAATTTGGCGGAGACGCCGTGCGGGGATTGTCTGCTACATTGTTGTTGCGAATCGTGCGCTCTGTGCCAGGAATATAGAGAACTCAAACGCAAAGGATATGATCCGACTCTTGGTAATATGCCTCTACTTCTAAATATTATTCAATAGATTTTTATCTTACCTGATGGGTTCCAGGTTCGATCCCTGGGTTCCTAATAAATCTGGCATCTAGGCGATGGCGTATTCACCAATTCAAAAAAATTAAATAAAAAGTTTCATCTAATAGAATTGTTGGTTGGTTTAGCAGTCTGGTTAATGATTTTATTTTGTTATTGCAGGTTGGACGATGAACCTGCAAAATCAACGGCAACAACAAGGGATGGGGATCAGCATGGCAGCCCCTGTCGGTCTACCCATGATCAGATGATGACGTCCCAGCTGGCAGTTTCTACATGCTCCTTCCAAGAACTATGGCAATTAGATCCTTCTTTTACTCAGTTATATGTAAATAGGGTTTGCATTTTTTCGCTCGAGCGATTTTTAGTGCCATAGTTCATTAGAGCATAGTTCAATGAGTATTTGGATGAAGAAAAAGAGGAAATGTATAGTTTATTAGAAGTTTGAATTTTTTTCTTTGAAGTATATTTATCGATTTTTTTTTTTTTTGAATTTGTGTTAGGCATATTTTTAAAAAGTTACGAGACAAGTTTTTAATTATTCGGCAAAACACGTCAGGGAAAAACACTTAACAAGTGTGCTCAATAGGTGTTTGTGGTGCGACATTTTGGCATTAACCTATTTTCTATGTTTGTCATCATTTTTGTATGTTCTTAGGTCGATGTGCTAGAGATGTTTAGATGGGCCATCGAATTTAGAATTTGACACTCATTGCCTTCTTTAATGCCTATTGAACCCCTTTTAGGTTTCTCAAATCCTCGCACTGCTTGACAATTGTTAGGCTCTTATTTTCCCCAAGCTCTGACCGACCTACCATCTTATATCCACTTTTTTCCCAGCTCAATGTTGTGGCTACCACCTAGCAAGCCTTCATTCACCCAAGGGTCTGAATTTGTTGCCATCTTAGGAAGGGCACAAGAGTGCAACTCTCATGTACAATATGGGCCCTCTAGGATACAATATGACTTAAAATTCCATATCATTACCCCTCACCATTGTCACCTAACTCATTTAGAAATACTCCATATTCGCAAACTTTTTCATCCTCCTTCCAACAACCCACCGAATAGTTGGACACTTAGACGCTACGTACATAGGACAGCGGTGAAAGGTGTATGGCTTGTGTCAGTTTGTCATAAAAAAAAGTATAAAAAATTATGTTTATAGATTTAACTAGAGATTATGATAACTCACTTGATACTACTTAAAATCCTTAAGGTAACTACTTTTATGAAATATCTCAAATTCCTCTTTCCCACTGTAAAATAATAGTTTAAATCAAACAACTATGTGAGAAGAAAAAACATTCTAAAATATATATTTATTCCTTAAAAAATTATAAAAAATAAGAATTCTCCCACTTTCTCAAATTGCCACACTGATACTAGAAGAAAATATCCTCACATAAAATATTGTAAATATATAAAAATAATGAGATCCACACAATATGTATTAGTGGGTCAGGATGAATATATTTGGATGTTGCCACATGTCACATTACAGACCCGTATATCATATCTTTCAGCACTGCTCTGCATTCACAACATGGTAAAATCTTATCTTATATGGGCTCCACATTGTCTTTGAGTAGTCTCTGAAAGGCCTATCATCCTATGTCCACTTAGTTCCCATCTTGAAAATGCAGCGACCACTTGACAAGCCTTCATTCACCTTGAGGTTTGACTTTCCTACCATCCCAAGAAGAGGCAGGGGCTAACAAGGGCCACATGTTCAACATTCGTTAGTTCGAAGCATTTTGGGACCTGTCAAAATTGGTAAGTCAGGATTGTGCCCCTCAACATATCTTTCTCTTTTTAAGTCCGACCCCTATGCACTTTTCTACCCTGGGACCAATGAGGGGTCACCACATGGCACATTGTAGATTTGAGTGTCAGATCTCATTGACCCACTCTACATTTTCCACGTTGCTAAATATTACATTCAATGGGCTCCACATCTACTTCTTTACTTCCTCTCAGACCCCTTTCATGTTTCCCATATCCTCACTCCAATTCACAAATATCATACTCTTATTTACCGTGGTCTTTCATCGACCTACCAACGTATGTCCACTTGGTTCTTGACTCAATCATTGTCTCAGGGTTTGTCTGCCTTGCCAACTCGGGAAGGGTTGGGACTAACAAAGGCCATGTGCTTGCCTTTCCTTAGTTTCATGCCATCCTCTCATTAAACTTGGGTCTTGTGCAATCTAATATCCTGGTAGAGGTCGAGAGAGTTTGATCTTGATAAAGACTTAGGTTTTTTATATTTTTACTTGAGGTTAGGGCAAGTGTTTATCAGTCAAATGACAATTACTTTTGAGCTTGGGTGCTTAATGAGTTGAATTTGGGTGAATAAATTGTGAATGTTTGAGTCATGTTAAACTCCACATGAGTTTGGGAAAACCTTGATGGTGTAAACGTGTTAAGAAAAGGTTAAATATGCATTAGGGGCCCCAAAAAACTAAACCAAAACTGACCGGAAGAGTGAGAAAAGGGTGTAGTTGAAGTGAGTTCCAAATCATATGCGAAGTGTATACCATGTGGATGCATAAGAGAGCATCGTTGTTAATACAATATGCATGTCATAATAGAAGAGTTAATGATTGAGATAATAAGCGAACGATTTGCGATTTGTTTATGAGGTGTCCATATCATACACTCAAAAGAAAAATACTTAAACAGACAATATACTTTACAAAATAAAAGAAATAACTTCTGCAGTCCTTCTGGCATTCCTTACACTCTTAAAATAACTATTAATTACTTTTATACTTACTTTTCTTTTCATGGGCAAACCACTACCACATTTTCATCTCGCATTAGTGTTTTTTCTTATGGCTGTCTACATTCCGACTGGATGTTTACATCCGGACTGGAGTCTGAAATGTATATCATAAATTAGTGGCTCTCTTTAATCTAAAATATCACCCCGTTTGTCTCCATCGAACATACAGGATATGAATTTTTTTATTACAATAAAAATCGGTTACAACATTTCATTATATCCGTCTAGGCATTTGAACAGAAAATGAAAAAGAAGTGCAAATGTCAAACCAAGCTCTATAAATTTACGGTCCTTATCATTTGCGAAATCGAGCAACCCAAGGTGAAACAGACCTGCAATTGTTTTGCCATGGTCCATTGTAAGATGATAGAAAACTAGTTGTGACTTTGAAAATAAAACGAGGGAAATCCATGTAGTTACACTACAACCAAAAAAAAATCATGGAAGAGCAATTATTCTTAAAAGGATAGAAAAATTCAAAGCCTATTGTTATATGAGGGCACTTTCACCTAAAATGTCTTAAAAATTAAGGTAAGTTCTGTTTATTCGAGCGAAGTATAAGATAAGTTTCGTATTCGATCATTTGTTAGAATTTATTCAAATTAACAAGCAGGAATGGTTTCGTTGGGAAGTGTGGAAAAAACATTTTCCACACGGTCACCATAACACAGATGACTTCATTGATGTCGTGAACTTTAGAGAGTAACAAATAGACTCCCTTGCCGTTTTTCAATTGGCCTCAACTTTTCGTGGATGCATTCAACTTTGAAATGTGGTTTATATTTTCACGAGCCAACACCTACGCATTAATAAATTAATATTGACCACATTAAAAATATAAAATGTGATTAATTTTTTTATATAAACTACAATCACGCAGTAAAATGAAACAAAAGTTCAAGCAAAAAGTCAATTTTTTTTTAAAACAGTCATAGAGGTCAAAATATAATGGGAATGTATATGGCCAAAAGAGGACACACAATAGTCAAAGGCACTGAATGTATTTTTAGCTTTGAAATAAAGAGAAAAATTTTAAATTGAATATGCGGCTGAGGTTTTGGCAAATATTATAGTATGAAAAATTAAATGAAATTAAAGTAGTATGTAATTTTATTATAATTTGTTTTAGATCAAGTTATATTAAGTAAAAGGATAAGTTAAAATTATTTTAAATAAAATATAGAATGTAAGATTATTTATAAAAGCACATATATATTGTCTATAGTTCATTATATTTGTAAATGAAAATTTCTTTTGACTCATTTTTAAACAAGTTTCAAATTTTTTTCATTTTCAATATTTTATAATTTTTCTTTAAATTAATATCATACATTTATTTAAGAAAAACATACTAAATCCACATCATGACTCTTATTTAATAAATATTATGTACATTTATACATATATGGGTTTGTAGACACTTAATTTTGGTATAATATTAGTTATTTACTATAGTGCTAGTTTATTTACGTGCTTATGGATTATTGGTTCAATTTAAACTTATTTTGGTGTGTATTTCTTATACTTATTTAATTTTATATATTTATGAATCTATATTTATCTTTCTAAATTTTTATTCTTTTGTGTTTCTCTATGTTCCTCTTGGTTCTTCTATGTTGCTTTTTATTTTTCTTGTTTTCTCTCTTTCATGGATTTTTACACTCTTCTTCCAATTTTATGTTGTTGTACATACTAAATCTGAATTATATAACACCTCAGTCTTGTATATTTAGTAAATACCTATCATAGTTGTACCATTTAGTTCTAAGATATTCTCACTACTGAAAGTCTTATTATCATTATTTCTTTGTGCTAAATTTTCTATCTCTTAGTCTAAACATTGCTATTCTAATGACCATGCTTTCTATTTTATGAAAAATACTCTAACCTTTATCATTATCCTTCTCTACCAGTTTTAGACCTATAATTATTTTCTAACTTATCAACAACATAAGTGTTCCTTTTTTAACTAAGTGTCTAGTACCAAAAAGTCATCTAATTTGTAAATAAAATGTATCCTAAAGGTCGGCCTAAGTGCATTAATTTAAGATATATTAAAAAAGAATTGGTATATCTACAAGATCAACCCTCATTCATTCCTCACCTAGAAAGTACTAGGAACTCACAAGAAAATTTACTAAGAATCACTTTATCAAGCATTTAAGTGAGAAAGCATGCCATATTCATCTTTGTTTTCATATCAATCATAGAAGTAGTATCTCTATAGGTCTGAAATCTTGAAAGAGCAACCCATGAGCCATATTTTCTAATTTACATGTCAGGTCAATGTATGCACTTGATTATCACATTCTGCATCCTTATGAATACATAAACTAATAAATATGAGACAATTACATAATTCAAAATCCCTCTTTAGAGTATTGGTTATGTACATAGTTCCCATTGATAAAGGGGTCTTTGGGGTAGCTTGACATCACGTGCCCACTAATTTTTTTTTACCACAGTCACTCCAAGGGAGAGGAAGCTAGGGTTTGATCATTTGAAAAAGAATGGAATCCTATGCACTTCATATATGAAGTGCACATGCTTCCATTCTTTTTCATATATATATATATATATATATATATATATATATATATATATATATATATATATATATATATATATATATATATATATATATATATATATAAAAAGAAAGGCAACACAAAATCTTGATCATGTTATTATTTCATACATGAAACCTATATTTAGTTTAGACATTAGCATCAATGCAACTATCCAAATTTGAAACAAGCATTTGAGGCCATAGAGTGACAAATTATAGAATTTGATGATTGTTATAAGAACCCGATCCAATCCACTTCCAATCTATTTTATCCTAGATTTGTATGTGCATATTAAAGCAACTAAGTACTCTCATTTTATATTCTTTATAATATCAATCAACAACAATAGTTTTTATTTTTACAAAATCTTTGTATTTAAATTCAGAATATTGTTTATCAGAGTTCAAAAATTAATTAGCTTGCTATAATTTTTTTTATCACCCTTGTACTTAATAATTTATATATTATTAACCCTAACTACCTATTTTAAAATATTTTAGGGTTAAACATTCAGTGAACTTGTACTTTGAGTCTTTTCATGTAACTCCTATTTAAAATAGTTTCAATAAATAAGTTTGCAAAGACATCTTTGTAACCTTAACACTAGTTTCTATTTTAATAATTTATAACTTATGTAAATTTTCTATATCAATATATTTTCATAGTAGGCTTTCTTATTTACCTTTGTATATTATATTTCAAGCTTACATTATTTTAAAGTTGATTTCCATTCACAATTAATTGTAATGGTAAACATTTAGGTGATTTTTTTTTTAATAATAGAACATTGCTTGTACTATTTATTGATTTTCATCCTTGGTTTTTAGTTTAATTATGTAAATTAATAACACTAAAAAATATAGTCCTCAATTTTTAACATAAAAATTAAAATAATTTGACCTTGGAGTAATTTGACGTTGAGGTTTTTTTGATTTTTCACCTTGGATAAATATTGACACAAAAGCTTTTTACTTTGAATTCAGGTTCAATTTTTATCTCCTATAGACAAGAAAAAAAATTATTTTTCTTTTTCACATTATTATTTATAAATTATGTTCTAATAATTTTCAAACTACTTATCTACTATCATGTAGGGTTATGTGGTGTTCTATTTACATACATCATGGCATATCTCAAAATTCATAGCCATGGTATATAGCTAAAAATAGACTTTAATGTCCACTTACCTCATGGTATAAAAAAAATACGTTGGATCCCTTTATTTACACTATTAAGAATTTATACCATCCATCTAATTCTTTAGTGCACTAGTAAGTGGTTAGCCAAAAGAAGTTACTCTCGACTTACCATTCAAATTGGGTTTAGTGGCTATGGGTGTGGTTATACCTCCATAGTTAGTTTTATGAAATGTTGGGCTGACACTTTCTATTTGACAAGAAAGTATATCTTATATACTTTGAAATGATTTAGTACCCTTATGTAGATCACCATTTTCTCATTGATTTTTTGTTGCATTGTATTCTTAGTTAGTATGTTTACTTTTTTCGTTTTCTATATTTCATCATGGGTGTAACATATATATGTTATTCTAATTTATTACATATAGTCATGAAATTTATTATAACATCTAATGCTTGATTGAAACATGATATTCATTATGTCATTTTATGGATCCCATACAAAGTAATTAAAGTATCTCCTCATACTTTATCACTTCCTATTAATCTAAATGTTTGTTTTATCTCATCTTGTCATCTAATTGTACCTATTATTTTTGTCAAATCCAAAATAACTTGTCAAAAATATGGATTTGCACTTAAATATCTACAAAAATATAATTATACTATGTAACAAGGAATATGTAATCATACTTAAGGCATTGTTGATTCCATTTTCTTGTTTCAAAATAAATGAAAAATGGACCTTGGTTATATAGAAAGGTCTACCTAGTATGGAAAGGGTCATGATATGCCATCTCATGAGATCATACCCTTTATTCCCACCACTTATTGTGATGTACAATTAAAGTTTCTTCTTATCACCACTAGACATCAAAGAGTTTGTGTTCTATAATTTGAACCTATTTCTACTCATCCTCAACTTAACCCTATCAGATCCTCTTGTACACCTCTTCTTTGTCAAAATTATTTTAGACTCTCAAGTCCATGTTCAAAATAGATGTGATAAATTGCGTAATATGCCAACCAAGATTTATATTTTATAGTTATTTCAAAGGGTACCTACTTATAAAGATGTTCTTTATGCTGTATTGAGAGATACAACTCTTATGAACACACAACCGACTTTGTTTACTTCTATTATGAGCACATTTAGATATGCTGATAAAACTATTTATTTTGATAAAGAGGATCTAGCCTCAAAACATATTATTGAGCATAATATTTCAATATTCATGTAGGTTCAAATTCATGAGAAGTTGATTAAGAGAGTTTTAGTTGATAATAATTCTAGAATAAATATGTGCAATTATCAATTCATAAAAAATAAGATTTTAATAAGAAAAATTTTAAAAATTTTGAGCAACCTATCCATACGTTTGATAATAATAATCCAACATTAGTACTAGGAATCATCACATTGGATATTAATAGTAGGTCTAAAAGTGTGTTTATTGTCTTCCAAGTTGTTTATGCTCCATTACAATATAATATATTGTTGGGACAATGTTGGATTCATGATATGGGGGATAAAACTACAATTCATAAGTGCATCAAGTTTCTATGTGGTTCACATAAGTATACAATTGTAGATGATACAAAACCTTGATATTATAAAATCATATAATTAGATAAATTCTCTTTCAATGCATCCGAACACCTAATTCCTATTGTACAAATGCATACTTATGAGGTGGTGAATCTAATAAAGTAGCTTCTTTTGAAAAAAATTATCCAAGCCCTAAAAAATTTATGGAGTCTCTTCAAGAAACTTTGCCACAATAACACATCCCTGCACAACTTGAAAATCATATTGGTAAAGAACACAAGCAATGATTACCTCGTACAATTAATATAAAATTCATTGCCACATTACCATTCTTGGTAAATATAGAAGATTCTTATTGAAAAATAGAATATTATTATAGTAGATATGATGAGAATAAAAAATATTTAAGAAATGAAAAATTATGCAAATTAATTTAGAAACCTGATGAATATAAAAATCTGCCTCATTCTTTATTTACATCTATTGGAGTTGGCGAGTATAGGGCTATCCCTCCTTTATAGGACAATGGTAAATAAAAAATTAATGATCAATAAGTTGTACCAAATTCTTGTAATGACATATCATAAGATACTTCCAACCTAGAGATTATTGGAAATAATTAATTCTATTACCACCATAGATATGGTATAATATTATAGATTTTTTCAATAAAAAAATAAAAAATCAAAATTTATAAAAAAATAGATGTAAAAAATCTAATAAAAAAATGTTAATTTATGATATTAAAAGTGCCACTTTTTAATTTTCTCTAAAATTTTCCATCAAAAAATTCAATTTTTTTAATATTCAACAAATTTGAAACAAAAACTCTTAAATTTATATTACATGAAATTTCTATAAACGTAAGAGGCAATGATTTTTTTAACATTGTCAACTCTAACGTAATTTATAGAATTAAAAAAACTTTTACATCAAGATGAGGAAAACATAATGTATAAAAAAACCCCTAATATTGATGCATAAGCCTCAAACACTACTAGTGAGTTTTGGACACTAAAATTAACATATTCAACACTATGAATGTAATCTTCTCTCTAGAAAATCTAGCAACTCTGAATGTAATGTTGTGCTCATATTTTAATAGGCATATGAGAGATCTTTTTGTGATACTAATGATCTACACCACAAGTTTTAAGATGTCAGTGCAGTGGAAAATCTACACTTGGCATAATGGTGTGGGTTATCGAATGTGTAGAGGAAAAATAAACAACATTATACCAACAACACATTCAAATGCACAATTTTTTTCAGAATGGTGCAACTTATATTAAATACACATAATAATGAATAGTATAATTTTGTACAATATTCAAGAAGTTTGAAGATATAAGTTTTGTTCTTCATAAAGGGAAATTATTTTAATGGATTTGTCTAGACTGAATAATGTCATGTTATAGATGTGTGAGAATACTGGATACTCAAGGAATACTCCTATCTAGTCTTTGTGTGTGTTCTCTCATCTCATATCCCTTATGAGTCAGATGATTAAAATATACACATCATTTCAAGAAGGTAGTTATAATGAAAGATGGTTTAAAAGAGGTGTTGGTTCATAATTTGGCTGAGTTAGATTTGGCATTATTTCAAATGTGATGCCACTTGGTATGTCACATAGAAAAAATGGATTGAAATGTGCATGCTAAGTGTAAGTGTTCCTATGTAGTATTGTGGTAGCACTTAAGGTACTAAGAAGCTATTAAAAGTGGTGTATAATTCCAAAAGGTAATGTGAGGGGTGTGGATTTCATAATACATTTTTTGCTATTTCATAAGGGCATGCACCAAATAAGGAAGGTATCACAATATTCTAGTGAACAATGCAAAAATGGACATGGAAGATGTGCACAAATTAGTTACTTATTACAAACCTTAGTGGGATAGGTTCTTCAAAGTTGATATGTTAGTGTGGGATGGTTTATGAGTTTTTGCGTCCAGGTGTTAATGGTGCAATTTTAAAATTAGTTAAAATTAGGGTTAGAAATCCCTAATTTATTTCACATGTAAAACTAGTCCCCCCTTTTTGACAAACTGATTGATAGGGCAAAGTCCTTCTTTGTCTTCCATCTAATCATGTTGAAACCACCATAAATGATCTAGTTGACAATGGAAATAACCTCTACCAACTACCTCTAATTTGTCACTTTCTCAACGATGTCTTTAGAATAAGACATTGATAAGTCCAAGAGAGTAGCCAACATAGACATTCAAATAAAATTGTTGGTTTCTTCCACCCACCAATGTATAAAAAATTGGGGGTACATGGGTGAGATTAAACTAAAACACTAAAATGATTTACATTTTCGTATAACATGGAATAAAGAACATCAAAACAAATAGTATTTACTTCTATTTGTAAGTAAATGCGATAATTTTAACTTCACAAAGATAAAATAGATGCATATATAAAAATTATTATCAAATAAGTTAAGTGAGGCTTTGAAGAAGGTGTTGCATCTAATTAAACTTACTATAAAATTAGTGTTTCAAGCATCACTATGCTTTAAGATAGGATAATAAAGATTAATGAGAGTCATAATGAGATTAGATCAAAAAAGAGAATAAGCATGCATGGTAAAGGAAAACATATAAAGGACAAGGACTTGGACTTATAAATTATTGAATACCACCTCAAGTTTCCATCTAAAGAATGGGAAACAACTATAACTATAAGTGACTTTGGATCATATTATTCTTTTTTAATTTTGTTGTTAGTTTATTGTAGTAGGTATTTTTTCTATTGGATGTCATCATATTTTGAAAATGGGCCATTAGACTACATGTCTTGTAGTTTGTTTCCTTTTTTTGGATTTTATTGTCTTATAATTTAGTTTGAGGGTGTATAAGAGTTTGGGCCCTTCCAAAAAATGACTTTTAACTAAGTTTAAAAAGAAGTCAACAATTAGTTCTAACCTTGTATTTATGAGTTGGGTCAGTCAAACCTTGAACATTTCATTATAATATATCCCTGCAAGTTTTTCGAGGCTCATATTTCACCTTGAAGGCCCTCTAATCCCATATAGTTATTATGAAAATAATATGTTTGATTTTTTATAGAAAATATCCAAGTTAAAATAACCCTCATTTCTCACCCTAAGTGATCACTTTTCCTCTCTTCCATATAAGGTCTTTGTGAATGATGGTCATATTTTTGTCAAGGAGAATAAATCCTAAAGCTCAGCATGAAGGCCATCCCCTCTAATGAAGGTTGAGAGGTAAGAAAAGTACCAATGAATAATAAATAAATTTATCACCTTATAGGGTGGTCAAGACCAATATCTATATAGTGATATGAGACACATTGGGATGGAAGGAGGCTTAGAATCAGTGACAACAACATGAAGGTGAGGGTTTGTATCTTGAAAACTATTATTTTGATTTAATTTTCCTTACCAAATAGTTTGCTATTTTTTTGAGCCACTTTAATAACATTATGCCACCTTGGTGATGCTACAAAAACAAGATTCAAAGGGGCCATGAGTGAAAAATTCCTTATAAACTATCAATCTCTAATATTTAATCTTAAAAAAATACTCCACTAATCCAAACATGCCTGAGTTAACCAATTTCTGAATTGAGATGCCTAGTATACTCCTTAGCTTTAAAATTTCTTAAAATATTGGTGATAAAATTTTATAATTATGTAAACTTACCCATATAATCTCTTTACGTATATAAACCAACATAAAATTATTATTTAACTAGTTTAAACAAATGTATTTGTGAGTGACAATTAATGCTAACTTTTCCATTTTTCTCTTCCACATTACTAGTTGTTCTAGCTCTTCCCTCGACCACTCATAAGTCCCCTCAAAAAGCCTATACATTTACATTCTAGGAATTAAATTTGACCATAATTTTCATCTAAAGAGTGTTTTTCATATGCTATTATAATTCATTAAAAGGAGGAAACATAACAAATCATATACATACAATGGAAATGGGTGGGAGAAGTTAAAACATTAGCTCTCTCTAATGATTGCTTACTATTTTTTTTGTGTGCAAGGAAAGTTGTGGGAAAATAATAAATAAAGGCCCATGGATAATGAGAAAGTCATTTTTCATGCTACAATAATGGAAACTTAATTGGTCTTATTCTGACTTTAGGCCTGGCCAGATTCTGTTGTGTCTGGAACTACCTGGCCTCCCTCTTCTTTTTTTTATGATAAAATTCTAAGGAGCTTAGTGGAGTTTCTTAGCACTTTGGTGGGCATGGGCTCTAGCACTCGATCATGTAAAATAATGACTTCAACAAGGTTTTGTGTGCTAGTTATAATAGATCAGTCACTCCCTACTTTAGTCTAGTTAAGGTTCTCTTTAGGTTCTTGGAACCATAGTATGTTATTTCATGGGGAAATCCTGAATAGTTCTCCTAAGGATATCTTGGAAAAAATTAGTGAACATAATATTTTACAATTAATTATGGATTGAGATCATTTTTTATTTCTCTTGTAGTTATCTTTGCTTTATTTTTTTGGTTGGGTCCTTTTTTCTCTAGCACCTCTAAATGTGGGACTCAGTACAGTCCTTGCTCGTTTATTGGTTACTCTTTACATCTCCTCCAAGAATTTTGGGTTTCATTCTTAGATTCACTCTTTTTTTTTATGGAGACCCAAGCCTCCTAATGTGCCCAGGATTAGATGTCACACCAATCAAAGGTGGACTCACATTAATCTAAAAAAATAATACATATACTAACAATTGTCCCAAAGGTGTAAGTTACGTCAAAAGGGATGTAATATTTTATTTCATAAAGAAAGGGTTTGTAAAGTGAGAGAGTGTAACTAGATATGATCATTGACCCCATCTTAGCTTTAGTGTTTGAAGATTTAAGAGATAATAATTTTATATGTCTAGTAGAGTCAATGGTGCAAAATGAGGTTATGTGTTTCTTCATACAACATAACAATGTTATGTGCAGAGAGGAGATGTTATATTTCATGATAGTTTGAGCAACGATGAAGTAGTAGAGAAGGGAAAAGCCATAAAAAACATGTAAGCGGCGAAATATTTTAAGGTGATCTTCATGGTTATGGTGAGGGGAAACGATTAGTAGTTTAGGTGTTATTATACACCAGAGGGACCATATCTCATGTTAGACCTAAATTCAAAGGAATGAGTGGGTTTACATGCCCTTCACCCATTGCAAAGAGGTCCACAACTTACATAGACTTAAAATATTTGATTGGTCATTTTCTATTGTCACGGCTAAATGAAAACATCATGAGAGATGATTTGATTATGGTAGGACTCCACATCCGATGTGCTACTTGAATCATAATTATAACTCTACTGTCATAGAGCAATGTATTGAAAGTCCATAATCTATGTTTATATATATTAATTATAAATATAATATATTATAATAATATAATATAAATATTATTTTTATTAGAATATTAATATATTATATATGACTATATGTATTGGGTTTTTATTATAATAATTATATATAGACATTAATATTATATGCAGTACATATACAAATACATATCTTTGTGTATCTGTCTATCTATTTATCTATCTATTTATAATAATATTATATATTATATAATAACATGTTGATGAGATGTGGATGAATTTGTTAAAATGGTTTGGTTATGTCTAACTCCATCCAGGTTAAAATCTCATTGGACATGTTACCTTGGTTATGGCCATTGAAGATGTTTGGATGGTTGAGGCTGTTGGTGATGTTGATGACATTGGGGATGGTTGTTCACCTGTTGGTGATATTACTGACCTTAGTGTTGGTTGTAAAGGAGATTTGGGCTGCTTGGTTGTATACCAGACTCGTTCATATTTGGATAGTCCAAATGTAATTACCCGTATAAGAACAAAACATTTATAATATTATTAAATAATATATATTCTAATATTATATATACTATAATAATTTATAATATATCTTTAATTATTAAAATATAATATATTATTGTGCTGAAGGTGATAATGTGGACTCTTCAAGGCTTCTCCCTCATGTTTGACACCAACAAGCTTGGAGTGATGCACACACGCATGGAAATTCCATTCTTGTTGCCTCACATGTCACACAACGCCAAGCTATTTGAGAACTTCCCTTCTCTCATCATGTCTTCCACCATTTGTTGCCACTGAAGCTCTACAACATTGTCTTTCTTCTTTCCCTCTACTACTTGTTTAATGGCAAAAATATAGTAATAGGACCATCTAATTTAACTTCAGGTCAAATAAAAACCTTTATTAGTAACATATGATTTAAATTTGGCCAACATAAGTCCCTGTCAAATAATATTTTTATAACAATTGCTTTTGAATATTTCCCATTATGCATGTGTATTAACAATATCATAGTTTTATAATGTTCTATTGTATAAATAATCTGACATACACTTTTTATTGAAATAATACTATATATAAGTGTGGAAAAAGAAGTTTTAAAAATCCTTGATAAGATAATAAGAGTGTTATTGAATTATACAATTTACACTATATATATTTATATAAACTTATAATTGAGAACAAACATATACATACACATATAAAGGATATAAAAAAATGTACAATGATCATTTTTTAATAATACACATAGTAGAAATTAAAAAAAATTGTGACTAATTTACAATTAAAATGATTGAAAAAAAAAACATTTAGAAAACTCTCAATTTTAAACAATGGTTTATATATATATATATATATATATATATAACAATGTTGAATGTAAAATGTATAACCCTGATCTAAATTCAGATTTACTATGTTAATCATGGGAGTTAACTAGTTTCATTAGTCTCATATTCGTAATAAATGTTTATAACATATTTATTGAAGACAATTCAAGTAAAATAATTAAAAAGGTGCATAAAGAGCTTGTAGAGTCAGAAGAAGTCTTGGAACGATCCAAACATTCTTTGAATATTTCATTGTTTTGATGCAAATTAAGCACTGGGGATTTTTAGATAAATCTATGACAATACTGCACACCTTTTGTAAAATACTTGTGATGGGACTACAAGTTATTAGATGGTCTCATACTCTGAGTTCATACAAATAACAACAAAAAAACATGGCCTTTTTATGAAAATTTTAATGGTTTAATTAATATTTAAACGAAATTGATATTTAACCATTGAGGACCAGGTACAGCTGGAGGAATTTGGAACTGACTGTTTTAATTATTCTAACTTAACTTTGACTTCCTAAAAATAATCTTCTCCAAAGTACATTATATAAATATTTAAGATTCTATCTTTAAACGCGTAACCCATTTTATTTAAACACGCCCATTTTAGTTCAAACACGTGTCACATTTTCCATAGAAACCGAAACTTGATTAAATCCATAGAAAGGTCAGCCACATTTTGTCAATCCTCAAATAGGAGAAACATCCACGACCAATCTCTGAAAATTGTAAACTTGTTATCTATATATATATATATATATCTGCCATGGCATATTAAAGGCCCTTTCTAGCAATAGTAGAGGATCAAGATTAAGATGTATGCCCCTAAGCCAGATTCGCAAGCATTTCAATCATCCCTTACTCCCCCTGTATATCAGTTTCCACACCACACAGTCATAATATGGCATCCACCACCACTTCAATATCCAACTGCTCCTCCCCACCCTGAAATACAACAGTATTACCAGCCTCAACAGGCCCGCCCCACGGAATGGAGCTCTGGACTCTGTGACTGTGGCCAAGATCCTGTCAATTGTATATATATCTATAACTAGGACCTGAACCTCTCATAATATTTGTGTATTTGTTAGATGCAATTAATTGTGAACGATGTTCTGTACAAGTTGCCTGACATGCTGGTGTCCCTGTATCACATTTGACCAAATAGCGGAGACGGTAGATGAGGGATCTCCCTGTAAGTGCATTACATAACAATCAGCAATTTTTTGGCTAGCTATGAATGTTATATCTGTATTGAAGGAATGGATGGTTGTGATTGACGCAGCATGCGCTGTAAGCGGAGGGATCTACGGCCTGCTGCTGTGTTTAATCGGGTGTGCGTGCTGTTTCTCGTGCATCTACCGAACTAAGATGAGGGCCAAATTTAATTTGGCGGAGACGCCGTGCGGGGATTGTCTGCTACATCGTTGTTGCAAATCGTGCGCTCTGTGCCAGGATGATAGAGAACTCAAACAGAAAGGATATGATCCGACTCTTGGTAATATGCCTGTACTTCTAAATATTATTCAATAGATTTGTATCTTCCCTGATGGGTTCCAGGTTCGATCCCTGGGTTCCTAATAAATCTGGCATCTAGGCGGTGGCGTATTCACCAATTCAAAAAAATAAAGTAAGAAATTTCATCTAATAGAATTGTTGGTTGGTTTAGCAGTCGTGTTAATGATTTTATTTTGTTATTGCAGGTTGGACGATGAACCTTCAAAATCAACGGCAACAACAAGGGATGTGGATCAGTATGGCAGCTCCTGTCGGTCAACCCATGATCAGATGATGACGTCTCAGCTGGCAATTTCTACATCCTCTTTCCAAGAACTATGGTAATTAGATTTAGATTCTCCTTTTACTTAGTTATACGTAAATAGGCTTTGCATTTTTTCGCTCGAGTGATTTTTTTGTCTCATAGTTCATTTGAACATAGTTCAATGAGCATTTGGATGAAGAAAAGGAGGAAATATAAAGTTTATTACAAGTTTAAATTTTTTTTTCAAGATATATTTATCGAAATATTTATTTTATTGAATTTGTATTAGGCATATTTTTAAAAAGTTATGAGACAAGTTTTTTATTATTTTGTAAAATAGGTCATGAGAAAACACTCAACAAGTGTTTGTAGTGTGATATTTTGGCATTAATTTATTTTCTATATTTGTCATCATTTTTGTGTGTTCTTAGGTCAACGTTTTGAAGATGTTTAGATAGGCCTTCGAATTTAGAATTTGATACTCATTGCCTTCTTTACTACATATTGGACCCCTTTTAGGTTTCTCAAATCCTCACACTACTTGACAAGTGTTAGGCTCTTATTTTCCCCAAGCTTTGACCGACCTACCATCTTATATCCACTTTTTTCTAAGCTCAATGTTGTGGCTACTGCCCGGCAAGCCTTCATTTGCCCAAGGGTTTGACTTCGCTGCCATTCGAGGAAGGGGGTAGGAGTGCAAGTCTAATGTAGAATATGGGCCCTGTGGGATACAATATGACTTGAAATTCCCTATGATTACCCCTCACCATCATCGCCTAACTCATTTAGAAATACTTAATATTCGTAAATTTGTTTATCGTCCTCCCAACAACCCACCGAATAGTTGGACACTTGGATGCTACATAAGACAGGGGTGAAAGGTGTATGGCTTGTGTCAGTTTGTCATACAAAAAAAGCATCAAAAAGTATGTTTATAGATTCAACTAGAGATTATGATAACTCACTTGATACTAGTTAAAATCCTTAAGGTAACCACTTTTATGAAATATCTCAAATTCCTCTTTCCCACTATAAAATAATAGTTTAAATCAAACAACTATGTGAGAAGAAAAAACATTCTAAAATATATATTTCTTCCTTAAAAAATTATAAAAAATAAGAATTCTCCCACTTTCTCAAATTGCCACACTGATACTAGATGAAAATATCCTCACATAAAATATTGTAAATATATAAAAATAATGAGATCCACACAATATGTATTAGTGGGTTGGGATGAATGTATTTGAAGGTTTCCACGTGTCACATTGCAGATCCGTATATCATATATTTCAGCGTTGGTTTGTATTCATGACATGGTAAAGTCTTATTTTATATGGGCTCCACATTGCCTTCTAGTAGTTTCTGACTGACCTGTCATTCTATATCCACTTAGTTCCCATCTTGAAACTTCAACTACCACTTGACAAGCCTTCATTCATCCTGAGATTTGAGTTCCATACCATCCCAAGAAGGGGTAGGGGCTAGCAAGGGCCAGATGCTCACATTTTGTAATTTCCAGGCATTCCTGGCACCTGTCAAAATTGGTAAGTCAGGGTTGTGCCCCTCAACATACCTTTCTCTCATTGAGCCCAATCCCTATGCACTTTTCTACCCTAGGACCAATAAGGGGTTGCCACATGGCACATTGTAGATCCGAGTGTTAGATCTCATGGACCCACTTTGCATTTGCCACATTGTTAAATATTAATTTCTATGGGTTCCACATCTACTTCTTTACTTCCTCTCAAACCCCTTTCATGTCTACCAAATTCTCACTCTGCTTCACAAATATCATAATCTTATTTATCATGGGCCTTAATCGACCTACTAGTCTATGTCCACTTGGTTCCTGACTCAATCACTCGTCCCAGGGTTTGTCTGCCCTGCCATCCTAGGAAGGGTTGGGACTAACAAAGGCCATATGCTTGCCTAATCTTAGTTTCATCCTATTCTCTCATTAAACTTGGGCCTTGTGCACTCTAATATCCTGGTAGAGGCTGTGACAGTTTGAGCTTGATAAAGACTCAGGGTTTTTATATTTTTACTTGAGGTTACGGCAAATGTTTATCAGTTAAGAGACAATAACTTTTGAGCTTGGGTGAACAATGAGTTGAACTTGGGTGAATAAATTGTGAATGTTTGAGCCACGTCAAACTCCACATGAGTTTGGGAAAATCTTGATGGTGTAAACGTGTGAGGAAAAGGTTAAATATGCATTAGGGGTCCCAAAAAAGTAAACCAAAAATGACCGAGAAAGTGAGAAAATGGTGTGGTTGAAGTGAGTTCCAAATCATACGCAAAGTGTATACCATGTCGATGCATAAGAGAGCATCGTTGTTAATACAATATGAATGTTATAATAGAAGAGTTACTGATTGAGATAATAAGCGAACGATTTGTGATCTTTTTATGAGGTGTTCATATCATACACTTAAAAAAAAAAATACTTAAATGAATAATATACCTTACGAATAAGAAGAAATAACTTCTACATTCCTTCTACTTTTATACTTACTTTTCTTTTCATGGGCAAACCACTACCACATTTTCATCTCGCATTAGTGTTTTTTCTTATGGCTGTCTACATGCCGACTGGCTGTTTACATCCAGACTGGAGTCTGAAATGTATTTCATAAATTAGTGGCTTTCTTTAATCTAAAAGATCACCCCATTTGTCTCCATCGAATTTATATGTTATAAATTTTTTTATTACAATAACAATCGGTTACAACATTTCATTATATTCGTCTAGGCCTTTGAACATCAAATAAATAGGCAGTGCACATGTCAAACTAAGCTCTATCAATTTACGGTCCTTGTCTTTTGCAAAATTGAGCAACCCAAGGTGCTAGGTGAAACAGGCCTGCAATTGTTTTGCCATGGTCCATTTTAAGATGATAAAAAAGTAGTTGTGACTTTGAAAATAAAACGAGAGAAATCCATGTAGTTAGACTACAACTTTAAAAAAATCATAAAAGAGCAATTATTCTTAGAAGGATAGAAAAATTCAGTGCCTATTTTTATATGAGGGCACTTTCACCTAAAATGTCTTAAAAATTAAGGTAAGTTCTGTTTATTCTTGCAAAGTATAAGATAAGTTTAATATTCGATCATTTGTTGTAATTTATTCAAATTAACAAGCAGGAATGGTTTCGTTGGGAAGTGTGGAAAAAACATTTTCCACACGGTCACCATAACACAGATGACTTCATTGATGTCGTGAACTTTAGAGAGTAACAAATAGACTCCCTTGTGTTTTTCAATTGGCCTCAACTTTTCGTGGATGCATTCAACATTGAACCATGGTTTATATTTTCACGAGCCTGCAACACGTACGCATTAATAAATTAATATTGACCACACTAAAAATATAAAATGTGATTAATATTTTTATATAAACTACAATCACACATTAAAATGAAACACAAGTTTCAGCAAAAAGTCAATAAAATTAAAACACAGTCATAGAGGTCAAGATATTATGGGAGTCTATATGGCCAAAAGAGGACACATAATAGTCAAAGGCACTGATAGGAGTCATAAGGGTCATAGAATGTACTTTTAGCTTTGAAATAAAGACATAAAATTTAAACTGAATGTTCGGCTTAAGATTTTGGAAAAGATTACAGTATGAAAAAATAAATTAAATTAAAGTAGTATATAATTTTACTATAATTTGTTTTAGATGAAGTTATATTAAGCAAAGGATAAGTTAAAATTATTTTAAATAAAATAAAAATGTAAGATTATTTTACTATAGTTTATAATTTATTAAATTTGTAAATCAAATTTTCTTTGATTCATATTTAAATAAGTTTCAAAAATTTTTCATTTTAAATATAATTTTTTTTTAAAATTATTATTATACATTTTTTAAAGAAAAAGGCACTAAATTCACATCATGACTCTTATTTAATAAATATTTATACATATATAGGTTTGTAGACACTTAATTTTGGTATAATATTAGTTATTTATTATAGTGTTAGTTTATTTACATGCTTATGGATTATTGGATCAATTTAAACTTATTTTGACGTGTATCTTTTATACTTATTCAATTTTATATACTTATGAATCTATATTTATCTTTTTAAATTTTTATTCTTATGTATTTCTCTATGTTCCTCTTGGTTCTTCTATGTTGCTTTTCATTTCTTGTGTTTTCTCTCTTTCATGGATTGTTACACTCTTCTTCCAATTTTATGTTGTTGTAAATACTAAATCTGAATTATATAACACCTCAGTCTTGTATATTTAGTAAATTCCTATCATAGTTGTACCTTTTAGTTCTAAGAGATTCTCACTACTGAAAGTCTTATGTTCATTATTTCTTTGTGCTAAATTTTATATCTCTTAGTCTAAACATTGCTATTCTGATGACCAGGCCTTCTATACAATGAAAAATACTCTAAATTTGATCATTATCCTTCTCTACTAGTTTTAGACCTGTAATTATTTTCTAACTTACCAACAACATAAGTGTTCCTTTTCTAAGTGTCCAATACCAAAAAATCATCCAATTTATAAATAAAATGTGTCCTAAAGGTCGGCCTAAGTGCATTAATGTAAGATATTTTTAAAAGGATTTGGTATATATACAAGATCAACCTTCATTCATTCTTCACTAGAAAGTACTAGGAACTCACAAGGAAACTTACTAAGAAACACTTAATGAAGTTTTTAAGTGAGAAAACATGCCATATTCATCTCTATTTCCATATCAGTCATAGGAGTAGTATCTCCATAGTCTTGAAGCCTTGAAGGAGCAACCTATGAGCCATATTTTCCAATTCACATATTAGGTGATTGTATACACTTGATTATCACATTTTACATCCTTATGCACACCCAAAATAATACGAAGGGGAGAATTACATAAGTCAAAATCCCTTTTCAGAGTATGGGTTATGTACATAGTGCCCATTGATACAGGGGTCCTTGGGGTAGCTTGACATTGTGTGCCCACTAACACATTTTTACTACAGTCACGCCAAGAGAGATGAAGCTAGGGTTTGATCATATGAGAAAGAATGGAACCCTGTGCACATCATTTATATATACCAGAAAATGGAAAAATAAAACCCAAAAGGCTCTAGTTGGTCACATCTAAATTATGTTAGTATTTTATACATGACACCTATATTTAGTTTAGACATTATCATCGATGCAACTATCCATTTTTGAAGCAAACATTTGAGGCCATAGAGTGATGAATTATAGAATCTGATGATTGTTACAAGACCCTGATCTAGTCCACTTGTAATATATTTTATCCCACATCTATATGTGCATAGTAAAGCAACTAAGTACTCTTGTTTTCAATTCTTTGTAATATCAATCAACAATAATAATTTTTATTTCTAAAAAATCTTTGTATTAAAATTCAGAATATTGTTGATCTGAGTTCAAAAATTAATTGGTCTGCTATGATTTGTTTATCACCCTTGTATTTAATCATTTATATATTATTAACCCTAGATACCCATTTTAAAATAATTTATGGTTAAAAAATTGGTGAAACTAGACTTTGAGTCTTTTCATGAAACTCTTATTTAAAATAGTTCAAATAAATTAGTTTGAATAAATTAGTTTGCAAAGACATCTCTATAACCTTAACACTAGTTTCTATTTTAATAATTTATAACTTATGTAAATTTTCTATATCACTATATTTGTATAGTAGGCTTTCTTATTTACCTTTATATATTATATTTCAAGCTTACATTATTTTAGAGTTGATTACCATTCACAATTAATTGTAACGGTAAACATTTTGGTGAATTTGCTTTTATAATAGAAGACTGCTTGTACTATTTGTTGATTTGCATCCTTGTTTTTTAGTTTAATTATGTAAATTAATAACACTAAAAAATATAGTCCTCAACCTTCAATATTATTTGTAACATAAAAATTAAAAAAATTCAACCTTAGAGTAATTTGACGCTGAACTTTTTTTGACTTTTCACCTTTGCTAAATATCGACACAAAAGATTTTTATTTCAAATTCGAATCAAATTTTTATCTCCTACACATAAGAGAAAAATCAGTTTTCCTTTTCACTTTATTTTTCATTTAATATTTCATGTTTTATAAATTATGTCCTGACAATTTTCAAATTACTTATCTACTATCATGTAGGGTTATGTGGTGTTCTATTTACATACATCTTAGCATACCCCAATATTCATAGCCATGGTAAATTGCTAAAAATAGACTTTAATTTCCACTTACCTCATGATATAGCAAAAATACCTTGGATCCCTTTATTTACACTAATAAGAATCTATACGATCCATCTAATTCTTTAGTGCACTAGTAAGTGGTTATCCCAAAGAAGTTACTCTCAACTTACCATTCAAACTAGGTTTAGTGGCTATATATGTAGTTATACCTCCATAGTTAGTTCTCTGAAATATTGGACTGACACTTTCTATTTGACAAGCAAGTATATATTAGATACTTGAAATCATTTAGTACCCTTATTTATATCAACATTTTCTCATTGATTTCTTCTTGCATTGTATTCTAAGTTAGTATGTTTACTTATTTCATTTTCTATATTTCATCATGGGTGTAACATATATATGTTCTTCTCATTTATTACATATAATCATGAAATTTATTGTAGCATCTAATGCTCCTTTTAAACATAATATTCATTATGTCTTTTTGTGGATCCCAAACAAAGTAATTAAAGTATCTCCTTTTCATACTTTATCACTTCTTATTAATATAAATGTTTGTTTTATCTCATCTTATCATCTAATTGTACCTATTATTTTTGTCAAATCCAAAATAACTTGTCAACAATATGGATTTGGGATTAAATATCTATAAAAATATAATTATACTATGTAACAAGGAATAGGTAAGTATGCTCAAGGCGTTGTTGATCCCATTTTGTTGTTTGAAAATAAAATAAAAATGGACCTTGGTTATACATAGAGGTTTACCTTGTATGGAAAAGGTCATGATATGCTATCTCATGAGATCATACCATTTACTCACACCATTTATTATGACGTATTATTAAAGTTTCTTCCTATCACCAATAGACATCAAAGAGTTTGTGTTCTACAATTTGAACCTATTTGTACTCACCCTTAGCATAACGATATCGGATCCTCTTCCATACCTCTTCTTTGTCCAAAATTATTTTAGACTCTCAAGTCCATGTTGTTCAAAATAGATGTGCTAAACCTCCCTTAGCTTCTCAACCTCAAACACCTATTTCCAATATTCCTCCACCCCTTATCCAAAATTAAAGACATGCTTCTCAACCTAAAGGGTATGATGTCATTGAAAAATTATGTAATATGCCAACTGATATTTATATTTTAGAGTTATTTCAAAGGGTACCTACTTATAAATATGTTCTTTATGCTATATTGATAGATACTACTATTCTTACGAACACACAACCAACTTTGTTTGCTTCTTTTATGAGCACCTTTAGAGATGCTGATAAAACTATTTATTTTGATAAGGAGGATCTACCCTCGAAACATATTATTGATCATAATGTGTCAATATTCATGTAGGTTAAAATTCATGGGAAGTTGATCAAGAGAGTTTTAGTTGACAATGACTCTAGAATTAATATGTGCACTTATGAATTCATAAAAAATAGGTTTTAATAAGAAAAAAATTAAAAAAATTGAGCAACCTATTTGTAGGTTTGATAATAATCAAACATTAATACCAGGAATCATCACATTGGATATTAATAGTAGGTCTAAAAGTGTGTCTATTGTATTCCAAATTGTTTATGCTCCATTATAATATAATATATTATTGGGACAACATTGGATTCATGATATGTGGTTATAACTTCTATAGTTCATAAGTGCATCAAGTTTCTATGTGATTCACATAAGTATAATATTGTAGATGATACAAAATCTTGATATTATAAAGTCATATAATTAAATAGAGTCTCTTTCAATGCATCTGAACACTGAATTCCTATTGTACAAATGCATACTTATGAGGCGGTGAATATAATAAAGTAGATGATTTTAAAAAAATTATCCAAGCCCTAAAATAATTATGGGCTCTCTTGAAGAAACTTTTCCATAATAACACATCCATGCACAACTTGAAAAGCATATTGGTAAATAACACAAGAAATAATTACCTCTTATAGTTAATATAAAATTCATTACCACATTACCCTTCTTGGTAAATATAGAAGATTCTTATTGAAAAATAGAATATTATTATAGTAGATATGATGAGAATAAAAGATATTTAATAAATGAAAAATTGTGAAAATTATCTTTCAATCCCATTGATGAATATAAAAATATGTCTCATTCCTTATTTACATCTATTGGAGTTGGCGAGTATAGGGCTATCCCTCCTCTATAGGACAATGGTAAATAACAAATTAATGATCAACTAGTTGTCCAAAATTCTTGTAATGACATATCAAAAGATACTTGCAACCCAAATAATATTGGAAAAAATTAATGATATTACCACCATATATATGGTAGAAGATTATTAAAAAAATTAATTAAAAATAAAATTCAAAATTTGTAAAAAAAAATTAACATAAAAGATATAATAAAAATGTCAATTTATGATGTTAAAAGTGTCGCTTTTTAATTTTCTCTAAAATTTTTCATCAAAAAATTTAAAATTTTGAATATTCAACAAAGTTGACACAAAAACTCTTACTTAAATTTATATCACATGAAACTCCTACAAACATTGGCAGCAATGTTTTTTTTAGCATTTTTAACTCGGACGTAATTTATAGAATTGAAAAAAGTTTTACATCAAGAAGTGGAAAACATAATGTATGAAAAGACTGTAATATTGATGCTAATAATGATGCATAAACCTCAAACACTACTAGTGAGTTTTGGACACTAAAATTAACATATTCAACACTGTCAATGTAATCTTCTCTGTGTATGTAGAATGATTGAGTAAGAAGCGTGCTTCATGTTATTGAATCCATTCATCCAAAGTTATGGTGTTAATTTTTACTTTGAATACTAGAATGTCAAGATTGACTTGAACTTTGAATGAGATTTTTTGCTAAAATAATAGATGTGTAGGACGTATGGAAGGAGTGGATTGTGAACCGACTTGTATCATGATTTCATAGAATTGGTTAAAGAGTTCATTGTGTCTCTCATTGAGGGAATTAAATAATCTTAATAAATATGAAGATGACTACAACATTCTTCTAGATACTTTGAAAAGTAACTAACTACTAATCCTGATTTATCATGTTATGTTCATATGTTGATAAGCATATGAGAGATCTTTTTATGATATTAATGATCTGCACCACAAGGTTTAAGATGTCAGTGTAGTGGAAAATTTACACTTGGTAGAATGGTGTGGGTTATCGAATGTGTAGAGGAAAAATAAACAACATTATACCAACAACACATTCAAATGCATAAGTTTTTTCTAAATGGTGCAACTTATATTAAATAAACATAATAATGAATAGTATAGTTTTGTACAAGATTTAGTAAGATTGAAAATATAAGTTGCTTTAATCGGAAGGGGAAATTATTTTAATGGATTTGTTTAGACTGAAATGATGTCATGTTATAGATGTGTGTGTTCTAATCCTATATAGTCTTTGTATGTGTTCTCTCATCTCATATCCCATATGAGTTAGATGATTAACATATACACATCATTTCAAGAAAGTAGTTATAATGAATGATGGTTTAAAAGAGGTGTTGGTTCATAATTTGGCCTAGTTAGATTTGGTATTATTTAAAGTGTGGTGTTTGTAATTCCATCTATGTAGCTTTGTTAATAGGTGCTCTGACATAGTGTAGATTTTTATAATGCCACTTGGTATGTCACATAGAAAAAATGTGCTGACATGTGCATGCTAAGTGTAAGTATTCCTATCTAGTATTATGGTAGTGCATAAAGGTAGTATGAAGCTATTAAAAGTGGTGTATAATTCCAAAAGGTAATGTGAGGGGTGTGGAGTTCATAAGATGTTTTGTGGTATTTCATACGGTGATGCACCAAATAAGGAAGGTATCATAACATTATAGTGAATAATGCATAAATGCACATGGAAGATGTGCACAAATTAGTAACTTATTGCAAACCTTAGTGGGATAAGTGCTGTAAAGTTGATATGTTAGTGCGGGATGGTTTAAGATTTTTTGCCTCTAGGTCTTAATGGTGAAATTTAAAAATGAGTAAAAATTAGGGTTAGAAATCCCTAATTTATTTCACATGTAAAACTAGTCCTCCCTTTTTTGACAGACTGATTGATAGGGCAAAGGCCTTCCTTGTCTTCCATCTAATCATGTTGAAACCACCACAAATGATCTAGTTGATAATGGAAATATCCTCTACCAACCACCTCCAACATGTCACTTTCTCAATGATGTGATTAGAATCATAGAAATTGATAAGTCCAAGAGAGTGGCCAACCAAGAAATTCAAATGGAATCATTGATTTTTTCCACCCACCAATGTATTAAAAATTGGGGGTACATGGGTGAGATCAAACTAAAACAGTAAAATAACTTACATTTTCATACAACATGTAATAAGGAACATCAAAATAAATAGTATTTACTTCTACTTGTAAGGAAATGAAAATTATAACTTCATAAAGACAAAATAGATGCATATCTTAAAATTATTATCAACTAAGTAAAGCGAGACTTTGAAGAAGGTGTTACATCTAAGTTAAGTGATGCCAAAAAATAGTATTGCAAGC
>JARHVA010005048.1:780000-812500 GCA_037957365.1 Torreya grandis | reverse complement strand
CATTGAACATCTAATATGGAATGAGTCCTACTAATATGGTCAGTCCTGGGAATGGATCCCAAGACCCTCCTCCTTGTAGTGTTCAGCTCTTCACCACTAGGGTAAACCCATCAAGCTATTTTTTATTATAATAATTAAATATAGACATGAATATTATATACATATACATATCTATTTGTATTTATCTATCTATCTATTTATAATAAAATAATATATTATATAATAACATGTTGATGAGATGTGGGTGAATTTGTTAAAGTGGTTTGGTTATGTCTAACCCCATCTAGATTAAAATCTCTTTGGACATGTTAAGCTAGTTACGACAAATGAAGATGTTTGGATGGTTGAGGTTGTTGGTCATGTTGATGGCATTGGGATGGTTATTCTTCTGTTGATGATATTACTGACCTTAGTGTTGGTTGTAAAAGAGATTTGGGCTGTTTGGTAGTAATTGGTTCATATTTGGACAGTCCAAAAGTAATTACCCATATAAACAAAGATTTATAATATTATTAAATAATATATATTCTAATATTATATATACTATAATATTTTATAATATATCTTTAATTATTAAAATATAATATATTATTGGGTTGAAGGTGATTATGTGGACTCTTCAAGGCTTCTCCCTCATGTCTAACACCAACAAGCCTAGAGTGATGCACACACGTATGAAAATTCCATTCTTGTTGCCTCACATGTCACACATCACCAAGCTATTTGAGAACTTCCCTTGTCTCATCATGTCTTCCACCATTCGTTGCCACTAAAGCTCTACAACATTGTCTTTCTTCTTTGCCTCTAGTACTTGTTTAATAACAAAAATATAGTCATAGGACCATTTAATTTAACTTCATGTCTAATAAAAACCTTTATTAGTAACACATGGTTTAAATTTGGCCAGCATAGGTCCCTATCAAATAATATTTTTATAACAATTATTTTTGAATATTTCCCATCATGCATGCGTATTAACAATATCATAGTTTTATAATGTTCTATTGTCAAGATTATGGAGCACAATTGATTACCTTTGTATAAGCAACTAAACATGGAATTTAACTAGAAGTAATATGTAACTAGAATTCATAAATAACATCGAATATGAGAGACAATACAACCTTGTATTAATACTCTAATAGAAGGAAATACAAAGAAGATGCCACAATCTTCTTCCCACACCTCTAGGGCTCCCACACCTCTAGGGCATACAATAATTCTCTTCAAGAGTTCTCTCTCTCAATTACGGTCACAACAAACAACTCAAACACAGAGTTGTTGTTCACCTCCACCAGTCAATAACAATACTGCCAGTCCACCAGTCAGTAACAATACTACCAGTCAACCAGTAAGTGACAACCGGTTCTCACCATCATTGCCTACTTCCAGTACCACTGAGTACACAACGTACTCCAAGTAGATCTCACCTAATCTTGCACCTTGTTGTGTTGCAGATCTCCTTTGACCTTGCTGCCATGTAGATCTCCTTTGACCTTGCACACACACACACACCTACAAATCAACCGACCTTACTTACCCATGTAGATCTTACCTGATCTTGCACACCTTACAGATCAATTGATCTTACACACCATGTAGATCTAACCTAATCTTGTACACCTGCAAATCAACCTGGTCTTGCACACCTGTAGACCTAGATCTAACACACCTGAGAGAACCCTTGTCCTTGCCTCACCAAGTCCTTATGATTCTCCCACTTGAGGATCCCTTCTTTGATCCTTCAAGGATCTTTATACAATAAAAGGATATATTACAATATAGCCCCATGGGTCTATTAAATAGATCCCATACAAACAATAATTAGACACGTAGCTCAAGACTAAAATTAGTCTTTACATGCAAACAACTGGTTCAACAAACTAAGTGTTCATGCAACGAATAGTTTTGGAACCACACAGGCGATCAATGTCAGTCCCTACCTGTCTGGAGGTGACCGATGTTGGCCAATCCATGACCAATGTCAGTAGCTTCCTATCTACCTCTGACTGATGTCGATCGGCCTAACCGACGTTGCTTATTGTGACACTCAACAACCTCCTTCCCTATTTGCATCAGTAATACTTTTAGCTCCATAACCTAACAATCTCCCACTTGGAGATAAATAGTTGCACTTGTACCTATACCTGTACATCCTCTAACTTTATTTCCTAGCTTGTATCCCTCTTTAAGCTCAATCTTGAAGACCAACCACCACACATCCTGTGGTACTACGCATGTCATCCAAGTCCCTTGCCACATCTGAATCTACATTACCATGTAGAGAAGTGCTTGACCCTACATCGCATGTTAACCTGCTGCTAGTCGCTCTCAGATACCTGAGAATCCATTGAACTGATCTCCAGTGCTTCTTTTCTGGATTGACTACAAACTTGCTGACAACACTCACTGCTTAGGCAACAACAAGTCTAGTACACATGTACTTAACCTCATCATGTGAATTGGGACACTATTCTGTGAACTGTCTATCCATAGGTGCGCTAACCAGTTCTGCATCTTGCATGTTGAACCTCGCCACTACTTTATTCACACAATCATCCTGAGACAACATCAACCTGTGATCTTCCTTGTCTCTAGGAAAACTCATGCCAAAGAATTTCACTCCTCCTAAATCCTTCTTGGCACACCTCTGAGCTACCTTTACCTGTAGCTCAAAAAATCCCTATATGTATGAACCTGTAACAATCATATACACTACATACAGTAACAAGATAATGTTGCGACCATTATCCAACCTGGTAAAGTAAACACAGTGGTTATAATGACATTGACTAAAGCCATGCTTTGTCATAAACCTGTCAAACCTGTACCACCATCTTGGAGCTTGCTCAAGACCATATGACCTAGTCTTCCATCTCACGTGTCCATTTTCTCTCTTCTTTAACCAAAGAATACATTCATCTTTTAGTGCTTTCTTTTCAGCTGGCAACTCTACCAAATCTCTCATTTGGTTCTTCTCCAAGGAATCAAATTCCTGAGTCATGCCATGCTCCCACTATTTTTTGGATTATACCTGCTCTGCTTCTTTAAAAAATTCCTGGTTCTTGACCATCAATGAGCAACAAGTAGTATAAAGAAGGGGAATAATGAAATTGAGGTTTACATACCCTTTCAAACCTTCACATGGGTGTTTGAGACTCATTGACAGCTTGTTGTCCACCCAAATTTCATTATGTCAGTGACCAATGTCCGTCACCTCCCAGTCTGCACCTAATCGACGTCGATTCCCTGTGATTGACCTAACTATCGATGTCAGTTCCTTGACCGATGTTGGTGTCCACTCGACTGACGTCGGTGTCCACCTGCTTGACATCACCAACTTCAGTCTGCACATGACTGACGTTGGTACCTATCTGTTTGATGTGAGTTCTCCTCTGACTGACACTGGTAACTATGTTCTCCTGTGAGTGATGATTTTTTACCTACAATCTTACTTTAGATCATCACCCTGTCCAAACTACCCTACTCAATTTTATTCAGCCTTCCTAGCTGATCACTATCCATCATCTCCTCCATGAACACCAAGGCTTTCCAATTCTTAAGTTTGTCAAAGACATCTGACTTCCTCTTAAGAACATGCATCTCTTTCTTATTCATGTGACCAAGCCTACAAAGCCACATCTTTGCAACAGAAAGAAAATCAGTAATACAAGTAGGTAGATAAAGAGTACCTACTTTCTTACCACATGCTAATTCAAGTGCATCTGCTGTGAGAGTTAATGTGCATCCCTCATCACCCAACTTTCCTGAAATTAGACTCCTCTTCAGGACTGGGACTTGCATGACATCCTTCAACACCCATATGTTGCATGTCTGCAATTTCAGTTGCACTTCACCTTTGCCAACAATTTGACAAGGCTCACCAACCCCTAAATAAATCTTTCCAAAGTCTCCAAGGACATTAACATGGAAAAATACTCTATTTGGGGCTGCATGGAAAGAGGCACTAGAATCTAAAAAACAAGATTATACTTTATCCAAGGAACATACAAGAGCATCTTGTGCAACAATACCTGCAATATCTGCTTCTTTATTTTCTTCATGCTGATCTTGTACCAACCAGCAATCTTTCTTTACCTGCTCTTTCTTTCCATAAATCAGTAATTGAGAATTCTTGCTATTGAATTCTTCCATTCTTAGTGTACTTTCTTCTGCCATTGCTATACTCCCACTCAATCAGAAACCCCTAAGAGTGACCTGTAATCAATAAACACTTAACACACTCTGAAACCAAGGTGTTAGTGAACCAAGCTTTGATGAACTTGCGCGCTACTCCGAACCTTGGCTCTGATACCACTTGTCAGGATTATGGAGCATAATTGATTACCTTTGTATAAGCAACTAAACATGGAATTTAACCAGAAGTAATATGTAACTAGAATTCATAAATAACACAGAATATGAGAGACAATACAACCTTGTATTAATACTCTAATAGAAGGAAATACAAAGAAGATGCCACAATCTTCTTCCCACACCTCTAGGGCTCCCACACCTCTAGGGCGTACAATAATTCTCTTCAAGAGTTCTCTCTCTCAATTACGGTCACAACAAACAACTCAAACACAAAGTTGTTGTTCACCTCCACCAGTTAGTAACAATACTGCCAGTCCACCAGTCAGTAACAATACTGCTAGTCCACCAATAAGTGACAACCAGTTCTCACTATCGTTGCCTACTTCCAGTACCACCGAGTACACAATGTACTCCAAGTAGATCTCACCTGATCTTGCACTTTGTTGTGTTGTAGATCTCCTTTGACCTTGCTGCCATGCAGATCTCCTTTGACCTTGCACACACACACCCCTGCAGATCAACCGACCTTACTTACCCATGTAGATTTTACCTGATCTTGCACACCTTGCAGATCAACTGATCTTACACACCATGTAGATCTAACTTGATCTTGCACACCTGCAGATCAACTTGGTCTTGCACACCTACAGACCTAGATCTAACACACCTGAGCGAACCCTTGTCCTTGCCTCACCAAGTCCTTATGATTCTCCCACTTGAGGATCCCTTCTTTGATCCTTCAAGGATCCTTTTACAATAAAAGGATAGATTACAATACAGCCCCATGGGTCTATTAAATAGATCCCATACAAACAATAATTAGACACGCAGCTCAAGACTAAAATTAGTCTTTACATGCAAACAACCGGTTCAACAAACTAACTGTTCGTGCAACGAACAGTTCTGGAACCGCATAGGTCACTGACGTCTGTCCCTGCCTGTCTGGAGGTGACCGACGTCAGCCGATCCATGACCGATGTCGGCAGCTTCATGTCTACCTCTGACCGACGTGGGTCAGCCTAACCGACATCGTTTACTATGACACTCAACAACCTCCTTCCCTGTTTGCATCAGTGAAGCTTTTAGCTCCACAACCTAACATCTATTTTATATGTAATCTGACATACACTTTTTATTGAAATAACATTATATATAAGAGTGGAAAAAAAAAAATTTAAAATCCCTGCTAAGATAATAAAGGTGTTTTTGAATTATACAATTATATATATATATATATATATATATATATATATATATATATATATATATATATATACACACATATGAAGGATATAAAAAAGTGTACAATGATGATCATTTTTTAATAATACACTTTTACAAACTAAAAAAAATTGTAAGTAATTTATACTTAAAATGATCCCTTCCGCCCCCTCCCCCCCCAAAAACAAAAAAAAGAAGACATGTGAAAGACCATCAATTTTAAACAATGGTCATATTATATCTTTTTATATATTTATATATAACAATGGTGAATGTAAAATGTATAACCTTAATCCGAATTCAGATCTACTATGTTAATCATGGGAGTTAACTAGTTTCACTAGTCTCATATTTGTAATAAATGCTTATAACATATTTATTGAAAACAATTCAAGTAAAATTATTGATTAAAAAGGTGCATAGAGAGCTTGTAGAGTTAGAAAAAATCTTTGAATGATCCACACATTTTTTTTATATTTTATTGTTTTGATGCGAATTGAGCAATAGAGATTCTCAGATAAATCTACGACAATGCCACACACCTTTTCAAAAAAGCTTATAATGGGACCACAAGTTATTAGATGGTCTAGATGGTCTCATACTCTGAGTTCATACAAATCACAACTACAAACATGGCTTATTTATAGAGTTTTTAATGGCTTAATAAATATTTCAATGAAATTAATATTTAAACATTTAGGACCAGGTACAGCTAGAGGAATTTGGAACTGACTGTTTAATTATTCTAACTTAACGTTGACTTCCTACTAATAATCTTCTCCAAAGTATACATAAATATTTAAGATTCGATCTTTAAACGCGTAACCCATTTTATTTAAACACGCCCATTTAAGTTCAAACACGTGTCACATTTTCCATCGAAACCGAAACTTGATTAAATCCATAGAAAGTTAGCCACATTTTGTCAATCCTCAAATAGGAGAAACATCCACGAACAATCTCTGAAAATTGTGAACTTATATATATATGTCATGGCATATTAAAGGCCCTTTCTAGCAATAGTAGAGGATCAAGATCAAGATTAAGATGCCTAAGCCAGATTCGCAAGCATTTCAATCATCCCTTACTCCCCCTGTATATCAGTTTCCACACCACACAGTCATAATATGGCATCCACCACCACTTCAATATCCAACTGCTCCTCCCCACCCTGAAATACAACAGTATTACCAGCCTCAACAGGCCCGCCCCACGGAATGGAGCTCTGGACTCTGTGACTGTGGCCAAGATCCTGTCAATTGTATTTATATATCTATAATTAGCCTCTGAACCTCTCATAATATTTGTGTATTTGTTAGATGCAATAAATTGTGAACGATGTTCTGTACAGGTTGCCTGACATGCTGGTGTCCCTGTATCACATAAGGCCGAATAGCGGAGATAGTAGATGAGGGATCTCCCTGTAAGTGCATTACATAACTTTCAGCAATTTATTTGCTAGATATGAATGTTATATCTGTCTTGAAGGAATGAATGGTTGTGATTGACGCAGCATGCGCTGTAAGAGGAGGGATCTACGGCCTGCTGCTGTTTTTTACCTGGTGTGCGTGCTGTTTCTCGTGCATCTACCGAAGTAAGATGAGGGCCAAATTTAATTTGGCGGAGACGCCGTGCGGGGATTGTCCTCTACATTGTTGTTGCGAATCGTGCGCTCTGTGCCAGGAATATAGAGAACTCAAACAGAAAGGATATGATCCGACTCTTGGTAATATGCCTGTACTTCTAAATATTATTCAATAGATTTGTATCTTCCCGGATGGGTTCCAGGTTCGATCCCTGGGTTCCTAATAAATCTGGCATCTAGGCGGTGGCGTATTCACCAATTCAAAAAGATAAAGTAAGAAATTTCAACTAATAGAATTGTTGGTTGGTTGGATGATGAACCTGCTACATCAACGGCAACGATAGGGAATGGGGCTCAGCATGGCAGCTCCTGTCGGTCAACTCATGATCAGATGATGACGTTGCAGCTGGCAGTTTCTACATGCTCCTTCCAAGAACTATGGCAATTAGATCCTCCTTTTACTCAGTTATACATAAATAGGGTTTGCCCTTTTTTTGTTTGAGTGGTTTTTGATGCTATAGTTCACTAAAACATAGTTTATAGTTCATTAAAACATAGTTTAATAAGTCTTTGGATGAAGAAAATGAGGAAATATATATTTTATTAAAAGTTCGAATTTTTTTGTTTGAAGTATATTTATTGAAATATTTTTTTTTTTGATTTTGTATTGGGCATATTTTTAAAAGATTATAAGACAAGTTTCTAATTATTCTGCAAAACATGTCAAGGGAAAACACTCAACAAGTGTGCTAAACAAGTTTTTGTGGTGTGACATTTCAGCACTAAGTTATTTTCTGCATTTGTCATCATTTTTGTGTATTCTTAGGTCAACATCTTGGAGATGTTTAGATGGGCCATCGAATTAAGAATTTGACACTCATTGCCTTCTTTACTACCTATTGGACCCCTTTTAGGTTTCTCAAATCCTCGCACTGCTCGACAAGTGTTAGGCTCTTATTTTCCCCTAGCTCTGACCGACCTACCATCCTAAATCCACCTTTTTTCCAGCTCAACATTGCAGCTACCACCAGGAAAGCCTTTATTTGCCCAAGGGTCTGACTTTGCTGCCATCCTAGGAAGGGGGCAAGAGTACAAGTCTGGTGTACAATATGGGCCCTCTGGGATACAATATGAATTGAAATTTCATATCATTACCCCTTACCATCGTCGCCTAACTCATTTAGAAATACTCCATATTCTCAAATTTGTTCATCGTCCTCCCAACAGTTGAAACAAAAAGTTGGAGACTTGGACACTACATAGGATGGGTGAAAGTTGTATGGCTTGTGTTAGTTTGTCATACAAAAAAAATTATGTTTATAGATTCAACTAGAGATTATGATAAATCAATACTACCTAAAATCCTTAGGGTAGTCACTTTTATGAAATATCTCAAATTCCTCTTTCCCACTATAAAATAATTTTTTAAATCAAACATCCATGTGAGCAAAAAAACATTCTAAAATATATATTTCTTCCTTAAAAAGTTATTAAAAAATAATAATTCTCCCACTTCCTCAAATTGCCAAATTGATACTAGATGAAAATATCCTCGCATAAACTATTGTAAGTATATAAAAATAATGAGATCCACACAATATGTATTAGTGGGTTGGGATGAATGTATTTGGAGGTTACCATGTGTCATATCATATCAATGCTACTCTACATTCATGACATGATAAAATCTTATCTTATATGGGCTCCACATTACCTTCTAGTAGTTTTTGACTAGCTGGTAATCATATATCCATTTAGTTTCCATCTTGAAACTATAGCTATCCCCTGACAAGGCTTCATTCACCTTGAGGTTTGACTTCCCTACCATCCGAAGAAGGGGCAAGGGGCTAGCAAGGGCCACATGCTCACCCATCATTAGTTCCAGGCATTCCCAGGACCTATCAAAATTGGTAAGTTTGGAATATGCCCCTCAACATACCTTTCTCTCATTGAGCCCCAGCCCTAAACACTTTTCTACCTTGGGACCAATGAGCGGTCGCCACACGACACATTAAAGATTTGAGTGTCAGATCTCCTTGCCCCACTCTGCATTCACCACATGGATTAATATTATTTTTTATGGCCTCCACATCTACTTCTTTACTTATTATTAGATCCCTTTCATATTTCCTAGATCTTCGCTCCACTTAACAAATATCATACTCTTGTTTGTCGTGGGCCATCATCAGCCTACCAATATATGTCTACATGGTTCCCGATTCAGTCATTCACCCTGGGATTTGTCTGCCTTACCATCTTGAGAAGGGTTGGGACTAACAAAGGCCATGTGCTCACCTTTACTTAGTTTCAAGCCATCCTCTCATTAAACCTAGGCCCTGTGCACTCTAATAGCTTGGTAGAAGCTGAGAGAGTTTAAGCTTGATAAAGACTTATGTCTTTTATATTTTTACTTGAGGTTAGGGTGAGTGTTTATTAGTCAAGTGATAATTACTTTTGAGTTTTGGTTCATAATGAGTTGAACTTGAGTGAATAAATTATGAATGTTTGAGCCACATCAGACTCCACATGAGTTTGGGAAAGCCTTCATGGTGTAAATACGATAGGAAAGGTTAAATATGCACTTATGGTCCCAGAAAAGTAAACCAAAAGTGACTAGGAGAGTGAGAAAAGGGTGTGGTTGAAGTGAGTTCTAAATCATATGCAGAGTGTATTGTTAATATAATATGAATGTTAGTAGAGGAGTTACTAATTAAAATAATAAGTGAAGGATTTGTGATCGGTTTATGGGGTATCCACATCATACACTCAAAAGAAAAATACTTAAATGGGTAATATACATTACAAATGAGAAATAACTTCTACATTCCTTCCAACATTCCTTGCACTTTAAAAATAATTGTTAGTTACTTTTATACTTACTTTTATTTTCATGGGCAAACCACTACCACATTTTCATCTCGCATTAGGGTTTTTTCTTATGGTTGTCTACATTCTGACTGGCTGTTTACATCCAGACTGGAGTCTAAAATGTATTTGATAAATTAGTGGCTCTCTTTAATCTAAAATATCATCCCATTTGTCTCCATCGAACATACAAGATATTATTTTTTTATTACAATAAAAATAGGTTACAACATTACATTATATCTGCCCAGGCATTTAAACAGACACTAAAAAAGTAGTACAAATGTTAAACCAAGCTCTATCAATTTATGGTCCTCATCATTTGTGAAATTGAGTAACCTAAGGTGCTAGGTGAAACATGCATGTAATTGTTTTACAATAGTCCATTGCAAGATGATAAAAATTTAGTTATGATTTTGAAAATAAAATGAGATAAATCCATGTAGTTACACTACAAAAAAAAATCATAGAAGATCAATATTTATTAAAAGGACAGAAAAATTCAATGCCTATTGTTATAAGAGGTCAATTTGACCTAAAATGTCTTAAAAATAAGGGCATGCTATGCCAAGTCCCTATGGTAAAGGAGCTACTCGTGTCAACGGTTGGTAGTTTAAATTCTACACTTGGAAATTATGGATGATTTAACATAAGAAAATGAGTTGAATGCCCAACATTAATGTAGTCCATATTTATTTCCATCTCAACAATTACATAAGTTGCTATCATAAGTCATGAATAAGGAATACAAAAGATTTTCTCGACTTTAATTGTTCTACCATGAATAGTGGGTATTGATTTTAAAACAAAATTTAATTTTGGACCTCTCAAGTGCTCATAAAGTACAGTTGACAAAAATAGCTACTAAAGGAACTAGGCAATAAAAATGAAACAACACGTAGGCTGGATAAAAAAGTTTACATGACAAAAATGATGGCTAATGACACCATCAATGTGTTGACCTGACTTTTTTAGATTCAGTTCAGTAGGTTTAGCCCTCTTCCAAAATTCAAGATTTGGTAAAAATCTTAGACGTTTAGTCAAAATTTGTAACAATGTGAAGAAGGATAGTCAGGAAAAGTAGCTTCTAAAGAAGATCTTAGGATATTTGAGATTCTAAGCCTACAACATACCACATGCATAATCCACCAACTCCAAGAAGTAAAAGCATAAAGATCTTCCACAACAATGGTGCTTACTTTTGCAAATAGTTTCCCTACACAAAAACATAATTTGTCATGTAATAATTCAAAAAAAAATTGAAGCATAATTAAAATGTAAAACTGCTTCATAAATTTATCAAATATGAGCATTTCTTTCAAAAGGTCTATTTAAAATCACAAAATTATGTACAGGAGTACAAGAACATTATTTTCTACCTATCATAAGGAACTGGTTGTGGGTAATGGACAAGAAGACTATGAGCATATGGTTGTTGACATTGTATCCGATTTATCTTATTCTGTAGAGTTGCTACATTGCATAAAGATCTTACATATCAATGATGCTTTCTTTTGCACATAGTTTCCCTGCACAAAAAACTCAACTTGTCAATTAAAAATTTTGCAATTGCATGTGTGTTTGTCTCTGAAAACTCATGTAAGTTCATCTAGAATAATCCACCCAATAGAGACTAAGATATCAAATAAAATATTTGTAGTCAAAACATCTTTGATGCACCATATAAGTAGATTTAGGGACTTGTTGGAAGAGGTAGTAGCCATGTTAGGAATATTTCATTTCACAGTATTATTCAATGGAGTCAATCAACCAGACTAGGAAATAAATGTAAATGAACATGCTATTGACAAGCTAAGGTCAAACAAGTTAACATGTTAATAATTAAAGGGAAAAAATCAACATAACATAGTTATCTATCAGGAGAAATTTGAAGCAGTGCATGATCAAATATTTGATTGCAAACCTCTACTAATGGTTTTTGGAATTGAGTTATATCTTCACACAATATAAACATTTTAAAATCAATTTACAATCAATGCATGCTCCAAAACTTATATTTTACAAAATAAAACTCATTTAAATCAATATACATTCTTGCAATATATACTGTAGCCTGAAAGCATTCATTACATTCAAAGAAAGAAGTACAAAAGTAAGGGATATAGTGGCTATACAACACATATCTATATGCCTCAATACAAAAACATATTACATAAATACAATTCTACAACTATACCAATTCAACATAAATGGATATTGAGATAATGGTGTCTATTGGAAAAGTGGTGCTGAAGGTGAAGTACTGCATGGAAGTAACTTTGAGAGTAAGAAACCTAGTGATGACCATGCCTAGAATGAAAGTATGACCTTGTTTGCATAGAATTTTAATAATTCTAAATATGAAGTAGAAGAAGAAATAATTAAATGGAACAAGTGCATGCCTATCTAGTTAGTGGAATGACCACTTTATCAACAGGAACATCATCATAAAATGTTTATGATTATGCCATAGAAAATAGTAAGTTGTCTAGTAGGCAGTTTCATTATTGGCAAGGTTCCATCCAGTGAGATTATAAATATTCTAGGCTCGATTCAAACTGCAAACCTTGCCTCACAAACCATAAGCCAGAGCTTGGAGTGAACTTTGTCGTTCAATGGAAAAATAAAAATATGAGATTGGGAGCAGACACATTTATATGAATATGAAGAAAACAAACAAAGTTATGATAAAATTTGAAAACTATACAAAACAACTGATAATTACACTTTCAAAAAAAATCATAAACCATTACTACCTTATATATCAATAAATACCATGGGAGAAATTAAAATATAGTGAAATATTATAAGAACCCGTACTAAGAGCCCCACATTACCATGCTTGAGCCATTTGCACCTAAAAATAAATTTACCTACCTCTTTGTCAAGGTCTTTAAGGACTATATTTTGTTATGCATTGTACTATTTGCTTCCCTTTTGGAAAGATAGTTTTTGGAGAAGGAATTTGCTTCTTCCAAAATTCTTTCACCTAGGAACATAATTTTTAATGCTTTGTAAAAATTCAGAATTGCTATAACAACTTGGCCACTCTTTTTTATAGAAGGGAGGAATTCTCCATATTTTAGGTAGCTGAGAAAGACATCTACAAAGTTTTTGGTTTCATCAAAAGGAAATGAAAATGTAGAAATATGCATCTATTACATGAAATGTTCCCCAAGCCTACCCAAAACTCTAGTGAAGAATTAGTTTTTGAGTGGGAATACCACATCATATCCATTTCACCATAAAATCCTGAAACATACATAAATGTTAACTATGTCTAATGTTGATGATATTCCCTCAGCTATTCCATTATTTTTCTAGCATCTGGCCAACAAGAACTTTAATTTCATAAAATTTTGAAACCAAGCGTAGAAGTATCATATCCAATCGTAAGCAAGGGATTTAGTTGTTGATTACCTATAGATATCATTTAGATCCTATTTTATCTCACATTGTAATATTTAGCTATTTTTTTAGTCATTTTACTTCAATATGTCACATAAGGGATGCTTACTGAAGCATTAATAGTGAATATTCAAGATTTAGAAAGGTAGCTATGCTGGCCCATGTGGTAGGGATAATTTTATTTACCACTTTAACAAAGTAAACAATATTGTCTTAATGATGAGCTAGTTGAAACCCCATGTACATGCATTTTTCAAGTCTGAATGCATTTTTCTAATGCATCCCTTAGGCCACTAATAGATGGAACCAATTGTGTTCTATCCACTTTTCTTCTTAATGTTTTGTAATTAAATGGCACATGTTGATTTATGATGGCTAAAATAGGTAAAAATTATAAACATGGGTTGACTTTTACAATGGAAGATTAACAAGCATGAGAGGGGTTTGTTCAAGTAGCAATGGACAACCATATGTTGATAGGGAAATTTTAAAGAATAATAGGTTCAATAAAATCCATTTTTCCTATTTAAGAGGTTTCAGGTCATGTATCCAAGTGAATATCTCTTAAGTTGATATTTTTGAAAAATAGAATTCAATATTTTACTTCTATTCTTTTTAGTTCTACTTTTATTTTATTTTTACATCTCAATATGGCACATAAAACTAGTTAAGGTAATCCTAATTATCTATTTTACTAGCATATGCTAAGTAATTATATTTCCTAAGGGAAAGTGTTTGCATTCATAGAAATTTTACAATTGTGATGCAAAGTAAGCACAATAGTAATTTTTATTTTTAGCATATTCTTATGGATTATTAGCATTAAATCATGTCCATGAGGGCTATCATAGTAGTTTTTTTTTTTGTTTGTTTGTTTGGAAGCTTTGAAACACGCCCTTGAGGATCTATACTCACCACAACACTTTGTTTTAACTTAAATGCCAGGTCTTAAGGGTAGCCACTTTGCCAAAGTTTCCCATGACATGCACCAAGCTTCATCCCTATTGTTCACATTTTTAGAGTGGGTAAGACTATATCTAGATTGAAACATAGTTGGGCACTATGAATCTTTGACAAAATCATGAACTAAACATAGCCCTCTAATAGTAGTTAATTACATTAAAAAATAATAGAATTATCTTTATTCAACGTTTTCTTGAATGTTATCTTAGGGAATAATATGGAGGAGAAAAAGGAGAAAATTTATTAACACATCATACTATATCTATATTTGTGCAATGAAACTTAATCAAATTGTGCACTATTTTCAAGCTTAGGGATTCGCTATCCTTTGAATGTTGGCGTGCTTCATAGTTTCATAAAGTTAGATATAAGTAGCCAGCAGTTTTTGCTTTCTTTCATTATTTCCACTTTTTTTTCATTGCAAGGCTAAAAAAATGGAATTTATTGTCCACTAATTTACCTGTACATAACCATTTGTTGTGGTGGGATTGACAAACCTACTCTTCTTTCAATTATCTGAACTCAGATTTTAGCATAACATTATGTTTTTTAGTTCAAATCATATCGAAAGCATAAGTGGTGATATTGTAATAAATTTCCATCACTATTTAGTCCACACAAAAGGATGAACCTTAGATATATGTTAGAAAAGAAATGTATTTTATGGAAGCAAGGTAAAAAACTAATCTATCACTTCACTTTTGAAGGGTTAGGCTTTGAACATGCTATAAGTTTGTATGGTTTTTCCTAGAGATATAGTTGTTTTAATAGCTTAATGTTTTTCATGCAATGAGAGAATCCATTCAAACCTAAATATAGTTTTTGAAAAAAAATTGTTTCAATTGAAAAGCTTTTTGGGATTCTAATGTTTTTTTGTAAAATTTTCTTCAGGGGAGGTTAGGATTGTGTGTAAGGCTTAAAAAAATACTCAATGCAGAAGTATAGCTCTCAAGGACTTTGCACAAGACTTTAATCTGTTGCCTCTGATTACTTTCAATCATATAAATCTATAGAAACAATTAATGTAACAAATCCATGTGCCCCAACACTAAGAAAAATAGAAGGACATGACATGTTCCTTAAGGGATGCATATAATTATAACATCTTACAAATATGGATAGTTACAAAATTGAATCCTTACAAAATTTCTAAATCTATGACGTGTATAAACTATAGCCATATGGCTTTGCTAAAAAGGCAAATTACAGAGATAAAAAATGTAGACACCTAGATATTTTGTATCACTTACAAACACACTCTAATTATAAAACAAATCCTAAACCCTTATGAAAATTTTAAAGCTATGACATGCACACATTATGTCAATAAATATTCAAAACAAGACAAGCTATAGGGAAAAAATGTAAAAATGTGGGCCACTACCTATTATTTTTCTGGAAACCATCTAAAGTGAAGTTTCAAATAGAGTGGGGATCCAATATTCATAGTCATGCCAAGATTCTAGTAGTTCTAAAGTAGAAAAAGTCTGGTAAACTAAAAATGTCTATATCCCATTAAATCAATAGCCTACAACCAAAACCCTCAAAATAACTACAAAAATAAAAAATTCAATGAAAATATAACCCTTGAAGTAAACCCTTCAGTGAACACTCACCAAAGTTGGAATCATCAACTCATGCAAAATAGAGAAGAGATGAGTTGCAGGCCATCACATGAGGAAGAATGCATTGTTGCATACATGGGGTTCGAAAATGACTTAGCACTAGCAACCCAATCCAGCGATGAAAAACCAGCAGCCAATTGTAGGTGTGCCACCCACCCCATCCAAAGAAAAAACAATGCCATTATTGTAATTACCATCAAGTTATTATGACTGCCTCGATTTCAAAAATAAGGGTTCTGATAGCAGATTAAATGCCTTACACTATAGGTATCTGTTTATAACATCCAATTTCCTCAACCAATGAAAAATAATAGATAATATTATTTCATATCATTTATTAAGCATTTGTAAATTATCTTAACTAAATATTAACATAATGTAGACACATAAATTAACAATGTCTAATTGGCAAAAAAATCAAGTTGTAATCACAAGTTAAGTGAAATTGAAAATAACAGTCCCCCTTTGGGACTAATAAGCTAAGTTCTATTTAATCGAGAAAATTATAAGATAAGTTTATTATTCGATCATTTGTTATAATTTGTTTAAAATAAAAACAACTTATGGCATTTTCCACATGGTCACCATAACATAGATGACTCATTGATGTCGTGAACTTTAGAGAGTAACAAATAGACTCCCTTGTGTTTTTTCGTGGATGTATTCAACTTTAAAATGTGGTTTATATTTTCATACACTGCAACACCTACACACTAATAAATAAATATTGTCCACATTAAAAATATAAAACGTGATTAATATTTTTATATAAACAACAATCACACATTAAAGTGAAACACAATTTTCAGCAAAAGTCACAAAAAATTTAAAACACAGTGATAGAGGTCAAAATATTATGGAAGTCTATATGGACCAAAGAGGACACACAATTGTCAAAGGCACTAAAGGAGTCATAAAGGTCATAGAATGTATTTTTAGCTTTGAAACAAAGAGAACAAAATTTAAATTAAATGTTCAGCTTAGGTTTTGGAAAATATTATAGTATGAAAAATTAAATGAAATTAATGTAATATGTAATTTTATTATAACTTGTCTTAGATTATGTTTTATTAGGTAAAGGATAAGTCAAAATTATTTGAAATAAAATATAAAATGTAAGATTGTTTACAAAAACATATATGTATTGTATATAGTTCATTGAATTTGTAAATCAAATTTTCTTATGACTCATATTTAAATAAGTTTCAAATCCTTTCCATCCTAATCATTTTTTTAATTTTTCTTTAAACTACCATCATATATTCTTTTAATAAAAAGATACTAAATTCATATCACGACTCTTATTTAATATATGTTATATACATTTATACATATATGGGTTTGTAGACACTTAATTTTGGTATAAAACTAGTTATTTACTATGGTGTTAGTTTATTTATATGATTATGGATTATTTCTTCAGTTTAAATTTTTTTATTTCTTATACTTATTTAACTTTCTATACTTATGAATCTATTTATCTTCTAACTTTCTATTCTTATGTGTTTCTCTATGTTCCTCTTGGTTCTTCTATGTTGCTTTCTATTTCTCTTGTTTTCTCTCTTTTATGGATTTTTACACTCTTCTTCTGATTTTATGTTGTTGTAAATACTAAATATGAATTATATATCACCTCAGTCTTGTACATTTAGTAAACACCTATCATATTTGTACCCTTTAGTTCTAAAGACATTATCACTATTGAAAGTCTTATTTTCACTATTATTTTGTGCTAAATTTCGTATTTCTTAGTCTAAACATTATTGTTCCCATGACTAGGCCTTCTATACTATGAAAAATATTCTAAATCTGATCGTTATCCTTTTCTACCAATTTTAGACATATACTTATTTTTTAACTTGTCGGACACTTGCATCCCGACCAAATGCCTATGATCACATAAGTGTTCCTTTTCTAACTAAGTGTCCAGTGCCAAAAATTCATTTAATTTGTAAATAAAATGTGTCCTAAAAGTTGGCCTAAGTGCATTAATGTATGATATTTTCAAAAGAAGTTGGTATATATACATGATCAACCCTCATTCATTCATCACCTAGAAAGTACTAGGAACTCACAAAAAAACTTACTAAGTAGCACTAAATCAAAATTATGAGTGAGAAAACATGCCATATTTATCTCTATTTCCATATCAATCATAGGAGTAGTATCTCCTTAGGTCTAAAGTCCTGAAAGAGCAATCCATAAGCCATATTTTCTAAGTTACATGTTAGGTCAATGTATGTATTTGATTATCACATTTTGCATCCTTATGCACACACAAACTAATACATAGGGGAGAGTTACATAAGTAGAAACCACTCTTTAGAGTATTGGCTATGTACATAGTACCATTGATAGAGTGGTCCTTAGGTTAGCTTGACATCATGTGCCTGCTAACACATTTTTACCATAGCCACTCCACGGGAGAGGAAGTCAGGGTTTGATCATTTGAGAAAGAATGGAAGCTTGTGCATATATATACAACAAAAAACCTGAAAGGTACTAGTTGGTCACATCTAGATCATATTAGTATTCTATACAGGACACTTGTATTTAGTTTAGACATTAGCATCAATGCAATTATCCAGATTTGAAGCAAGTGTTTGAGGCCATAGAGTGGCAAATTATAGAATATAATGATTTTTATAAGATCTTGATCCAGTCCAATTCCAATCTATTTCATCCTAGATCTATATGCACATAGTAAAACAACTAAGTACTCTTGTTTTTAATTATTTTTAATATCAATCAACAAAAATAATTTTTTATTTCTACAAAATCTTCATATTCAAATTCAAAATATTTTTTATTAGATTTCAAAAATTAATTGGCATGCTATATATTTATTTATCACCCTTGTACTTAATCATGTGTATATTATTAACCCTAGATACCCATTTTAAAAAAAATTACGGTTAAACATTCAGTGAACCTAGTCTTTGAGTCTTTTCATGTAACTCCTATTTAAAATAGTTTGAATAATTTTTTTGACAAATACATTTTTGTGACCTTAACCCTAGTTTCTTTTTTAGTAATTTACAACTTATATAATTTCTTTATATCACTGTATTTTTTATATTAGGCTTTCTTATTTATCTTTGTATATTATATTTCAAGTTTACATTATTTTAGAGGTGATTTCCATTCAAAATAAATTCTAAGGGTAAACATTTTGGTGATTTTATTTTTATAATAGAAAATTGCTTGTATTGCTTGTTGATTTTCATCCTTGGTTTTTAGTTTAATTATGTAAATTAATAACACTAAAAAACATAGTCCTAAAACTTGAATATTATTTGTATCATAAAAATTAAACAATTTTGACCTTAGAGTAATTTGATGTTGATTTATTTTTGTCTTTTTACCTTGGATAAATATTGACACAGAAGCTTTTTCTTTCGAATTCGGGTCAAATTTTTATCTCCCATACACAAGAAAAAAATCATTTTTTTCTTTTCACTTTATTTTTCATTTAATTTTTCTTGTTTTAGAAACTATGTTTTGATAATTTTCAAACTACTTAGCTACTATCATGTAGGGTGATGTGGTGTTTTATTTACATACATCATGGCATATCCCAATATTCATACCCATGGTACATAGCTAAAACTATACTTTAATTTCTAGTTACTTCAAGATAGAGAATAATGCCTTGAATCCCTTTCTTTACTCTAATAAGAAACTATACCATCTATCTAATTCTTTAGTGCACTGGTAAGTGGTTAGTGCTAAGAAATTACTCTAAACTTACCATTCAAACTAGGTTTAGTGGATATGGGTGTGGTTATACCTCCATAGTTAGTTTTCTAAAATATTGGGCTGACATTTTCTATTGGACAAACAAGTATATCTTAGATACTTAAAATAATATAATACCTTTATCTAGATCACCATTTTCTCATTAATTCTTTCCTACATTGTATTATTAGTTAGTATGCTTGCTTGTTTCATTTTATGTATTTCATCATCGGTACACACACACACACACACACACACACACACACACACACACACACACACACACACACACACACACACACACACACACACACACATACACACACACACACACACACACACACACACACACACACACACACACATATATATATATATATATATATATATATGTATGTATATATATATGTATGTATATATATATATATATGTATGTATGTACATATATATATATATATATATATATATATATATATGTATGTATGTATGTATGTATATATATGTATGTATATACATACACACACACACACACACACACACACACATATATATATACATATACATATACATATATGTATATATATACATATATGTATGTATATATATATATATACATATGTATATATATATATATGTATATATATCTGTGTGTGTGTATATATATATGTATATGTATATACATATATGTATGTATATATATATATATATATGTATATATATACATATATACATACACACACACACACACACATATATATATACACACATACATATATATGTGTGTGTGTGTGTGTATATATGTATATGTATATGTATATATGTACATACATACATACATACATACATACATACATACATACATACATACATATATATATATAATTCTCATTTATTACATAGAGTCATGAAATTTATTGTAGCATCTAATCCTCCTTTGAAACAAGATATTCATTATGTCTTTTTATGGATCCCATGCAAAGTAATTGAAGTATCTCCTTCTCATACTTTATCACTTCCTATTAATCTAAATGTTTGTTTTATCTCATCTTTTCATCTAATTGTACCTATTATTTTTGTCAAATCCAAAATAGCTTGTCAACAATATGGATTTTGGCTTAATATCTATAAAAATATAATTATACTATATAACAATAAATAGGTAAGCATGCTTAAGGCATTTTTGATCCTAATTTGTTGTTTCACAATAAAGGAAAAGTGGACATTCATTATACAAAAAGGTATACCTTGTTTGGAAAGGTCATTATATGCCATTTCATAGATCATACCCTTTATTCCCACCACTTATTGTGACGTACAATTAAAGTTTCTTCATATCACCACTAGACATCAAAGAGTTTATGTTCTAAAATTTGTACCTATTTCTACTCACTCTCAACCTAACCCTATCGTATCCTCTTTTATACCTCTTCTTTGATCAAAATTAGTTTAGACTCTCAAGTCCATGTTGTTCAAACTAAATGTACAAAACCTCCTTTAGCTTCTCAACCTCAAACACCTATTTCCAATATTCCTCCACCCCTTATCCAAAATTAAAGACAACCTTTCCAACCTAAAGGGTATGATATCATTGAGAAATTGTGTAATACGCTAGCTAAGATTTATATTTTAGAGTTATTGCAAAGGGTACCTAATTGTAAAGATGTTCTTTATGTTATATTGAGAGATACTACTATTCTTACAAACACACAACCAATTTTTTTTTCTTTTATTATGAGAACCTTCAAATGTGTTGATAAAACTATTTATTTCAATAAAGAGGATCTACCTTAGAAACATATAATAGATCATAATATGTCACTATTAATATAGGTTTAAATTCATGGGAAGTTGATTAAGAGAGTTTTAGTTGACAATGACTATATAATAAATATGTGTAGTTATGAAATCATAAAAAAATAGGTTTTAATAAAAGAAATGGTTATATTAACAAATTTGGTGAAAAAAAGGTGACACAATGAAAAGCAAATATCATCTTTTGTAAAGGGTGTATGCTTTTTTTTTTAAAAAACAAATGCAAAAATGATAAAAGGTCAATCTCGACCATGAAGGGCTTACACCCTTTGCTATTCAAAGGGTGTACACCCTTTGTAAATGGCGTATATCCTTTGGAATACAAAGGATGAATGCCCTTTGCAAAGGGATTTCATCCTTTGTAAAGGGCATATGCCCTTTTTAGAATGCAATTTTTTTTTAACAATTTGAGTTCTTGAAAGACATGTGTGTGTTGAGTCATTGCAATTAGAGGTTGTTGTGTAAGGTTTTTAGATGGGATATTTAGTAACATAAATGTTAAGTATAAGTTTACATTTAATTTTAAATATATTTTACTGAATATAACAAAATAGGGCCACTTAGCATCTTTTGAAATTGATTATAGAGTTGTAGGAGTTACCATTTAAAATTTAGTTTTCAAAATTTCATTCTAGTCAATACTTAGTTTTCAAAATTTTAGGATCAGAGGATAGAATGAGAAACAAGATTATTAATCATGTTACCTATATAATAGTTCTAGATACCATTGAGGATTACATGTCTATTTTACCTACTTAAGTATTCCCTATCAATTTTATCTACTTGAGTATGCTCTACCTAATTAAATAATTAAGCCATGGCTTGATCTCATGGAGTATGCCCTACCTAAATACACAAGACATATCTTGATATTTACTATTCCCTACTGGGGTCAAATTAAGTGTTCCACTTACTCAACCTGGTCTACTTCAATGTCCTCTAGAAACTTGCTTACAATTAGGTCTCTTCCTAACCATAAATTATCTCTTAGTCTATCAGAAAATATATTCTGAGTATTGGTATTGAAAGACTAATGACCTTATTCTTTAGTATTATCTCTTAACTTCTTAGCCTCTGTATTTAGATCAAAAGACACTTTCAATGACGTAAAATATGGTACTCAGTCCCAAGATAGTAATCTACCTTAAAATAAAACCCTTCTTTGACTCCTAAAGCACTCCATTTTACATCCTCACTTCTTTGAAAAATATTATGAGGGTTTCACCAATTATTTGACTCAACTTATTAGTGCATGGATAACTTCAACTCAAAACTTAGACGACAACAACTCTACCCTTTATAGGCTTATTAGGCCAAATTCTACCTCTTACGAACTTGATAAAAATAGGTCTACAACTACCTTGTTTTTTTGACTCATTTAATTTAAAAAGTTAAAGAAAATATCAAGACAATGATACAAGACTCATATGTGTCTTTATACAATCTCAAGATACCAATTAGATCACCAAAGTGCCTAAAAAGTTGACTACATCTCATGCACTTCTATAATATTATGTATGGATGTGTATCATGTTCAAAAGTTGTTATTAATCTAAGATCATTAAATGATTCTTATAAAATTTTATTAAGATGTTTGGAGACTATCTCTGAGGATAAGAAACCAATTTCCTTTATTAGTTTGTTAAGAATTAGAATTCAATGGAAACTCTGATCTTTAGGTTTGGATGGCTTAATTTGCTTACTTGGAAGGTTATTGACCTATATTAATTATCAAATGCTTTGAATGAATTTTCTTGTAAGTATTATATAATGTTTACATAATAACATTGGACCTTCATAAGAGGTTTATACTCAATCAACAAAGCTGAAGATGTATTATACTTGGAGTTTACTATCATTGCCTTGGAATCTTCTTAACAAACTCATTCTCAACTTAGAAAATAAAGTTTAATTGATGATTCTATCAATATGCATAAATAAATAGCATGTATCATGATATATATATATATATATATATATATATATATATATATATAGATAGATAGATAGTAATGATACAGTCCTTCATACATTACATCTACCATATACATGGTACTACATATAGGTATTTGGTGACTCATACATGACATCTTTGTGTGGTCGTGATATTTTCACTCATATTGGACATGAATGTAGTTATTAACCATAATGGACTTCTTTTCCACCTAAACCATTAACCCTAAAACCCAAAACCCTAACCATAAACACTAAACCTTAAACCCTAAACATTGAAACCTAAACCTTAAACCCTAAACCCTAAGCCATAAACACTAAACCATGAACACTAAATAATATACCTAAACCCTAGACCCTAGGCCCTAAACCTTGAACCCTTAACCCTAATACATTATCCCTAAACCAAAAACAATAATCCTTAAACCCTAAACTATAGACCCTAAACATATAAAATTAAAAAACTAAAACGTATACTTTATACCCTAGACCTTAAAACCTAAAACCTAAATGTAAGCCCTTAACCCTAAACCCCAAAACATAAACCTAAAATACTAAATCCTAAACCCTAAAACCTAAATATAAACCTTTAACCCTGAACCCCAAGCCTAAAACCATAAACCATAAGTCATAAACCTTAAACATCAACTCCTAAATTGAAAATTCTAAACCCAAACAAAAAGTAAAAAACCCTAAACCCTAAACACTAAACATATATCCCTAAACCTTAAACTGTAAATCTAAAACCCCAAACCCTAAAACCCAAACCATAAACACTAAATCTCAAATCTTAAACCCTAAGCCCTAATCCTCAAACACTAAATTTCAAATACTAAATACTAAAAATTAAGTTCCAAAGCCCAAACACTAAACCTTACACCATAAACCTTAAACCCTAAGTGTGTCACCATAAACCCAAAACCCTAACCTCAAACACCAAGCTCTGAATCCTAAAAGCTAAACCCTTGGTCCATTGAGCCAAAAACCATAAATCCCAAACCTTGAAGTATAAAATACAAATTATAATCCCTAAATATTAATCCCTAAGCCATAACACTGAAACTTAAATCATAAACGCTAATCCCTAGACACTAAAACCTAAACTGTGAATCTTGAACCATAAACTATAAACCTTAAAACCTAAATTTATAAATCCTAAACCTCTATCCATAAACTATAATCTTGAGTTATCACCTATATATATAAATGAGAGGGGGCATTGGATAAGCCATATTTTGAAAGGATAGGGGTCATTCTAACCTGTATAGAGAAAGGAGTGACTAGGGACATTCGTGTAAAATGATTGAAGGTGGATTCAAGATGAATTTTGAATAATTTATCATTTTTTTAATCAATGGGTTTATCAACATGCATATTCAACCTATAACATATATATAATAATGATACAATCATTCAAACATTACAACTACCTCATACCTAGTACTACATGTATGTATGCTATCACTAATACATGACATATTCCTTTATTCACAATAAAGTCACTCATACAAGACATAAATGTAACTAATCACCCTAGTACACTCAATTTGCACCTAAAATATTAACCCTAAACACCATGAACCTTGAATATTAAACCCTAAACCTAAAACCTAAACACCATAAACCTTAAACACTTAACCTTAATACATTATACCTAAATCTAAAATAATAATACCTAAAATCAAAAACCTAGACTCTAAACATAAAACCTTAAAACCTTAAACCCTAGACTTTATACCTTAGACCTTAAGCCTTGAAACCTAAAATTTAAGCCCTTAACCCTAAATCCTAAACCACAAGCGTAAAATCCTAAATCCTAAATCCTAAAAACTAAATAATAAAACCTTAACCTTATACCCTTAATATTAAACACAAAACCTTAAATATAAAATTCAAAATCATGAACCTTAAACCCTAAACATAGAACCTCAAACCCTAAACCCAAAACCTAAAACCTTGACCCCTAAACTCTTAACACTAAATCGTAATCTTGAAACCCTAACCATTAAAACCTAAACCACAAAACCAAAACTATAAAACCTCAAACCAAAAAAAATAGACCCTAAACCATAAATTCTAAATGTTAGAACCCAAACAATCAACTCCAAACACTTAAATATAAACTTTAAACCCTAAACCCTTAACCTAAAACCCTACAAATGGAACCTAAATGACAAAGACTAAACATACATTATGGAAACCACCCTATAGAGGAATGATGCAAGCATTTGTAGTTCATCTCAACCCCATTTCCACTTTCTTATCATAGCTCTTACACAAGTGTAAAAATTTCAATGCAAGGAAAAAACATGCCATAACAAAGTCAGTGACATAAATGATAATAATTTATACTCATGACCCATATCATTCTTTGAGAAACTCACAAACATCATAATATCTAAAATGATAAATCCCTTTCACTCAATGATTTAGAAATAAATTTGTCTTAAAGAAGGATTTCACCTCATGCAAAGCAAACACAAAGAGGTACATTTTGATCTATCATAATTAAAAATAGGATATTATCTTATTTCCACTATTTAAATCATTAAATAATATCCATAGAGTAATCCATCATGACCCTATCTAGTCTACTAGATGTGAATGATAATAATCACCCTAGTACACTCCAATTATAACCAAAATAATTTAAACACCATTCAAGATTCATTTAAAAAATATATTGTTCAGTCTAAAACAAATTTATACTTTCTACTATTTTGAACACACTCTACTAGATGAGGGAGTGACTAGGGATGATGATAGAGTGATTAGGTATGATGAGGGACAATAAAGTAAAGGTTAGGGACAATTCTAGATGAGGAGAAATGAGGATGGGGTGATTAAGGATGATGAGGGTTGATGAGGGAGTGATTAGGGATGATGAGGGGTCCAATGAAAGATGATGAAGGATTGACTAGGGATGATAAGAAATGATGATGGTTAATGAATGAGTTATTAGGGATGATGTGGGATGATGCTCAAGATGATGAGAGAGTGATTAGGTATGATTAGGCTTGATGAGGGAGTGTTTAGGGATGATCAATGACAATGGGGGATGATGAGGGATGATGAGGGAGTGATTATGGATGATAAGGGTTGATGAGGGAGTGATTAGCAACAATGAAAGACGATTATATCCAATGAGGGAGTGATGAGAGATAATGAGGGATAATGAGAACCAGTGAGGGAATGAATAGGGATGATAAGTGAATATGAGTGTTGATGAGAGAGTGATTAGAGATGATGAGGGTCAATAAGGGAGTGCCCTGTATGAATTTGGAATGCTAGAATATGACTTTATTCTATGTGACTTTAGAATAATGCATGAGATTGGAATTGAAGAATACATGGATTGACCATCTATTTGACATTTATTTTAGAGTGAATGGTATCTTTTTAGAATGAATTTGAATGGTTTTTTGATTTATTCTATTTCAAATGGAGTATATGAGGGTGATTAGCTACATTCATTTCTAATATAAGTTATCTATCATGATTACAAGTAGATGTCATGTATGAGTGAATGTGCACATATATGTAATAGGTATGTAATAGATGTCATGTATGATTGAATGTATCAGTATTATAGGTATGGTAGAAGTTATATGATATAAGGCAGTCATTTATGCATATTGTTAGACCCATTTATTGAAAAACCTAGAAATTATTTAAGAATCCACCTACAAGCTCTGGTATTCAATTGGGTAGGGCATACTCAACTAGGTAATGTAGGTAGGGCATACTCAATTAGGTAAAATATAAGGCATAATAAATGGTATAGATCTATTACATACGTAACATGATTTGTAACCTTGTTTCTCCTATCTTTTGATCTTAAAATTTTGAAAACTAAATATTGACTGGAATGGAATTTGAAAAACTAACTTCTAAATAATAACTCCTAAAACTCTATAATCAATTTCAAAAGATGCTGATTAGACCTAATTTGTTATATTTAGTAAAATCAATTTAAATTATAAGTTTAGATTTAATTTTATATTACATTAATTTTTAAATTAATGTGATATAAAATTAAATGTAAACTTATACTTGGCATTTATTTTACTAAATATGTCCTTGCAAAACATCAAACATGGAAAAAAATTTAGTCCAAAGTGTTGAACAGTAACCTCTAATTGTAAAAACTATATATATATATATATATATATATATATATATATATATATATATATATATATATATATATGTCTTTCAACAAATTAAATTGCAAAAAAAAAATTGTAGTCTAAAAAGGGCATATGCCCTTTAAAATTTTCAATTTATTTTTACATTTTCCCTTCAAATCAGCCTTGGGTATAGGCTTGGGGAGGTCCAAACCTACCTTGAAACTGGTCATGGAGTAGCTCACTTATTTTATAGAAAATTTAAGATTTTTTTCCATCTTCGTCGACACTCTGATTAGATAGATTTTATTATTTTTTCAAAAAAATTATATGAGTTTGTAGAGGGGAAAGTGTAGTCTTCAAATATATATATATTTTTTAATTATAGAATGTTATTTATAATTATTATTTAATTTCTACATAACATACCTCGTTATATTCTATATACATAGCATCACAAATCCCCTTATAAATTTTTGAATATTAATCGAACGCTTATAAAACTTATATCTCAACAATCTACACATTTTCAACTATGCTTTAAAAAATGATTTTTATTAAGGTCAAAAAATTATGTTTGTACACTGGCAGTTTCAATTTTATAGCTATCTTGACTTGTAAAATTATATATATAATAAAAAATTAATAAAAAATATTTTTAAAAATCTTTGAGATTTCACCTATCTATATATGAAATTTCATACAAAAATTCAATCATTTACTCAAAAAAGTGTGCTTGTACACATGCACTCTCCTTATCTTTTTTATAAAAAATGACCAACTTATTTTCATAAATGCATCTATTTCACATACTTTTATGATTTGGGTATTGGAAAAAATTATATATTTAGAAACTAAATTCAAAATTCTACAATTCATGTTTTTATGTCATTGTCAAATTCTTTTTCGAAGTGTCTCTAACGTTCTCTCCAAGTTCAAATATCATTATTTTGAAACACATATTGGTAAAGAAAACAAGCAATAATTACATCTTACAGTTCATATAAAATTCATTACAACATTACCATTCTTTTTAAATATAGAGGATTCTTATTGAAAAATGGAATAGTATTATATTAGAGATTATGAAAATAAAAAATATTTAATAAATGAAAAATTGTGAAAATTATCTTTCAATCCCATTGATGAATATAAAAATTTGTCTCATTCCTTATTTACATCTATTGGAGTTGGTGAGTACAAGGATATCCTTCCTCTACAGGACAATGGTAAATAAAAAATTAATGATAAAAAAGTTGTACAAAATTATTGTAATGCCATATCAAAATATGCTTCCAACCCAAATAATATTGGAAATAATTATTGTTATTACCACCATAGATATGGTACAAGATTTCTAAAAAAAATCAATAGAAAAAAAATAATTTATAAAAAAATTGACATAAAAAATCTAATAAAAATGTCACTTTATGATGTTAAAAGTATCACTTTTTCATTTTCTACAAAATTTTCTATCAAAAAATTCAAAATTTTGAATATTCAACAAAGTTGACACAAAAAATATTACGTAAATTTTCATCACATGAAATTCCTAAAAATGTTAGAGGAAACAATTTTTTTTAGCATTGTCGACTCTAACATAATTTATAGAATCACAAAAAGATTTACATTAAGACATTAAAAACATAATGTATGAAAAAATACCCCAATATTGATGATAATAATGATGCATAAACCTCAAACACTACTAGTGAGTTATGAACACTAAAATGAATGTATTCAACACTGTGAAGGTGATCTTCTTTGTGTATGCGAAATGATTGAGTAAGAAGCACACTTCAGGTTATCAAATCCATCCATCTAATGTTTTGGTGTTAATTTTTCCATCGAATACTAGAATGTCAAGATTGAATTTCACTTTGAATGTGAAATTTTTCCTGAAACAATAGATGTGTAGGATGTATGTAAGGAGTGGCTTGTGGACCAAGTTTTATCATGAGTTCATATAATTAGTTAAAGATTTCATTGTGTTTCTCATTAAGTGAATTAAAATAAGCTTAATAAATATGAATATGCCTCAATGCATTTTGTATATGCATCACACATCTTTATTTTACGAAAACATTCTTCTAGATACTTTGAAAAGTAACTAACTAGTAAGCTTTATTTATCATGTTGTGCTCATATGAGAGCTCTTACTCTGATACTAATGATCTACACCACAAGGTTTAGGAAGTTAGTGCAATAGAAAATCTACACTTGGCAGAATGGTGTGGGTTATCAAATGTGTAAAGGAAAAATGAGCAACATTATACCAATAACACATTCAAGTGCACAAGTTTTTTTAGATTGGTTCAACTTATATTAAATATACATAATAATGAATAGTATAGTTTTGTACAAGATTTAGTAAGATTGAAAATATTAGTTCCTTTCATGATAAGGCGAAATTATTTTAATTGATTTTTACAGACTGAAATAATGTCATGTTATAAATGTGTGTGAATATTGGATAGTCTAAGAATACTCCTGTCTAGTCTCTCTATGTGTTCTCTCATCTCATATCCCTTATGAATCAAATGATTAACATATAAACATCATTAGAAGAAGGTTGTTATAATGAATGATGGTTTAAAAGAGGTATTGGTTCATAATTTGGTTGAATTAGAGTTGGCATTATTTCAATTAGGGTGGTTGGACTTACATTTATGTAGCTTTGTTAATAGGTTCTCTAACATGGTGTAGATTTTTATAATGCCACTTGGTATGTCACATATAAAAAATGGGTTGATATGTGCATGTTGAGTGTAAGTGTTTGTATGTAGTATTTTGGTAGTGTGTAAAAGCACTACAAAAATATTACAAGTGGTGTATGATGCAAAAACATAATACATGTGGTGTGGAGTTCATAAATTTTTTTATGGTATTTCACAAGGTGATGCACCAAATAAGGAAGGTATCACAAGATTCTAGTGAACAATGCATAAATGCACATGGAAGATGTGCACAAATTAGTAACTTATTGCAAACCTTAGTGGGACAAGTGCTTCAAATTTGATATGTTAGTATGGGATGGTTTAAGAGTTTTTGGCTCTAGGTATTCATTATGTAATTTCAAAATGAGTTAAAATTAGGGTTAGAAATCCCTAATTTATTTCACATGTAAAACTATTTCTCCCTTTTTTGACAAACTGATTGATGGGGCAAAGTCCTTTTATTCCATCTAATCATGTCGAAACCACCATAAAATATCTTGTTGACAATGGAAATATCCTATACCAACCACCTCCAATGTGTCACTTTGTCAATGATGTCATTATAATCATAGACACTGATAAGTCGAAGAGAGTGGCCAACCCAAACATTCAAATGAAATTGTTGTTTTCTTCCACCCATCAACATATTAAAAATTGTGGGTACATGAGTGAGATCAAACTAAAATACTATAATACTTACTTTTTCATACAACATGCAATAAAGATTAGAACAAATAGTATTCACTTCCACTTGTAAGGAAATGTGATAATTTTAAATTCATAAAGACTAAATAGACGCATATCTAAAAATTGTTATCAACTAAGTAAAGTGAGGCTTTGAAGAAGGTGTTACATCTAAGTAAAGTTACTATCAAATATAGTGTTGCAAGCATCACTATGCTTCAAGAGCAGATAATAAAGATTAAAGAGAGTTATAATGAGATTAGATAAAGCAAGAAAATAAGCATGCAGGGTAAAGGAAAGCATACAAAGGACAAGGATAATGACTTAGAAATTATTAAAGACCACCTCAATTTTCCATCTAAAGAATGGGAAGCAACTAAAACTCTAAGTGACTTTAACTCATATTACTCTTTTTTTATTTTTTTGTTAGTTTGTTGTAGTTGTTATTTTTTCTATTGGATGTCATCATGTTATAAACATGGGACGGTAGAATACTTGTCTTGTATTTTGTTTCTTTTTTTAGGATTCTATTATCTTATCTTTTAGTTTGAGGATTTATAAGGGTTTGGGCCCTTCAGAAAATCCACTTTTAACTCATTTTTTTAAAAAAAGTCAAAAATTAGTCCTAACCTTGTATTTATGAGTTGGGTCAATCAAACCTTGAACATTCCATGATAATATATTCCTAAAAGTTTTTTTAGGCTCATATTTTCAACTTGAAGGTCCTCTAATACCATATAATTATTATGCAAAAAAAAATTGAGTTTTTCTAGAAAATCTCCAAGTTTAATGACCCTCATTTCTCAACCTAAATAATCACTTTTATTCCCTTCCATAAAATGTCTTTGTGATTGATGGTCATATTTTTGTCAAAGAGAATAAATACTAAAGATCAACGTGAAGGCCATCCCCTCCATTGAAGGTTGTGAGGTAGAAAAAGTACCAATGAAAAAGAAATAAATTGAGCACCTTATAGAGTGCTCAAGACTAAAAGATATATAGTGATATGAGACACATTGGGATGGAAGGAGGCTTAGAATCGGTGACCACAACATGAGGGTGAGGTTTTGTATCTCGAGTCCTATTATTTTGATTTAATTTTCCTTACCAAATAGTTTACCATTTTTCTTGTGTCCATTCAAAAACTTTATGCCACTTTGGCAATGGTTTGGTAACAAGATTCAAAGGGGCCATGAGTCACGAATTCCTTACAAACTAGCAATCTCTAATATTTAATCTTAAAAAAATACTCCACTAATACAAACTTGCCTAACTTATCCAATTTTTTAATTGAGATACCAAGTATACTCCTTAACTTTAAAATTTATTTAAATATTGATGATAAAATTTTATAATTGTGTAAACTTACCCATTTAATCTCTTTACTTATATAAATTAAAATTATTATTTAAATAGTTTAAACAAATGTATTTGTGAGTGACAATTAATGCTAACTTTTCCTTTTTTAACTTCCACGTTACTAGT
>JARHVA010005048.1:737500-772500 GCA_037957365.1 Torreya grandis | reverse complement strand
ACCATATCTTATGTTAGACCTAGATTCAAGGCAAAGAGTGGGTTTACATGCACTTTAACCATTGCAAAGAGGTTTACAACTTACATGAAGTTAGCATATTTGATTGGTCATTTTCTATTCTCAAGGGTGGACGAAGACATCATGAGAAATGATTTGATTATGGCTGGACTCCACATCTAATATGTTATTTGAATCATAATTATAATTCTACTATCATAGAGCAAGGTATTAAAAGTCTAGAATCTATGTTTATATATATTAATTATAAATATAATATATTATAATAATATATAATATAAATATTATTTTTATTGTGATATTGATATATTATATATGACTATATGTATTGTGTTTTTACTATAATAATTAAATATAAATATTAATCTCTCTCTCTCTCTCTCTCTCTCTCTCTCTCACACACACACACACACACACACACACACACACACACATATAGTAAAATGATATATTATATAATAACATGTTGATGAGATGTGGGTGAATTTGTTAAAGTGGTTTGGTTATGTCTAACCCCATCTAGGTTAAAATCTCAGTAGACATGTTAAGATGGTTACGATCATTGCAGATGTTTGGATGGTTGAGGTTGTTGTTGATGTTGATGACATTGGGGATGGTTGTTCATCTATTGGTGATATCATTGACCTTAGTATTGGTTGTAGATGATATTTGGGCCACTTGATTGTATCCCAGAGTATTTCATATCTAAACAGTCCAAAAGTAATTACCCATATAAAAAACAATTTATAATATTATTAAATAATAAATATTCTAATATTATATATACTATAATATTTTATATTATATTTTTAATTATTAAAATATAATATATTATTAGGTTGAAGGTGATTATCTGGACTCTCTATGGCTTCTTATTCATGTTTGATAGCAACAAGCCTAGAGTGATGCACACACATATGCCTCACATGTCACACATCACCAAGTTATCTGAGAGCTTCCCTTCTCTCATTATGTCTTCCACCATTCGTTGCCAATGAAGATCTGCCATGTTATTTTTATCCTTTGCCAGGAGTACTTGTTAAAGAACATAAATATAGTCATAGAACCATCAAAGTTAGCTTCATGTATAATAAAAAGCTTTATTAATAACACATGGTTTAAATTTGGCTAGCATAGGTCCCTGTCAAATAATATTTTTTAACAATTGTTTTTGAATATTTTCCATCATGCATGTGTATTAACAATATCATACTTTTATAATGTTCTTTTGTACAAGTAATCTGGCACACTTTATATTGAAATAACACTATATATGTGTGGAAAAATAAGTTTTAAAAATCCCAGCTAAGATAATAATAGTGTGTTATTGAATTATTCAATTTACACTATATATAATTAAACTTATATTTGAGATCAAACATATACATATACACACATGAATGATATAAAAAAGTGTACAATGATGATCAATTTTTAATAATACACATAATAGACACTAAAAAAAATAATAAGTAATTTATACTTAAAATGATCCAACAATTAAAAAATATGTGAAAGACTGTCAATTTTAAATAATGGTTATATATATATATATATATATATAAAACAATGTTAAATGTAAAATTTATAACCTTGATCCAAATTCAGATATAGTATGTTAGTCATGGGAGTTAAATAGTTCCAGTAGTCTTATATTTGTAATAAATGCTTATAACATATTTGTTGAAGACAATTCAAGTAATCAAGTGAAAATGTGTATAAAGAGCTTGTAGAGTCGAAGAAGTCTTGGAATGATTCATACATTTTAGGAATATTTCATTGTTTTTATGCAAATAGGGCACCATGGATTCTTACATAAACCTACGACAATGTCGTGCACCTTTTCAAAAAAGATTGTGATGGGAATACAAGTTATTAGATGGTATCATGCTCTAAGTTCATGCAAGTAACGATTGCAAACATGGCTTATTTATGGTCTTTTTACTGGTTCAATTAACCTCTTGAGCAATTTGTGTACCTTTTGCCTTGGGTTTGTGCATAAGTACACGTCTTTGAGTGAGTTAATGTCATTCAATAGAAGTTGGGTTCGATAGAATAGGTGCAATTTTTGAGTACGAGGTTTAATATTCTATTTTTCTCCTAGTTGATGTTGTTTGTTAGGTGTTGTGAATTGTCTGAGAAGAGTTGTAAGAAGTGCAAAACATTATGTAGTCATTTGGACATCCATAATTTATAATTTTGTCCATGAAGGCCATCAATTGGTAGTAAACCAATGTATAAAAATAACATAATAAAACAAGGTGGAATAAACACCTCACTTTGATGGAGATTTCTTTTCTTGAATTTTTCCAGAGTAATTGTTGTGTCATATGTTTTCCATAGTTTCCCTTCTTACTTTTTGTTTTAATTTATTTCATATCCAACATTGAAATCTTTCTTTTTCAAATTAAATTAAAACATAACACTAAGTAAACAAACATATATGTATTACGAGTTTGAGTAGGATTCGATTATCCACCAAATTATAAATTAATCCCAAAATCATTTTTATTTAAAATTTACAAATTTTCTTAACACAACATACAGGTTGGTGGTTGGTGACTGGCCCTTCCATCAACTAGTCAACATGCTTTGGAATGACTTACACATGTAGGTCACTTTCAACATTGAATTAGTATTGAGGCTTTTAAGATCGGGTCCAACTCTAAGAATTTGGAACTTACTGTTAAGTTATTCTAACTATTAAGCTTTCAAACTCTATTAACATTGACTTCCCAATAATAACCTTCTCCAAAGTACATTATATAAATATCATCCACACAATTTATGCATCGGATTTGATCATTAAACGCGTAGCCTATTTTATTCAGTTACGTAACACGTTTTTACCCCTCCAGTCTCTGTTTATATCGAAACCGAGACACATAATTGATTAAATCCACAGAAAGGTCAGCCACATTTTGTCAATCCAGAAATAGGAGAAACATCCGCGAACAATTTCTGAAAATTGTAAACTTGTTATATATATGTATGCATGTAACTGCCATGGTATACTAAAACTCCATTCTAGCAATAGTAGAGGATCAAGATGATGATGAGGATCAAGATGAAGATGAAGATGTATGCTTGATAATTCTGGCATTAGGCGGTGGGGTATTTACCAATTCAAAAAATATGAAAAATAAAAAAATCTCGTTCACTAGAATTGTTCGTTGGTTTTGCAGTGGTGTTAATGATTTTATTTTGTTATTGCAGGCTGGACGGGAACCTGCAAAATCGACGGCAACGACAGGGGATGGAGATCAGCATGGCACCTCCTCTCGGTCAACCATGAACAGATGATGAACTCCCAGCCGTCATTACTTTCATGATTATTGTTCTTTTCGTGGATAGACCACTGCCACAATTCATATTCCATTGTAAGATGATATAGAAGTGTCATGACTTGGTTAAAATAAAACGAGAGAAATCCATGTTAAATTACAACAAAAAATAAATAAATTTCATAGAAGAGGAATCATTTTTAATAGATTAAAAATTCAATGTTTATATGAGTGTATTTTTATATAAAATGTTTTAGATTGTATAGTGGTTGATCTTGTTTTTATATTTTAAATATGGAATTGAAAAAGATGAAAATATAAAGGTAATTTTTGATAAGATGTATTTCTAACAAAAATATTTTATAAGTTAAATAATAAATGTTTTAAATGATAATTATGTTTTATTTATAATTTTTATTGAATTGTAGAGAATTGAATTAATTAAATATATTTTGTAAATATGTATTGAGTAGTGCATGTTCTATTAAACTTAGTTTATAAACATGTATTTAATGAAGTATGTTTCAATTTCATAATTTTATAATAGTTGTTTTAAGTAAACTATATAATTATGTTTTTAAGGCTAATAATATTTATTCGTAATTTATAAATAAACCATAATAAATTTCTTATAATTTTATAAATCAAATATATATAATTTATTATTAAATATTTATAATATAATATTAACATAAATTTATTTATCCATAAAATAAATTAAATTATTAGAAGATCTCAAGATTCAACATTACTATTATAGAAAGAGAAACAATTGAACATAAATTATTTTAAAAATTATAAACTTCAATTTTTTTAATTAATAAAGATTCGATAATTCATCAATTTAACTAATATGTCATAAATATATAATTTTATTTTAAAATTTTATAAATATTATCTTATTTCTAAATTTAAAATAATTAACTAAATTTTTATTACTCTATCAATCCACATCATTTAACTTAAATAATTGTAATTTAATATTTGGCTTAACTATGGTCTATTTATCTAGAATACAATATATTTTAATAAGGTAATTAAGGCTTTGCATAACCATATCACGAAATAGTTAAACAATTATATCAATGTAACATCTTTTCATTTCATGTATTGTATAAGTTTTCTATATTCTTAGATACTAAAAAGTGTTTGGGCAATCATCTAGCTAAAGATTGAGGAAAGAGTTTTAAATATCACATAAAAATTATTCATCAATGAAGTGACAATTGTATCATATGACGTTATAAGATTTGGATCAGAAATGACTTCATCTATTTTATATTTCAAGTTTTATGTTATAAATTATTGTAAACTTGTTCTTATAGGTAAAACGAGTTAAAACAAGAGCCGTGTAGCGGTTAGTCTTAGCGTTTATATTGATAATTATTTTTTCTTAAGTTTTTATGTAAATATGGAATTAATTGTAAAGATATTGTAAAAGGTACAGGCCTACAAGGTATAACTATGCTGAATTTGTGGCTTATAAGATAAACCTCCAGTTCAAAAGATTCAAAATGAACCTAAATAGTCAATACACTTACTCACTATACACCACAATTGTTCATATATATTTTAAATGGTGGTGATGTTGAATTCTCATAATCTATTAAATGATCTTATAAAATGAAATTAATTTATCTATTAAAAAAATATTGTTTTAATAAATTAATAATTATTTTATTACTATTTTTTTAAATAAATTTACTATTAAAATTTTATAAAAATAATAATATATTATAAAGATATCAATTATACTATAAAAATCCCTACTGATTGATGATACTTTTTATAAATTTATATTAACAAAATCAAAATGTTGTACGACTGATAAATTTATGTATAATTGTTTATATTAAATTATAATAAAAATGTTTTATAAATATAACGTGTAATCTTAAAAGAGGCTCTCTACGTGTAAACACCTATACAAATTCTAATCATAATAATTATATGATTGTTTGAATTTATATTTAAAAAACTGTTTGTAATAATACAGTGCTTCCCAGTTGCCAAAGCATGCATTTTTGCATGTAAGTCCCCCCGTTCGCATGCAGAGATTTTTAAAAGGAATTTTTTTGCTGTTTTTGAACGATTTATGTTTAATGAAACTATTTTTTTAATGTAAAGATTTGTTTTAAGAGTTTACAAAAATTATAGGTTAAATATCAATGTTATCGAGATATATGTACATTTGTCATTTAATTATATAATTTTATAAATGTAAATAGAATATTCCATAAAAATATATGTGGAATATTTTTTAATATTTGATATTTAATTTTGGAATGCATAACTTATTATTTTATTTCAAAGCTTTTTATTGGTTACAATAAAAAATTTATTTGTTTAAATGATTCTTATAATATCTTTAGGGCAGGGACTAAAAATAAATATCGTGGCCTCTTCTCACACATAAAATTAACAAAACAATATATATCATCTTAAGAATATGTTATTATTTATATGAATTTAAAAAAAACACATAATTATTAAAATTATATATATTTTAAAAATTGATTGATTGAAAAAAAATATATATTTAAATGAAATTATTAATATCTTATATTAAAATCTTACTTTGAATAAAATATATTTTAAAAAAGTTTTATTTATTTGAACAAAATTTATAATAAATTATTTATTTCATCATTTGTTATAATTTATAATTACTACTTACAACATGAAAAGAACGGTTTCATTAAAAAATGTGGAAAAAACGTTTTTGACACAGTCATCATAACGCATGACTTTATTGATGTGGCCAATTTTATAGATTTGATCATGATTGTGAACATGAAAAAAAAAAAAAATGTTGTAATTATTCATGTATTATGTTTTAAAAAATGATTTATCAATATCTAATAAAAATTAATAAAAGTTAAAATAAAAAATATATTTATAATGAAGACCAAATAATATTTATAAAAAGATTTATAAGCATATGATTCATTACTGAGATAAAATATTAAATTAGACATATAATTATATATATGGTGTATTGAAGGGAAAGTAATAATGATGTTGGTTATTAGATTTAGGTGTGGGAAATGTTAAATACATGGAACGAAGCGATAATTAATAATGACGATGACATTTGGAGTAGTTGACTCAACTCTAAAGAAGGTGGGCTTTACCCAATAGGTCCCATGTTCGAGTCTCCCTTGCCATTGGTAGTTGACTCTTTATGTGGCAATGCTCCCCACGGGTCTTCAAAAAATTTCCCTAAAAAAATACTAAAAAAATCGCTTACCAATATCAAAACATTTGAAATAGTTGACCGACAACGATAAAACCATTTGAGTTAGTTGGTCGCATTGATTAGTAGAAGACGGGGCAATGGAGCCAACGACTATAGAAGCTCTTATGTGGCCATTGGTATTTAGAAGTTGTGAAAAAAGGGAAATGGGTTTCGTTGGTAAAGTGTCCCCGTGTAGAGCGAAACATGTATTATGGACTCCCTTAGCAGAAATCATGCACGCGGTTGAGGAAGTGTTGGGCGAGGGGTCTTGGGGCAAAGCCGACATATGAAGGTGAAATCTGAATTGGTAACTTTATTTGCAAGCAATATGTCATTGTTAGTGTCAGATAAGGTCTTGCTGGTCGAAATGGTGTAATTTTTTATTTTTCTTATTATGATTTTATTAGTAACATTATTAATTAGTTGATTTTAATTTGTTTATTATCGAGCTTGTTCGTATCCATGTTATTCCAGATCTTTAGATCTTATATTATAGGATGTCGTTGAGCACCTCCATGGCTATTTAATAATCTATGTATATTTGCATTATATATGAAAAAATAATATTAGTTCTATGTTTTATCTCTCTCTGTGTATTCCTTTTTGCATCATCCATCGACTCTTTATTTTTCCAATGGTCTGGTATCAGAGCCGTTTATAATCCTGTGTGATGGAAACGCAATGACTCTTTAAGGGGCAGTTGTATTGTTGCTCTGCCCTGTGAATGAAAAACCAGTTTATCAGAACAACACAGTGCAGTTTTTCCTCTGTGAGACAGACGTCTGCCTGGGACGATGCAACAACCATAGATATGTGCAGCAGCAACAGAAGGGGAGAAAGGGTGTAGCATAGAAAGTAGCTGATATTTTTTGTCTGTAATTTGGTATCTTGGAAGTCCAGCGATGTAACAGTTCACAATTTTACTCAAGCTCATTTCATGGAAGTCAAGAATTGGCTGCGAGTCTCATATAATTAGCAGTAAAGAAGTCGATGCTTAAGATAGTAACTTGACTGGTTTTTCAATATAGGTTTGTGCTTCCTCCTTGCCGCCTTGCCTGTTATCATTTTGTTTTTACTGACCACCTGAGCGAATAGATAAAAGTTTGTTTGTTTGTATTTTCATTATTGGTTTTTAAATTAGCGTCTAAATCGCTTTGCATTAATAAGGTTTTCATTTGCGCCTTTAGTTTTTCCAGCCAATTTTTTGTGCTATATTAAAAAAAATTGAGTTAAAGTATTTGTTGAAGTGGAAGTATGAGTCAATTCATTCAATAGGATTTTGTTATTAATTAGTAGGTCAATGCCATATTTTTTTAATAGATTTGGTTTAGTTATTGATTTGTGCTCTAAATCTTATTTTAGAGTCTTGTTATTTTAGGTTAATATTAGTGTTTATAGTTAAATATTTGTCAAAATTTTTAAAAGTCTTAATGTTAATAGTTGAGAGTCATTTTTTTATTAAAAGAGTTAAAATTGAGTCATTATTATTAAAAATTATAAAATAGTTGTACACGGATGTATTATCGAGAGTGCTCGTCATCTTGAATTTTTTTGGAGCTTCATCAACACATCGGTTAAGTAAGTAACAATTATTAGAGGTTGGAGGATATACAAACGTTGGAGGACAATTGACGTCCTCTCGTGAGTTACCTATGATAGGGTTGCATCATTGCTATGATGACATTTTGTGTGATGCATTATTTTCAACATGGTGTGTTTTTCTCTTTTCTTAGTGTGGTGTGCTCTATGTCAAATCGACTATGTCGAGGATGATCGCCAGTGGTAGTGGTGAATATCTACGTTGTACGAGATTGAGTGGAAACGACCACATAGAGAGGCTATAGGAGGTGATGAGGACTTAGTCGCCATTTTTAGTTTTTTCTATATTTTGTGCTTTTCAATAAAAATAATGAACATTATTTTTCAGTTTTGTACCCTCTGATGAAGAACATTATGGGGAGAAAAAGCACTAAAATAGAGCTTGGTTCTTGGAAAAGGGTTTATGGAAATCCAAGAAACCACCAAACTGTATAAAATAGTTGAGACCTCCTACCACCTTCAGGGTCGTGGTCAATCTGCAGCAAAAAACCATATGGGTTTGAGGTAATCCAAGAAACAAATAAAAGTGTTAGCAAAGAGATGTACTCATGTCACTTCTAAGTTTGTGTTAATCTTGCAAGGGAAAACCAAAGTTTCAGCAAGACCATGAAGCCATAAAGATGACATGCCACCTCAAAAAGTTAGCAGGGTACACGAAGAGTGTAAAAACTTTTTACCATGTTTGAATTAAGAGTGTACTAAGAATTAATAATGTTAAGGGGGTGAATGTTAAGATTTTATTACTAACATTATTAATTTGTTGATTTTAATTTGTTTGTTATTGAGATTGTTCTTATCCATGTTATTTTAGGTCTTAAGATACTATATTATAGGATGTCGTTGAGCACCTCCATGGATATTTAATACTTTGTGTATATTTGCATTACATATGAAAATATGATATTAGTTATATGTTTTATTTATCTCTTTGTGTATTCTTTTTTACATCATCAATTGGCTCATCATTTTGCCAACATTTCTAGAATATAAGATCAATTTATTGGTGGAATTTATGAAGGTGGAGTGTGGGCCATTCAAATAAATGTCCTTCTCAAGGAAAGATAGCATTGGGATGATTCCTTTATCTTACTTCAGAGCCTTGGAACCAAGTTTTGTGACACCGTTGAATTTGGCAGAAGAATTAGATGGGGAAGAAGGTGATGGCTGCAGAGGTGGAAGGAAATGTGCTTTTGTACAGCGAAGTGATAAGTCAAAGTTAGGTTGGTAAATCTTTTTTCTGCTTGACTAACAAAATGTTGGGTCTCGGGTATCTCTGTTTTGGGGGCTTGACAGAGTAATGTATGAAAAAAAAAGTTATATTTGTATTACATGTAAAAACATTGATAGTAAATAACTAATGGAAGCTCAATAGTTATTAGAATTTTTATGGTTTTTTAATGTCATAGTGATATGCCTTGTTAGATTTTCTATCAAGTCAGGACAATAATCTTGTTTTTTATTTATTTTATATGGGTAGGGGCCCCACCAACCCTCCTACTACTACTAATAATAATAATAATAATAATAATAATAATAATAATAATAATAATAATAATAATAATAATAAATAGTTTGTGATAATGATAAAAATATTTTTTAATAATGAAAGTTTGTAAAGAAATTAGATTCTTAAATTATCATTATTTCTTTAAATTTTATGTTGACAAATTATCACAATAACATAAATCATGTCACAATTATTGTCACGTCGATTCTTATTAAAATGTTATATCTATGTTATGAAGAAACTAATAATTTTTTAATTGTTTATACTTAAGAAAGATTAATTAGTTATCAACTAAAATTTGAACACTCTATAAAGGTGAATTAAATAGTGTTATAGCCTTACTATCTGGTTTGAAGTAGTGTTGGGCATAACAATTATCTTGGCCCCCAAAAGATATGAAGTGTACAAATTATAGAGAAACATAGGTAGGTTAGATGTGAGAATTTGGAAAAAAAGAGGAAAATATGGTTGGATTAGATGTAGGCCAAGTAGATCCAAACAAATTATCATACAAAATAATTATGCTTGAATGTTGTGGCCCAATCAAATAGTGTCACATGTATTATTCTTATTGATCAAAATAAAGTGAAATTACAATGATGAATTACATCCTAGTAAGGTTATGCCACTTAATGATGACAGTTGTAAGGTGGAAAAGTCTCCAGGTCTCAAAGTAGATATAAAGCTGATTTTGGAAACCAATGCAGCCACATTATTTATAGTGAATACTAAAATGAAAGAACCACTTTGTGACCAAAGTAATAAATGACCAACAAAATGGTGTTGCTTGTGTTAATTTGATTGGATGTGATAGGAGTAAGAAAGGAATAAATAGTCATAGTTTAATAAAGGATTTTGGCCCACGTGGTAATAAAAGAGACAAAAAGAAATATAAAGTGGAATTAATAAGTCTAGGCATATGAAAATTATGAAAATCATTCAAAATATTAAAGTGCCTCTCTGAATTACATTATTACTACCCAATCAAAAGCTAATGCATATGTTTATCTGATTAGATGTATAAAATGACTCTATGATCAATGACAAGCTGCCACATGTGTTAATCTCATTGGATGCCAAAAAGGTCACAATTATTAGACCATTTTAACAAAATTGAAAAATAAATATAAGACATGTGGTGATCGTACATAGGAAATGAGGTCAATAAATACTAACAAAGAGAATCCTTTATGCTCTTTAAGTGGCCTCAAATTTTCATGGATGCATTCAACTTTGAAATGTCGTTTATATTTTCATTGGCCTACAACATCTACACATTAATAAATAAATAATAAACACAATAAAAATGTAAAACATGATTAATATGTTGGAGTTAACTACTAGCTAGGTTAATTTATGCTTAGGTCTATTTGAGATTTACTCCTTATTTAATGTTTGTACATGGTTGGAATTTTTTTACCATAAAGTTATTATTATTTTGGAAAAGGATAACTCCCCCCTCTCTTTCTCCTATTTATAGGCACTCTAGAAGTGAATCTTGAATGAAGGAGAAGATGAGAATTTTTTTTAACATTGTATAATGTATTTCTATTAATAGATGTTTTATTGTGTGTGTGTATACTAAAGCTTCCATGGCTATAGTAATGGTCTTTTGGAGAGATATTGGTTGACGAGTTTTATTAACTTTTTCATGGTATCAGAACGATCTCTAATTGTCATTTTTCTAATTGTCATTTTTTGCATTGTTTGACCACTCCTTAGTAAATTGTATGGTTCTTTTTAAGATCTAATTTTTTTATTGATATTGAAAACACCTCTATTACAGAGGGGATCTATTTTTGAATATGCTTAGATCTATTGTGTTTAGATTTAATCAGTCTTAAGCATTTGCATTTGATTTTGTTAGTTCTGTTGTGTTGACAATACATTATTTTTGAGAAATTATAAATTTTTTTTAAGAAAATTATTATTATCTTGAATATCAAGTTTCTCCTCGCATAGGTGTCTGATTTAAACAATTATTTGACTATTGGGAAGAGGACTTCAAGAGGTTTCCATAAAGTGGTCATAATGAGGATTCTAATCAATATCCAAGGAGATATTAGGCTTTCAATTGGACCTTGAAAATATGTTTTTCTATAGATTTTTGTATGTGTGATCAAGAAAATAAAATAGATCTTTTATTCAAAGTGAAAAATCGACATGAAATATTGATCTATGTGGCAAATCACTCTTCAATAATTACAAATATCTAATATTTTTTGGCTTTATTTTTAACCCATTATGATGGGAAAACTTGTAAAAACTATATCATTTTATTATTAACTCGAAATTGAATGCTATTTTTTTCAAAAGTGTATGTTTATTCATGCCCAAAATATTGGTTTCATTTATTTTTTAAAAATGTAATAAAGTATAAAGTGACAAATTCTATGTGGGGAGGGCTAATACAACAACCATGGGGGGTCTTCCATTTTAGTCTTCTCTACCTTCATGTATCTGTAGGGATTCACTTCTTCACCACTATTGCATTTTTCACTATCTCAGATGCATTTTCAGTTCATTCCATTGTCCTTTTGTATGTGATTTATAGGTTATTGTTTTTTGGTAGTAGATCCTTATAGGTGTGTTTTTACATACATGATAGTTTTTTTTATCATTTGACACACTCTTTTGTCAGTCTGTGACATGCTTTATTCTAGTTTATGCATTGGCACTTTGACACAAATGTATTTTGGGTGATGTCACCATCTAGGTCACTTTCTTAACACCTTGCCTTTTTCTATGAAGACATTTTTTACTTACTTATTTTTGGGTCAACTCTCATGATTTTTGATGACTTATTTGATAGGTCAAAATTCTATTTATTTGGAGTAACTCTCATGATTTATGATGACTTCTTCAACAGGTCAAAAATATCCTTGTTTAGAGTTATTTTGGTGTATACAATGTCTTATTTATATTCATTTGGTGTTTATTGGGATATATTATACTTGCACTGAGTTATCAAATGCCATGGGGAGTTTACTTTTATACCCTAGTCTACCTTCATGCATGTGTACCTTAGTTTGTGCACCCTTTACTATTTTAATTTTCAATCTCTTCCATGACCACTAGGGCCATCTTATTGAGACATTTTATCTATATTATTGACATCACATTTTTGAAACTTGAGAGCCTTCCATAACTTGAAGTACATATATTCTAGTGAATCCTAGTGTCATCTTGTCTTCTTTGACAATTCAATAGCCTCTTTCAGCATGATATGAAGCTATTCTTGTCCATATAATGTTATATTATTTGGTGTTTAAGTAGAGGATTTAGAACACTTATGCAGAGCCATTTTCTCCACCCATTTAGCATTATGGGTGGGTATGCATATAGATTTTTTGATATCATTCCACCTAGTCAATAGTATAGGGGTGTTTGGGGTATATCTTGATTCTTAGGTTTTGGGTGTCCCTTACACCATGTAGTACTCTTTTGCACTTCTGATACCAATAACATTCCTCTAGATTGAATCCATTTTGGTGAAGCTTTGTGTCAGTTTTTTTGTGATCGAGTAGTGAATTCAAAACAATCATGCAAATTGAGTTCCTTCATGACTTGCGAGTATGGACTGCTTTAGCATCATATTTTGGAGGTCTTATAACTCTCTTTTATTTTTTTCTTTCTTTTGAGAGGGAGTTTTTCTACATGTTTTCTCCTTTTTCTCCACTTTATGAGAGCTCCTTTCTGCATGGATACCAAATCAATCCTAGTAGATGAGACGCATTTTGTTGTTTCTCTCCCTATTCATAGATTAAAGGAAGGTTTTGGATTTAATCACTAACTTAGGTTAATCTATGCTTAGGTCTATTTGATATTTATTCTTTATTTAATATTTGTACATGGTTGGACTTTTTTCCCAAAAAGTTATTATTACTATTTTGAGAAAGGCTAACCCAATTCTCTCTCCTATTTATAGGCACTCTATAAGTACATATTGAATGAAGGAGAAGAGGATTTTTTTTAAGTATTGTATAATCTATTTATGAATAATAAATACTTTACTATTTGTGTGCAATGCATTCGATTCATGGTTGTGGTAATGAATTCTTGGAGAGATCTTGGTTGAATATTATTCTTAACTCTATCAAAATATTATAGGAATCTATATGGCTGAAAGAGTACACATAATAGTCAAAGGCACTGATAAAGTCATAGAGGTTATGCACTGTATTTTTATCTTTGAAATAAAGAGAGGTTACATGGATCCAGTACACTATAAAATTTAAATTGAATCTTAGGTATAGGTTTTGGTAAATATTATCATATAGAAAATTAAATTAAATTAGATTAATATGCAATTTTACTACAATAAAGTTAAATTTATTTTAAATAAAATAGAAAATTCAAGGCCACTTCAAAAACATATATGTATTGTCTTATGCTTCACCAAATTTGTAAATCAAAACTTTTTTTTACTCATATTTAAACAATTTTCAAATATCTTTCTCCCTAAATTTTTAATTTTTATTTAAACCACTAACATACATTCCTTAAAAAAAAGGTACTAAATATGCATCATGAATCTTATTTAATAAATGTTATGCACATTTGTACATATATGGGATTTGTAGACACTTAATTTTTATATAAGACTAGTTATTTGTTATGATTTTAGTTTAGTTATGTGCTTATGGATTATTGGTTTAGTTTAATCTTATTTTGGCATGTATTTTTATACTTACTTAACTTTATACACTTATGAATCTATGTTTCTCTTGATAAATTTCTATTCTTTTGTGTGTTTATCTATGTTCATCTATGTTGCTTTATGTTTATTTTGTTTTCTATCTTTCATGGAGTTTCACTCTATTGTTCCTATTTTATATTATTTTAGACACTAAATATGAAATATTTAATACCTCAATCTTGTACATTTGACAAATACCTATCATGGTTGTACCCTTCAGTTATAAGAGCTTCCCATTGTCCAAATGATCATTTTCACTATCTATTTGTGATAAATTTATTATCTCTAAGTCCAACCACTATTATTATTATGACTAATCCTTCTATACTTTGAAAAATTCTCTAAACTTGATCATTACCCTTGTCTACTAGTTTTAGACCTCTACTTATTTTTTAGCTTTCCAAACACTTGCATCCAAGTCAGATGCTTATGTGAACACAAGTGTCCCTTTTCCAAATAAATGTCTAATGCCAAAAAGTCATACAATTTTTAAATAAAATGTATCCTAAAGGTTAGCCTAAGTGAGTTAGTGAAAAATATTTTCAAAATGGGTTGGTATATATACAAGATCAACCCTATTTCATTCCTCACCTAGAAAATATAGGAAAATCATAAGGAAAATTACCAACAAGCACTCAGGGTATGTCTACAGAGTTAGGGGAAAATTATCTATAAATACCCCATAACTCGTACACATTATTCACGTAACACATACGTATTATGTGGATAATGCATATGCATTATTTGAAACATGGATCAGTAATTATTGAGCCATAATATGTACACATTACTGTGTGATACGTACACATTATATAATAATGTGTACGCATTATAGTAATGCATAAATGTTATAGTAATGTGTACATGTTACCATAACACATATACATTATGGTTATGTTTTTTTTTTAAAGCACATGACCTCCCCAATCTGTCAATTCTCATTTTTTTAAGTGCTAAGTCATTTTAGGATTGTGTTATCCTTAGATAAGCCTTAATACTCACCAGAAGTCTGTTGGAATGCTCAACACATCCTAAAATTCATGATGCTGCTATGTAGATGAGATATTTGATGAAAAAACTACACCTATTAACCTTGTATTTTACCAATTTTTTATTTTTTGTGTTCTTTAATTTGTAAATTATTTGTTTTAAATAAACCAATCCACTGCAAGAGACCATAACCATCCTTTTAACCCTTCACTTAACCTTATTATTCCTATGACTAATCCTCCACCTAACCCTCCTAATCCTCTAGATAAACCTCCTAACCCTTATATTCCTCTACCTAACCCTCCTATAAATCCACAAGATCCCCTAGGCAACCAGGAGGATTTAGCTTCACACATTATGAAAAAAAAATTGAAATTGAGCAAGAAGTCATGAGAATGAGGGATACCACATCTACCAACACCCACCACACCTATCCAACTAATAACTTAAATTCATTTTTGGGTTAAGTTAACTCGATAATGAGTCAAATTAATATATGTTCATCTTATCAAGATAGTTGAATGGAATATTATGATGACAAATTCTCAGCACATGAGGTCAAAAATAAATAAATATCAAAATCCAACATTTGTGTTTATTAATTGACCCAATCATCAATGCATTATTTTTAGTAAGTGCTAAACATTTCTCAATCTATATATTCTAACATTATTTGGTCAAAGCTAATTTCTAGGATCGCTAGTGGATGGTGTTTGATTATACACCATGTAACAAACATGAGGTCCTATTATATTTTTTGGGGATACTCTATTTTGAGTTTATCCTCAATGAGATTCAAAAATATTTTGATTATAGTGATTTTCATGTTCATGGAAAATGCTCTACATAGGATCAACTAGGTGTATGTCATGTGCTTAACTGACCTACAAGGATCCCTACCCAAAAGCGAATTTATCCTAATATCCCCTTTGTGGTGAAGGAGGTCATGGACATTAACACTCTGCATGTACTTAATGTGCTTAGTGATACACTTATTTAGCATAAGAGTACGGTTTCAAAGACTGATAATGGAGATAAGCCATGTAGTGTGCATACCCAACCTCATCCTTTAAGATATTATGGAGTTGTATGTGCTATATCCTATGATGATGATGTCACTAGTTGTTTAGAAGGGTTTGATGATATACTCTTGAGTGAAGAGTTTTTATCCACATATTTATTGTGAAATCATCAACCACTACATGGATGCAGGTATATTTTATATAAATGTCATGTCAAATTTAAGATATATTTCCAAATTTAAAATATAACAATTAATTTTCATAAAAAATGAATAATATGTGTTTGTGTGTGTGTTCTAAGAGGAGATGGTGCATTCATCATCATGGTCCAAGTTTTCAAGATTAGATATTATGCATCCATTGTATTCATATATAGAGCCAGCTACTGGCCCATCCACTACTACATCTACCCATGTTAGCACAACTTTTACATATACAAAGGTAAAATTTTGAATACATCTTACACTCTTGGTTTAATAAAAGAGAAAAAATTGCCATATATCTTTGAAAATCTATATAAAACTAAGTAAGAATTTGTTTGTTCAGTTAGTGTCTTGAGTAAACACTCCTCCATCACTATCAGTGGACATAGACATAGGCATTACTATAATGATGTGATACACATAGGCCCTTATAGAGGTACATATTAACTTGTAATTTTGAATTGTAAAATAGATTTGTTTTAATAACTTTACTATATACTTCCATGACAAATATAACTTATGTGAATGTATTGTGTATGTAGGGTTATCCCATGACATGTGATAGTCCAATTTAGATGGCTAGTAGGGAAACATATGATTTCATCCTTATGTTAGGCACCTGTTCACATAGCTCAACCTGCCATTGACCCAATTGAGCATCAAAACTAATACTGAATGGGACCATGAGATTGTAGCAAGTGCATGTTTTTATTCTATTTTAAAATTAAATTTTTAACTTTGTTGCATTCATATTTTATGATAATTTTCTAATAATACTTCTGTCTGAATAGGTTCAACTACAAGTGATCTATGAGCATAAGACCTACAATAAGACCTTAGAGAAATCCAAGGCATTTGAAGGATCTCCATCTACTAGCATGACATCCTAGGGAGAGTTTTTTTGAGGAGGGAAAATATAGGGAGGTTATTTGATGATTAGTTCATGTATTACATGATGTACTTTTTTTTACGCCTATGTGGCAATGTACATATTTTTTGTATGCCTATATGGCATTCTATGTATTATTGGCATTGTACATGTGCCTATATAGAATTCACCTAATGTTCTATTATTTTTTTTAAAGACTTTATGGATTTTATTATTATATTATAATAATAATTTATAAAAAATGAGTTTTTTTTACTTCCATTATCAGCAATTAATTCTAATTTTGACCACTAATCCACATTTGATAACTTTAGGTTATTTGAATAATGAAGTGTAATTATAAAATTTTATGACTCTAAAAGAGTTGAACAATGTTATTACTAGAAATATTTCTTTAGTAATGATTTATAAACCTCATTTTTTTAATCCATGTCCACTATTTTAATATGTCAATATGGCATAGCAAGGAAAATAAGGTCTTCTATCTATAAAACATTCACTAGGATGGGCCCCTCACTCTCTATATTATTAACTTGGAAAAATAGCACCATCACCTCAGTATTTACAGGGATGGGCTCCACTTTCACATCAATAATAACCTAATTAGGAAACCCCTATGTATAAATATCAAGATAATTATGCACCTCCATATAACTAGAGATAGTATGGTGGGTATTATAATCAATAATAGCAATGAAGATTACATGTAAAATATGGAGGTTATCCTAGCATCTACCAAAGTCATGAGAAATGGTACATATATTATAGATGTCCAATCAATTTAAATTTGTGTGGGAGGTAGTTCATATCACATGAAACTTCCCATGCAATCTTTAATTATTAACTTATTGGACTTATTGTAGATTCATAGGATATAGCATAATATGAAAGATTTTCTAGTGCTATAAAATCATAGGAATGATAATATGGTGTGTAATGTGAATAAGGTAATCACTCACCCAAAATAGAAATATTTCATCTATGTCATCATCTAAAACTAATATAGGTAAAAATGTATCCCACCTTTAGAGATGCCTATATAAATTCCCATCTAGAAGGTGCATGAGGATAATTATTCATATCCTGTAAGAAAGAATGTCTTGGTGAATGAAGTAGCCCATTTTTTCATTAATACAAAATATAGATACTAGTGAAGGATATCCTATGGCTATTGAGGCCTTGATGTATGATAAAATTAGTGTTAATAATGTGATAGGAATGGGTATTCACAACTGTAACAATCTTCTTAAAACTAGTAATTACTTTTCATAATGAATATATTTCTCAAAATATTAAAAATTTATTGTATAATATACTAGAATGTGAAAATAAAGGGTATATAATATCGTAATAAATGGTGTAGTATGTAAATACTAAGAATTCATTGGATGTGGATGCAAGCATGGATATCAGGCTCATAATTTATTATGTAACTAATGCAATATTTTTATTTGGGTTTAATATAAATACAATTCCCATATCCACTTGGGAAGCCATATGAAGGCCACATCTAAGCTATAATCCTATCATGTTGAGTTTTGAATGTTATGGTTATGTTGATCCTATTGAAAGGATTGAAAATGTATAAATAAAAGTAGATGACCTAACTTTGTATGGGGAGTTTTAGATTATTTAAAATTAATATGAATGAAAGTCACTTCCCTAATATAATTGGGAATAAATAAGACTATGATGATCATATGACCATCAATACAAAAAATGAGGGAAGAGGGGAGGGGGGAATAACCTATATATAAAATAATGTCCACAATAAGGACACAAATTGAGATCGAGGATGAAAAATGGAAATCTAAGGATGAAAATTCAATAATAGAATAACTAATTGTGGGTTTATTCCACAACCAAGTATTCTTTGACCTATAAGAATAAAGAAACAAAAAAAAATTCAAAAAACCTCTAAAATATGGTTACTATAATTTATTGCACACCTTTCTGATTCTGACAACCACCCAAAGAGGATGCATGTTTTATTGATAAACTAAGTAATGGATGTTGGAGGGTGGATATGATACCATGAAAGACTACATAGAACTCTTCAGCCAAGATCTCTCTAAGAGATCATTATTACAACCATAAAAGCTTCACCATACACATATAAAACAAATCAACTATATTCCATTCTCTGTTATATTAAAATAGCTTAGTGAAGAGAAACATATAGAAGGAGTAGGGGGAGTTTAACTAAAAAGAGAACTCATGGTCACACTAAGTGTAACTCACTATGGAACTCATATGAAAATTCACAATGGCACTCAATTGAACTCCAGGTGGAATTCTAAGTGGAACTCACCCGCTCACCCACTTACACCTAAGCAAGCTATAAATTAATGTGTAGGGATAATCTAATAAATAAATAAATAAATGGAATAATAAATATCCCACACTAACAAAAATTACAATAAATACAATGGAAATATGGATAGAAGCACATCAAGGTGATGTTTTTATTTTATACCTTTAAAAATTTCTAATAATAAGCCGTAAATGATACCAAAATAACATTATAATTCATATGGAAGAGAGTCGATTTAAAGTTAATAGTGATCCTAGGATATAATATTTGTGAGATAAAACATTTCCTTATGTATCATAGACTACACAAGAAGCTATAGTTTTGTAGATAAAATATTTACAATGGATTATTCAATTACAATATCCCAGATAGCTCCCCTAGTTCTAGAATATGAGACCATGTAAGTAACCTTCTATGTGGTAGACCACACAGTAAGAGATTAAGAATAACTATTATTTTGGTGTGACAAATATTTATTATATCAAGCACACAAGTGAAAGTGTAGTAACATAGTTAGTGGCTTCATTTGTTATTTAAGATTGTAATATTGTTAATTTGAATTGTTTCATAGGTTGTCATGAAGTTAGACCTGTGTGGATAGTATTTTTAAATTACAAGAACATTCCTCAATAATTTGGTATAGATAATTTAATAGATCAAAAAATATTTTAAAACCTAAAATGATATTATGAAGATGTTTTCCCCATAAATTTTAGTGAAGTAAAGGGCATAAATCCATCATTGGGGGAGACACATATTGAACCTAAAGAGTGTCCATGCCCAATTAAGAAACAAATGGAGCCTTGTTGAATCCTAAGATGAAAATGAATTTAAAATAATAAATAAACTTATGGTGGAATCTATAATCATTTATCTAGTTGAGAATTGATATTGGGTAAGTCCTATGGATGTACAACCAAAGATAAATGAAGGATTAACATGAAAAAGGGAAAATATTATCCCTTGTGTTTCTCCACCATAAGTAAAAGTAACATAAAAAAATGTATAGAACCTACATGATGTTGAATGGATATTGAAAAGGATTGATTTTTTAGAGACCAATGAGACTATTCACTACTGTTCAGGAGGGTGGAAACACTATTGTCTATGAGGATAGAGAGTTCAAGTTGTTGTTTGAGAAGTCAATTAATGATGCTTATTTACTATAAACTAGCATTGCCAACATGTTCATATGGGAGGATAATATCTATGGCCATATTTATATCCTCCCATTACTCCTAGTCAATAAACCCACCACCCATTCCAACCTCAAGAACGCCCTTCCCATCATAAGAAAAATGTAAAATTTTAGCCTAACTTTAGACATGCATAGAACAAAATACATAAGTCATTTAGAAAAACTTTAAGACCCTTTATATAGATGGCTAAAATCTATTAATAAACCCTAGATCACTTTGGCCTAATTTTAAATAGAAATTTGTGGCATAAGTCATAGTGATGAGTCTATAAATACAACGTTCTGGTAGTGAAAATATAACTTCTCAAGCTTTAAAATGCATTTTTACCTCTCAGACCCCCAGGTGAAAATTTGTTTCTTGGATCACATATAAGTATGTTAATTACATGTGTTTTCATGACCCTTAACATCGAAGTCCATCGAAAAATACATTTTCACTATTGTTCAGGTGGGTGGAAACATTAACAACAAATGTTATCAAAGTTCGAGATGTTATTTACAAATTCCATTTCTTGTGCTTCTTCTTTACAAAATAGAATTGAATAAAACACTTTAATGGGTGAATAAAATCTATGAACAGATTATTTTCCTCCCATCATGCTCGATATACAAACCCACCACCCATTCTGGCCTCAAGAATGATATCCCAGTACAAGAAAAAATGAAAAATTCTTACCTAAATTAAGACATGCATAGAATGGAAACTATAAGTCATTTTTATGAAACATAAGATCCCTATTATACATGTATATAAACTCTTATTACATCCTAGATCACTTTGGTGAAACTTTTAAGATTAATTTGTGGCATAAGTTACAGTGATGGGTCCTAAAATGCAATTTTTTAGTAGTGAAGAGATTTCTTGCTCTCTAGCACACATTTTACCTCCTAGAACCCAAATTTAAACTATATCACTTTGATAACATATTTATATTAAAAATAATCTTTTCTCCATGACCCTAAAATCTAAGTATACCAAAAAATACATTTTCACTACTGTTTAGGAGGGCAGAAACATTGATAACAAATGTTATCAAAGCTCGAGATGTTTTTTGAGAACTCCATTTACAATGATTATTCACTATAAAATGGCACTAATAACATGTAAAAATGTTTATATAATTTCTAGGAACACATTCTTGGCTTCTTTCAATGCTTAGGTGACAAAACCACCACCCATTTCGACCTCAAAAATGCCCTTCCCAATATAAGAAAAAATACATAATTTTAGCTAACTTCAAATGTGCATAGAAAAAACCTATAATTTGTTTCAATGAACCATAATATCCCACCTATTTATTTCTAAAATCTATTATTTCACCCTATATCACTTTGGCTTAACTTTCAAGAGCAATTTGTTGCATAATTTGTAGAGACAGGTCCTAAAATGTAATGGTTTGGTAGTGAAGAGATAACTTCTCGAGCTCCAACATGTATTTTTACCTCCTAGACCTGAAAGTTAAAAAAAATAACTTTTAGAACATATAATAAGTGGATTACATGTGTTCTCATGAACTTGACATCCAAGTCTACCTAGAAATAAATTTTCACTATTGTCGAAGAGGACATGAACACTCACAACATATATTGTCAAAGATCAAGATGTTGTTCAATAAATCCATTTAAAATGATTATTTAATGATAAATGGCACTCATAAAATTTATTTATGGGTGGATAACATCTAGGAGCATGTTCTTGGCCTCCCGTCATGCCCAATCAACAAACCCACAACCCATTCTAGCCTCAAGAATGATTTCCCAATACAAGAAGGGGCATAACTTAGGGTTTTTAGCTCCAAAAGACTTGAAATTTAGATTGAAGTTACACATTTCCATTTTAAAAAATTTAAATGTGGTTTTATGTCCATAATTTACTTTAGGAGAGATAAAACATAAAAACATAGGACTACACATGCAAAATTAAAGGAAAATTAGATCAAAAGTGTTATAAGTTGAATTCTATTACTCCAAATGATCTAAAATTTTATTTTTATGTTATTAATGATGTATTTAATATTTTTTATGTGTTATATATCCTTAAAATACAATAAAAATAAAGTTATACATGAATTTTCACAAACATGGCCTTGTTTCTAGGCCTAAATGAGCTTGGTTAAGTAGCAAGTAATCACTTTGTGAAGGTATTGGATATTGTAATGGACATGGAAGATGTAAAAGTGTATCCAAAGCTTTTTTTATAGGTTTGAAGATAATTTTTAACTTATATATAAATATTACTCTTCATCCACCTTCGAATAGGTGTAACAAGTTAGTGGCCTAGTAAACCTTCTTGCAAGCAAAGTGATAATGATCCAATTTGAGAGGTTGGAATGATTCAAGATATGAATTATATTTATTTTGAATATTTAAGAACACATGTTTATAATAAGAATATTTATCTATACACTATCCACCTTGGCTACACTAATGAGGTGGATTGGTGTGGTCAAGAATCAAGAGGAGCTAGTTTGGCTCTCTAAAGAAAGAGGTCTCTAATTTGAGGTTTTTGGTCAGATTTTGAGATTTAATAGGACTTAAAAATATGCATACACTTTATTTATATGATAAAGGTGTAGTAATGGCCATAAGTGGGGATCCTACATTGAAAATCATGTATTATCATGAAGATGCTATTGAATTCAATGATAGAGTAGTAACTTGGGAATTGACAATCGATTACATGTAGGTAATAAGGGATAAATGTTGGATGGACTAGATATAACATGATATATGATATTGAAACAACTTTCAAATCTCTTTCACTTTAAATATGTTTTTAATTTTTATTTAAATCACTGCCATACATTCCTTTGAGAAAAAAGTGTTAAATCCACATTGTGACTATTATTTAATAAATGTTATGCACATTTATATGTATATAGGTTTTTAAACACTTAATGATGGTATAATACTAGTTATTTAAAATGGTGTTAGTTTATTTATGTGCTTATGGATTATTGGTTCAATTTAAAGTTATTTTGGCATGTATTTCTTATTATTTTTTAACTTTATATACTCAAAAATATATATTTATCTTTCTAACTTTATATTCTTATGTGTTTCTCTATGTTGCTTTCTATTTTTTTCATTTTCTCTCTTTCATGTGTTTTTACACTCTTCTTCCAATTTTGATCATAAATTGGGTTCTAAAAAGTGTTTCAAGTTAGAGTTTTAGTGGTGGTAAACTATAGAGCTCATTGAGAGCTTTTCGACGCTTTTCACAGTTTGTAAAACGGACACCGTATGCAAAAGTTATGGCCATTTGAAGATTCTAAAAAAATGTCACTTGCGACATTTGGCACGCGATTCAAGGATGTTTCGACATTTGGACCTATCGAAGGTCAAAATGTGGCACTATTGAAATGCCATGTGGGCCAATAACCATTAGACACGTGGCAAAAAAAACTTAGGTGCAAAAAAATTGGCTTAGGTGTTTTTTATTCACATGTCATTTGATATTTTCAAACCTTTCAAAGGTGCCAAAGGAGGAACCTCCACGCCACCCAAGGAAATATTCAAACTTGGCACCCAAGAAGGAGTCAAAGTGCTTAAAAAGGAGAGGCTGAGTGCCTAGAATGGAGGAAGGAGGTTTTGAACCCTTGACCTCATGTGTAAAACTGATAGGCCTTGACCACTTCAGCCACGGGTCTTGAAGTGTTATATAAGGCACTAATTTTTACTTGAATTTAAGAAGTTTTGGACTATGTTTTTTATTTTAAGAGGCTGAGACTTTGTAAAAGCTTTGGGAAAGCTTATGTAATATATTTTTATCCATTTTTCGGCCATAATACTCAGTCTTAATACTCTTTTTATCCAATTTGTATATTGGAAGAGTATTTTTAAGCCCATAGAGGAGTTTTTTTAGGAATTTTAAAGCAACTTTGCAGGTGTGAAGACTCATGAAATTCGAAGGTGCCAGGCTTGATTATCAGTCATGGTGAAGGTAAATTTTTGCATTGAGAGATTAACTTGTAGGAAAGTTGTTTATTATTTCCAGGTTTTTGAAATGCCCTTAATGGAAATGGTCCACTTCTTTGGAGAACCCGAAGATGCATGCATCATTTGTTGAGCCAAACTCTGTTATCACGTTTTGAGTTTTTGGTAATTGTCATTTTTGTGCATGATTTTGATTCAATTTGTTGAGTTGCTTTTAATTAGTAAATGAACTCATGCAAGTAATTCAAATTTTGACAATTATAACACAATGTTATTAAAAAAAAAACTGGTTCAATAATCGAGAACATTTTATGCCAAAATATTTTGTAAGTTCTTTTGAGTTTTTCAATAATTTGTTAAGTTTTGAGAAATTTAGTATTCATATTTAAAACTTCACTTTGAGTTGATTTGGTGTAGTTTACGGATCAAGTTGGTATCATAGTAGTTAGAAAACTAGGTTAGCTTCTGATTAAGTTTTGACAGTTGCTTTTAGTTTATTGGTTATCCATATCACTTGATTAGATTGCAGTGTGCAGTTGTGGAATTAGTGTGTTTGTAGGAAACCATGGGCAATTTGTCATATAAAGCCAAGATGGAAGAGCTTGAAAGCATCAACAGCCAAATTCAAGATGAGAATGCATTCTTGAGATGCAAGCTCTATTCCCTTGAAGAGCAAATTACAAGTTTAAAATCGGAGCTTGAATCCAAGGATGAGCTCTTGATTAGATTGCAATGTGGTGAGTGTGAAAAGGTAAAGCCTTCAACTTCAGATGCAGAGACTATGACTGAGTGTAGTGTAAGTTTTTCACCACAAGAATCTTCATCTTCTTCTACCACTTCAGATTCAGATTCTAGTAATATAGTTTTTGGTGATTTTGAAAGATACACTAAGGGCATAGGATCTAAATTGTTGTTTAAAATGGGTTATAATGGAGGAAGAATTGGTAGAGATAGACAAGGTATATCTAACCCAATTCAGGTTGAGCATAGACCTCTTCGTGCAAGTTTGGGTTATACTAGTGTGCAGGTGGATGATGGAGAAGTTTCTTCCATGGCTAAAGGAAGATGAGCTTCCAATAGCGAAGGTTTTAGGCCACTAGTTCAAAGGTGTAAAGGTAAAAGAGGTATTGAGATTCCACCTCTTGATTCTTACACTAAATCTTTTGATCCAATTGATACTTTTAAGAAGTTTGGATATAATGGATAGAAGATAATGCAATCATTTCCATGCACTTTTTATGGGATGAATAGCCATAGTGCTAAGATTTATTGAAAACGAAATGCTTTATTGAAGCAGATTACATGTTTGAAAGACCATTTTCATGTTAAATTGGGAATTGGAAAAAGGGGACCCTCACCTAAGAAGGATGTTTGTACTCATTGTAAAGTGAGTGGACATAGGATTGATAGATGTTTTAAGCTTCATGCATCTTCACATTCAAGTAATGTTATAACTAAGATGATTTACAAACCTCTCACTAAGGTTAATGAAGCTAATTCAATCCATAATGTAATTGACAATACAACCCAGGATAAGGTAAAACCTACAAGTGAAAATCCATTTAAGAGGTTAAGTTAACAATATGCAATTGATAAGGAATCCACTAAGGAAATCAATTTCACTAGGAAGAAAGAAATGGTTAAGTGGATTATCACTACATTATTTTTGCAAAGCATGGTTAAGAATTCACCTAGGGAATGAAAAAGCTTTGATAAGATTTAGATTAGAGTTGGTGGGAACACTTCAAGACAGGTTTACCATATGAAGTTTTTCAATTCTCACTTTTTGATAACACTAAGACTTTGATCTCCTATTTATGCTGTGTGAGTTGTCTTGAGGACTTGAACTCATTTGATCAGTTGAAGATAATAGCAGAATGAATGTTGTAGGTTGAGTTAATTCCTTACAACACTTATATGGCTGCTATTTTTAATGTATCTATTTTGACACATGGACGTATAGATGCATTGTTAAGACCTTATGGGCATGTTTGGATGTTAGGCAATATACACTTTGTGTTGTTTGCATTTGCTTAGAATATAAGTGCCATACCAGGGCATTGTATTGAAACATGTCTACAACATTTATTGTATGTTGTTGGCATTATAAACTTGTCTTGTAGTTACATTGGGAGTTGTTTCAATTTTTGGCAATCACCGCTTTAAAGGATGTGACATTTGGGTAGGCAGTTTTGATATGTTGTAATCACTTTTGCAGTTGCAAATTCATTTACTCATGCCTTTGCATTAGGCATTTTTATAGTTTGATTATGAATCATTTTAATTCAATTATTTATACCTCTTGCTATGATTGGGTTCTATTTTTATTGATGCAGTAGACTAGTTATAAGATTTCAAGGGATAATAGACTTTTGGAGACCAAAAGCCCTCTAGTGGGGAGGTGTGATCAGAAATTGGATTCTAAAAAAGGTTTCAAGTTAGAGTCTTAGTGGTGGCACACTGTAGATCTCATTAAGATCTTTTTGACGCTTTTCACAGTTTGTAAAACGGACACCATATGCAAAAGTTATGGCCATTTGAAGATTTCTCAAAAAATGTCACTTGCGACATTTGGCACGTGATTCAAGGAAGTTTCAACATTTGGACCTATCAGAGGTTGACATGTGCCACTGTTAAAATGACAAGTGGGCCAATAGCCATTTGACATGTGGCAAAAAAAAATCAGGTGCAAAAAAATTGGCTTAGGTGTTTTTTATTCACATGTCATTTGATATTTTCAAACCTTTCAAAGGCACCAAAGGAGGAACCTCCACACCACCCAAGGAAATATTCAAAATTGGCACCCAAGAAGGAGTCAAAGTGCCTAGAAGGGAGAGCCTGAGTGCCTAGAATGGAAGAAGAAGGTTTTGAACCCTTGACCTCCCATGTAAAAAGGATAGGCCTTGACCACTTCAGCCACGGGTCTTGAAGTGTTATATAAGGCACTAATTTTTACTTGAATTTAAGAAGTTCTGGACTGTGTTTTTTATTTTAAGAGGCTGAGACTTTGTAAAAGCTTTGGGAAAGCTTATGTAATAGATTTTTATTTATTTTCCAGCCATAATACTTAGTATTAATACTCTTTTTATCCAATTTGTATATTGGAAGAGTATTTTTAAGCCCATAGAGGAGTTTTTTTAGGACTTTTGAAGCAACTTTTCAGGTGTGAAGACTCATGAATTTCGAAGGTGTCGGGCTTGATTATCAGTCACGGTGAAGGTGAATTTTTACATTGAGAGATCAACTTGCAGGAAAGTTGTTTATTGTTTCCAGGTTTTTGAAATGACCTTAATAGAAACGGTCCACTCCTTTGGAGAACCCAGAGATGTAGGCAGCATTTGTTGAGCCGAACTCCGTTATCACGTTTCAAGTTTTTGGTAATTGTCATTTTTGTGCATGATTTTGATTTAGTTTGCTGAGTTGCTTTTATTTAGTAAATGAACTCATTTAAGTAATTCAAATTTTGACAATTATAACATAATGTTATTAAAAAAAATTGGTTCAATAACCGAGAACATTTTATGCCAAAACATTTTGTAAGTTCTTTTGAGTTTTTTGAGAATTTGTTAAGTTTTGAGAAATTCAATATTCATATTTAAAACTTCACTTTGAGTTGATTCACTGTAGTTTACGGATCATATTTTATGTTGTTATAGATATTAAATCTAAATTATATAACACCTAAGTCTTGTACATTTAGTAACTACCTATCATGGTTGTACCCTTTAGGTCTAAGACATTTAATCTACTAAAATTATTATTTTCACTATCTCTATATGATAAATTTGCCATATCTTAGTCTAAACACTATTATTTTAAGGACCAAGGCTTCTATACTATGAAAAATGCTCTAACCTTGATCATTATCCTTCTCTACCAGTTGTAGACCTATAATATTTTCTAACTTGCCAGACACTTACATCCCAACCAAATACCTATGACAACACAAGTGGCCTTTTTATAACCAAGTATCTAGTGCCAAAAAGTCCTCCAATTTGTAAACAAAATGTTTCCTAAATATCAGCCTAAGTGTGTTAATGCAAGATATCTTCATATATATATATATATCTATATATATATATATATATATATATATATATATATATATATATATATATATATATATATATATATATATATATATATATATATAAAAGATCAAACCTCATTCATTTCTCACCTAGAAAATACCATGAACTCATAGGGAAACATAATAAGAAGCACTCAATAAAGCATTCAAGTGAGAAATCATGTCATATTCATCTATATTTCCATATCAACCATAGAAGTAGTATCCCCATAGGTTTTTAGTCCTAAAGGAGCAACCCATGGTTCATATTTTATAAGCCAAATATTAGGTCAATGTATGCACTTCATTATCATATATTGCATCCTTATGCACACATAAATCAATACATAGGGGAGAATTAAATAAGTTGAAATCACTCTTTAGAGTAGTGGTTGTGTACATAGTGCCCATTGATAGAGGGATCCTTGGATTAGATTGACATCATGTGCCTACTAACCTATTTTTACCACAGTCACTCCAAGGGAGATAAAGTTAGGCTTTGATCATTTGAGAAATAATGGAAGCCTGTATACATGATTTATATATTCCAAATGAAAGGCAATAAAAACCCTAAAAGTCTCTAGTTGGTCACATCTAGATCATGTCAATATTTTGTATATGACACCTATATCTAGTTTAGACATTAACATCGATGCAACTATCTAGATCTGAAGCAAGTGCCTGAGGCCATACAGTGACAAATTATAGAATCTAATGATTGTTTCAAGACCATGATCTAGTCCACTATTAATCTATTTTAGACTAGATTTGCATGCACATTGTAAAATAACTAAGTACTCTTGTTTTCAATTCTTTACAATATCAATCGATAATAATAATTTTTGTTTTTAGAAAATACTCATATTTAAATTTTTATTTTTTATTTGAGTTCAAAAATTAATTGGCCTACTATTGATTTTTTTATCAGATTGTGCTTAATTATTTATGTATTAGTAACCCTAGATACCCATATCAAAATAAATTAGGGTTAAAGATTTAGTGAACCTAATCTTTGAGCATTTTCATGCAACTCCTATTTAAAATAGTTTGAATAAATTAGTTTACAAGGATAAATCTGTAACATTAACCTTAGTTTTTATTTTATTAATTTACAACTTACGTAAATTCTATATATCGCTATACTTTTATAGTAGGCTTTATTGTTTATCTTTGTATATTATATTAAATCATACATTATTTTAGAGTTGATTTCTACTCACAATTTATTCTAAGGGTAAACATTTTGGTGAACTTGCATTTAGTATATAACAGTGCGTATACTGCTTGTTGATTTTCATCCTTGGGTTTTAATTTCATTATGTAAATTTCTAACATTAAAAAATTTAGTCCTCAACCTTGATTATTATGTGTAACATAAAAATTCAATTTTTTTACCTTGGAGTAATTTTTCGTTGATTTTTTGGGTCTTTTTACTTTGGATAAATATTAACATCGAAGCTTTTAGGCTAGAAGAATAAATCAAGAAGTCTAAAATTGGAAAAAAACAACGATGAATAAAAAGACCTACACTGTCAAATTCAGGTTGAATTTTTATCTCCTATACACAAGAAAAATTATTTTCCCTTTTCATTTTAATTTTCATTTACTTTTTCTTGTTTTATAAACTGTGTTATGATAATTTTCAAACTATTTAGATACTATCATGTATGATTACATGGTGTTATATTTACATACATTATGGCATACCCAAATATTCATAGCCATGGTATAGATCTAAAAATAGACATTAGTTTCCACTTACCTCATGATATATCAAAAAAACCTTGGATAATTTTGTTTACACTAATAAGAAGTTATGCCATTTATCTGATTTTTTAGTGCACTGGTAAGTGGTTAGCCCTAAGAAGTTACTCTTAACTTACCATTGAAACTAGGTTTAGTGTATATTGGTATGGTCATACCTTCATAGTTAGTTCTCTAAAATTATGGGCCAATAATTTATAATGGACAAGAAAGTATATCTTATATCCTTAAAATCATTCAATAACCTTATATGGATCGCCATTTTCTCATTGCTTTTTCTTGCATTGTATTATTAGTTTGTATATTTACTTGTTTCATTTTATATATTTCATCATGGGTGTAACATATATATGTTATTCTCAATTATTACATATAATCATGAAATTTATTGTAGTATCCAATGCTGATTTGAAACATGATATTCATTATGTCTTTTTATAGATCCCATACAAAGGAATTAAAGTATCTCCTTCTCATACTTTATCACTTCCTATTAATCTAAAGGTTTTTTTATTTCATCTTGTCATCTAATTTTATTTATTATTTTTTTAAAATCTAAAATAACTCATCAACAATATGTATTTAGGCTTAAGTATCTAAAAAAATAAAATTATCCTATGTAATAAGGGATAGGTAAGCATGCTTAAGGCATTGTTTATCCCATTTTGTTGATTCACAATAGAGAAAAATTGGGCCTTGCTTACACAAAAAGGTCTACCTTGTATGGAAAAGGTCATGATATTCCATATCATGAGATCATACCCTTTATTCCCACCACTTGTTGTGACGTAAAATTAAAGTTTCTTCTTATCCCCACTAGACATCAACAAGTTTATGTTCTACAATTTGTACCTATTTCTACTCACCCTCAACATAACCCTATTGAATCCTCTTTTATATATCTTCTTTATCTAGAAAATATTTTAGACTCTCAAGTCCATGTTGTTCAAACTAGTTGTACATAACCTCCCTTAGCATCTAAACCTCAAACACCTATATCCAATATTCTTCCACCCCTTATCCAATACTAAAGACAAGCTTCCCACCCCAAAGGGTATGATGTCATTGAGAAATTATGTAATACACTAACTAGGATTTATTATTTAGAGTTATTACAAAGGGTACCTACTTATAAAGATGTTTTTATGCTATATTGAGAGATACTACTATTCTTGTGAACACACAAACAATTTTTTTGCTTTTATTATGAGCACCTTAAAAAATGTTTATAAAACTATTTATTTTTATAAAGAGGATATATGCCCAAAATATATTATTGAGCATAATATGTCATTATTCATTTAGGTTCAAATTCATGGTAAGTTGATTAAGAGAGTTTAGTTAACAATGATTATAGAATCAATACTTGGAGTTATGAATTCATAAAAAAAAGGTTTTAATATGTTTTTTTTTGAAAATTGAGTAACCTATCCATAACATTGATAATAATCGAACATTAGTAGTAGGACCCATCACATTGGATATTATTAGTAAGATTGAAAGTGGTCTCTATTGTCTTCTAAGTTATTATTGACCCATTCTAATATAATATATTCTTGGCACAACCTTGGATTCATGTTATGGGGGCTATAAATTTTACAGTTCATTCGTGCATCAATTTTATATATGATTAACATGAGTATACAATTGTAAATGATACACCAGTTCAATATTATAAAATCTCACAATCAATTAAAGTTTCCTTCAGTGCATCTGAATGCCCAATTCTTAATGCACAAATGCATACTTATAAGGTGGTGAATCTAATAAAGTAGCTGATTTTGAAAAACATTATCCAAGCCTTAAAAATAGCATGGAGTTTGATTAAAAAAAAATTCCACAATACCACATCCTTACACAACTTGAAAAGCATATTGGTAAAGAACACAAGAAATAAATAACTCTTATAGTTAAAATAAAAATCATTACCACATTACCACTCTTGGTAAATATAGAGGATTCTTATTGAAAAATATAATAAGATTATATTAGAGATGGTGAGAATTAAAAATATTTAAGAAATGACAAATTATGTAAATTATCTTTCAATCCCATTGATAAATATAAAAATCTTGCTCATTCTTTATTTACATATTTTGGAGTTGGTGAATACACATCTATCCCTCCTCCACAAGACAATGGTAAATAAAAAATTAATGATCAACAAGTTGTACAAAATTATTGTCATGCCATAACACAAGATACTTCTAAACTAAATAATATTGGAAACAATTAATGGTATTACCACCATAGATACAATACAAGATTATTTTTTTTTAAAAAAAATCAAAATTTATAAAAAAATTGACGTAAATAATCTAATGAAAAAAATGTCACTTTATGATGTTAGAAATGTCATTTTTTCACTTTTCACAAAATTTTCCATCAAAAAATTCAAAATTTTGAATATTCAACAAACATGACACAAAAACTCTTACATAAATTTGTATCACATGAAATTCCTACAAATGTTAGAGGCAATGATTTTTTTAGCATTTTCAACTCTGACGTAATTTATATGATCACAAAAAGTATTAAATTAAGATGTGGAAAACATAATGTATGAAAAGGTCAAAATATTTATGCTAATAATGATGCATAAACCTTAAACACTATTAGTGACTTGTGAACACTAAAATGAACACATTTAACACTATAAAGTTGATATTCTCTATGTATGTTGAATAGTTGAGTAAGAAGCACACTTAAAGTTATTTAATTGAGCCATCCAATGTTGTGGTATTTATTTTTCCTTTCGAATACAGGAATGTCAAGATTGACTTGCATTTTGAATGGTTTTTTATTTTTGCTGAAATAATAGATGTATATGACTTATGGAAGGAGTAGATTGTAAACCAAGTTGTATCATGAGTTCACAAAATTAGTTAAAGAGTTCATTGTGTTTCTCATTAAGGTAATTAAAAAAACATAATAAATATGAATAAGCCTCAACGAATGTTATATATGAATCATATATCTTTATTTTACTAAAATGTTCTTCTAGATACCTTGAAAAGTAACTAACTAGTAATCCTTATTTATTGTGTTGTGCTTATATGTCAATAGGTCTATGAGAGATATTCCTTTGTTACTAATGATCTACACCACATGATTTAGGATGTTAGTGTAGTGGAAAATCTACACTTGGTAGAATGGTTTGGGTTATCGAATGTGTAGAGGAAAAGTAAACAACATTATACCAACAACACATTCAAATGCACATGTTTTTTTAAAAATAATGGCATGTTATAGAAGTGTGTAAATGTTGGATAATCAAGGAATACTCCTAACTAGTCTTTATGTGTGCTCTCTCATATTAGATCCCTTATTAGTTAGATGATTAACATATACACATCATTGCAAGAAGGTAGTTATAATGAATGATGGTTTAAAAAGAGGTTTTGGCTCATATTTTCGCTGATTTAAATTTGGTTTTATTTCAAGTGTGGTGATTATAATTCCATATATGTAGCTTGTCTAACAAGTTTTTTTGACACAGTGTATATTTTTATAATGCCACTTGGTATGTCACATAAAAAAAATAGGCTAACATGTGCATGTTGATTGTAAGTGTTCCTATGTAGTATTGTGGTAGTGTACAAAGGTACTACTAATATATTACAAGTGATGCATCATGCCACAAGGTAATGAATTGGGTGTGGATTTCATAAGATTTTTTTTGGTATTTTGTAAGGTGATGAAACAAATAAGGAAGGCATCACAAGATTTTGGTGAAAAATGCATAAACACACATGAAAGATGTGCACAAATTAGTAACATATTTCAAAACTTAGGGGGATAGGTGACTTAAAGTTGATATGTTAGTTAAAGATGGTTTAAGAGCTTTTGGCTCTAGGTCTTAATGGTGTGATTTCAAAATGAGTTAAAATTAGGATTAGAAATCCCTAATTTATTTCCAATGTAAAACTAGTCCTCCCTCTTTTTGACAAACTGATTGATGGGACAAAGGCCTTGTTTAACTTCCATCTAATCATGCCAAAACCACCATAATATATCTAGTTGATAATGGAAATATCCTATACCAACCACCTCAAATGTGTCACTTTATCGATAATGTTGTTAGAATAATAGACACTGATAAGTCTAAAAGAGTGGCCCAGCCAAGAATTGAAATGGCATTGTTGGTTTATTCCACCCACCAATATATTTGAAAATTAGGGTATATGGGTGATATCAAAGTAAAACACTACCATGACTTAATTTTTCATACAACATGCAATAAAAAATACTAGAACAAATATTATTCACT
>JARHVA010005048.1:700000-730000 GCA_037957365.1 Torreya grandis | reverse complement strand
CAAGTTTTGAATCCAAGGTTTAATATCCTATTTTTTCCCTGGTTAATGTTGTTTGTTAGGTGTTGTGAATTGTTTGAGAAAATTTGTAAGAAGTGCAAAACATTATACAATCGTTTAGACTTATATATTTATAATTGTACTTATTAAAGCCATCGATTAGTAGTAAACCTATATATATATATATATATATATATATATATATATATATATATATATATATATATATATATATATATATATTAGAACAAGGTGGAGTAAACACCTCACTTTGATAATGTTTTCTTATCTCGAATTTCTACATTAACACTATATTTTCTATAATTTTCCTTTTTTACTTTCTATTTTCTATTTTAATTTATTTCATATCCAAAACATAAATTTTTATTTTAAAAATAAAATTAAAGCACAATAGTAACAAAACATATATGTGTTACAAGTTTAAGTACAATTCAACTATCCACCAAATTATGAATTAATCTCATAATCATCATTATTCTTTTAAAACTTCAAACTTACTTTACACAACGTATGAGGTGGTTGTCGGTGAGCGCCGCTTTCATGAACCATTCAACATGCTTTGCAATGACCTACACGTATACTTCACTTTCAACATTGAATTAGTATTTAGGCTTTGAAGATCGGGTCCAACTCTAAGAATTTGGAACTTAACTTTTAAACTTTCAAGTCTCTTAACGTTGTCTTCCCAAAAATAACCATTCTCCCAAGTACATCATATAAATATCATTCCATACGATTGATGCACCCGATTTTATTATTAAACGCGTAACCCATTTTATTTAAACACGCAACATGACCTATTTTATTCAAACACGCAACATGACCTATTTTATTCAATCACGTAACTCGTTTTTCATCCAACCGGCCTCTGTTTCCATCGAAACCGAGACACGTAACTCGTTTTTCACCCTTCCGGCAAGAGGAGAAACATCCACGAACAATATCTGAAAATTGTAAACTTATTATATATATGTTTGTATCTGCCATGGGATACTAAAGCTCCTTTTAGCAATAGTAGTGGATCAAGATCAAGATGTATGCCGCTAAGCCAGATTCGCAAGAATTTCAATCGTCCCTTACTCCCCCTGTATATCAGTTTCCTCCCCAAACAGTCACAATAGGGCATCCATCACCACTTCAACATCCAACTGCTCCTCCCCACCCTCAAATACAGCAGCATTATCAGCCTCATCCAGCCCGCCCCACGGAATGGAGCTCTGGACTCTGCGACTGTGGCCAAGATCCTGTCAATTGTATGTATATATATATATATATATATATATATATAAACTCTCCCCTGATTCTCTTATAATATTTGTGTATTTGATGCAATTAATTGTGAACATTTTCTGTGCAGGTTGCCTGACATGCTGGTGTCCCTGTATCACATTTGGCCAAATAGCGGAGATAGTTGATGAGGGATCTCCCTGTAAGTGCATTACATTATTTTCAGCAGTTTATTTACTAGCTATGAATATTATATTTGTATTGAAGGAATGAATGGTTGTGATTGACGCAGCATGCGCTGTAAGCGGAGGCATCTACGGCTTGATCCTGTTATTTACCGGGTGTGCATGTTGTTTCTCGTGCATCTACCGAACTAAGATGAGGACCAAATTTAATTTGGCGGAGACGCCGTGCGGGGATTGTCTGCTACATTGTTGTTGCGAATCGTGCGCTCTGTGCCAGGAATATAGAGAACTCAAACATAAAGGATATGATCCGGCTCTTGGTAATATATCTGTATTTCTAAATATTATTCAATAGATTTGTATCTTCCCTGCTGGATTGCAGGTTCATGGGTTTCTGATAATTCTGGCATTAGGCGGTGGCCTATTTACCAATTCAAAAAATATGAAAAATAAAAAAATCTCGTTCAATAGAATTGTTTGTTGGTTTTGCAGTGGCGTTAATGATTTTACTTTGTTATTGCAGGTTGGACGGGGAACTTGCAAAATCAACGGCAACAACAAGGAATGGGGATCAGCATGGCAGCGCCTATCGGTCAACCCATGATCAGATAATGACGTGCCAGCCGTCATTACTATTATGCTTATTTTTGTTTTCGTGGGCAGACACTGTCACAATTCATAATCCATTGTAAGATGATAAAAAAGTGTTATGATTTGTTGAAAATAAAATGAGAGAAATACCTGTAGTTATAATAAAAAATAAATGTCATAGAAGAGTAATTTTTTTCAAAAAGATGAAGAATTCAATGCTTATTATTATACGAGTGTATTTCTATTGAGTGTTGGATAAGAGTTAGTCTCTATTTTTATATTTTAAATAAAGAATTGAAATAAATGAAGATGTAAAGATGATTTACGTAAGATGTTATATATATGTGTGTGTGTGTGTGTAGATCATTACATTTTATATTTTAAGAATAGTTTTTTATTATTTAATTAATTTAATGATAGGTGTACAGTATAAAACTCGAGCTTCCAATAATCTCCACTCACATTTATCATTAGATTAATAAAACGATAAAAGACTATTTCAGATTATAAAATGTAATGATGTGTGTGTGTGTGTGTGTGTGTGTGTGTGTGTGTGTGTGTGTGTGTAATTTTATAATCTGAGAATAGTTTTTTATCGTTTTACTAATCTAATGATAGGTGTGAGTGGAGATTATTGGGAGCTCAAGTTTTATATTGTTTTTTATAAATTTGATGCTTAGATTTTATACCACTTTCGTACAGTTGATGAACACTCAAAAATGTTGATCTTAAGGATGTTGGACAATGAAAATATTATGTAGGTTAAACAATAAAAGTTTCAAATAATGATTGTGTTTTATGTCTTAAATAGATCATGTGGTTAAGTTTTCTAATATTAGCAATATTTATTTGTAATATATAAATAAACTATGATAATTATCTTATAATTTTATGAATTAATTGTGTGAACTAAGAATTTGACTAAGAAGAGGAGATTAGTATTGTGTTAGTGACAAAATGAACAAAGTAAATTGACAAACAACACACTAAACTAACACATTCATGTCTAGTTACTAGGGTGAGATTAATAACAAAAACAAATGACAAAAATATCTAAAAAATATGGCAAAAAAAGAATCATTCACCTTCCTTGGATGCTTCAAATTCTTTTGTAGTGGCTTGCTTGGCTTGTGCTCATAAATTCTTCATCAAATCAAGCTTTGCTATCTCCTCTTCTCCTTGGCAGCTTTGGTTTTGAATCAATTTGGCATGGTAACACTAATTGCAATAGCTTTTGAAATCATTTATGCATTATAACTTTGCATTATCAAGGTTTAAAATTCATGTGGTAAGGCCTTCTATTTATAGATTTTTACAAATGGGTAGAATCAACTTGAATCATTCATCTCAAGTTTGAGATGTGTGGCTAAGGATTAATCTAATTATGTAATTAAAATTCATAAATAGGCTCATCAATATTTGGGATAAAAGACAATTAAGAGGCATGGAGGGCATTGATAAGGCAAGTCAGGTGTGAATCCTAATATTTATGGTATTTATGACTTAGGGATATCTTTCCAAGAAGTGAGGTCACCTGATGATGCAAATATTCAATATTTATTTTCAAAAATAAGTATTCAACAAGTTTCCATGGAATTATTAATTAGTTCTTAAGTATGATTAAGCTCTTTGTGCATAAATTAATCAAATTGATTCGAATACCTTGTTATTGGATCAAAATTTGACTGTATTGGAATTAGAAATTGATGTCAGATGTGTTGGATCCATTATCCTATTTAGGATGTTACCAACACCAAATAATAAAGGTATGTGTCTCATTCAAGATATTTGATAGGAAAGAGCAATCTAAAGCATCTAGGTGCAAAATTAGTATTTTGACTTAGAATGGTCTGACCAATGTTAATTGGCCCATAAACTGCATTGCCCTATTTAGTGATACTCTAGCCAAAATCAGCGCTTGCATATGTCAATTTCAACTCATATAATGCATTTTAGTGTGTTTAGGCCAAATTGTGCACTTTAGCTGGAAATTGGTCAAAAGCTTGGTTGGAGGTCATTGATGGTCAAATTTAGGTGTCTATAGTTTACCTCTATTTGGAAAGGTGTTGCAATCTATAAGCACAGTAATATCTTTTCAAAGAATGAAAAGGTCCTATATGCCTACAACTGCAATGATGACAAACTAAATGTATGATACCCCCTTAAGGAAACGGTTGGCACAAGTAGGTTGGTAAACAGTCCCTCAAAAAGAAAGAAGTGAAATGAGGGGACCAAAGAAAGAAAAGATGAAGGGGTGAAAACATAATAATTTTGAAAAATTAGTCAAAATCATTGAGGATGCAAGTGGGATGGTATACAATGGTTTGTCCAAAGATAGTTATAAATATTGCACCCTTATAGTGGCAACAGGTTATGATAACATAATGATTTACCCAAAGGTGGTTATAATCATTGAGAACATGATTTTTTTTCAGTTAGGATAGATAAATAAAATAACAACGTGTCCCTGTATAGATAAAAAAACATAAAGTAGTGACAACACAATGATTTGCCCAAAGATAGTTATAATTATTAAAAAATGTAGGTGGGATGGTATGCAATGATTTGCCTATATGCGGTTATAATCATTGCACCTCGATTATGACAAATATGACAAACTTGGTCAAGGATGATGATAACTTAACACAAAGGGTAATGATGAAATGGAACAACTTACTAGTAGGGAGATGCTTGTCTCAACTAATAAAGGTTAATTTTTTTTCATGATTAATTACTTTATTTGGGATATGATTGGGATTGAATCGGGATATCAGTGTCGAAGAGATGTTCATGCCACTATTGATGAATAGACTTCTTGAAGCTGAGGTTTGTTATAGCACATTTCGGTAGGCGTCGTGGTATAACATCATAAAGACTTGGTTGAAATATGCATGAGGACTGAATCCTAAATTGTAATACTCAACAGAACATAATGCATGAGTGATAAAAACTATGATGTCAATGTTAGAAGATAAATATGGATGGATTCAAGTATAGATGCACACAAGGAATAACCCAATGAGCACACATATTTTGAATCAAGGAAATAGTACTAAAAACAAACAAATAGGTAAATAAACGAACAACATAATAGAAACTATATGAATATTGCCCTTAGAATATAGGTGACAACTTAACTAACAAACAAAATAAGAGAATAAAAGAAATGAAAGGGGGTGGCTGAGCTATCTCCATATGTAGTAGGTGAGTGGACACTGTCTACATAGTTTCATGGATGTAGTATCTAATAAAAAACTTCATATCAAATATAGTTCTCCCAAGGAATGGGAAGAATGTGATAACTAATGAAAATAAATAAAATAGATGTGATAGAAGAATAATAATGGTCTTAAAAAATGGCAAGTGCGTGAGAGCAAGAGACCAAAAAATTTGGGGAAACTAAGAAACAAGTGATTTTCATAGTACTTAGTAAGGGTTCCCAAAATCTTCAAGTCAAAGAAGTGGTCAATTTTTTTTGTTATTTTTTACCAGTTTTATAAATATTTTTGGAATTTTTGAAGTATCTCAACTCGATCAAGAATGAAGAGACACTAAACAGTTCAAGATCATGAAATGGTGAAAAAGTTGAAGCTTAGGTTGCTCATAAAATGGTGAGAGCATTCAAACTCAGGTTGTTCATAAAATGGTGATAACGTGGCTTAAGTTACTCATAAAATAATGAGAGCGTGGCTTAAGTTGCTCACAAAATAATGAGATTGTGGCTTAAGTTGCTCATAAAATAATGAGAGTGTGGCTTAGGTTGCTTGTAAAATGATGAGATCATTGAAACTTAGGTTGCTCACAAAATAATGAGAGTGTGGCTTAGGTTATCATAAAATAATAAGAGCATGGTTTAGGTTGATTGTAAAATGGTGAGAGCATCGTGGAAATGGTGATTGAGCTAACCTCAACATGTATCGAGAGATGCTTATATATTCCTAGAGTAAGACCTCAAGTCACTATAGTTCTACCCTTACAGTGGAAGAATTTGACTAGTGTAGTAGTCAATTCAAATAAAATAGGCATAATTGGTAAAAAGACATAGTATGGCATAGGAAGTTGTAAGTTGGTATGTCAAATATCAATAAATAAATGTTACCCCTAGTTTGCCCATAGGTGGTTATAACTAGGACATAACGACATGGATCAAGGGTACTAATTTGTCCAAAGGCAGTTATAATTAGTAGAAAGACTTGCGATAAGAAAAGAATAACAAATGAAGGATGCAACTGCTAAAACATATGTTATACTACTCCAAAATATGATCTTTGTCTAAAGTACTTGAAACAACTGATGAAATTGATTAGATTCTTCGGTGCTAAAAATGCGTAATGAATGACAAAAACCAAAGTCAAACGGGCTAGGCTTAAGAACATATTTGGTCGATAGATCATAAATGTAAAGAGGATACATCAAAGAGGATGGATAAGAGTGATATTTATACAAAGAAGAATAGTGATAAAATGACACCACTAAAACAGTCTTTATAGATGATACACCAGCTATGCCATCTATGAACTAAGAATTTGACTAAGAAGAGGAGATTAGTATTGTGTTAGTGACAAAATGAATAAAGTAAATTGAAAAACAACACATTAAACTAACACCTTCAAGCCTAGTTACTAGGGTGAGCTTAATAACAAAAATAAATCACAAACAAAACTAAAAAGTAAGAAAAAATAAGAATCATTCTCTTTCCTTGGATGCTTCAAATGCTTTTGTAGTGGATTGCTTGGCTTGTGCTCATGAAGTATTCATCAAAGGAGGCTTGGCTATCTCTTCTTCTCCTTGGCACCTTTAGCTTTAGCTTGGCTTTGAATCAATTTGACATGATATCACTAATTGCAATAGATTTTTGAATCATTTGTGAATTATAACTTTGCATTATCAAGGATTAAAATTCATGTGGCAAGGCCTTTTATTTATAGTTTTTTATAAATGGTTAGAATTAACCTGAACCATCCATTTCAAGATTGAGATGTGTGGTTAAGAATTAATCCAATTATGTAATTAAATCTATAAATAGGCTCATCAATATTTGGGATAAAAGAGCAATTAAAATGCATGGAGGGCATTGATGACGCATGGGAGGCATGTATCCTGATATTTATGGCATTTATGGTCTAGGGATGTTTTCCAAAAAAATGAGGTCACTTGATGATGCATATATTCAATATTCATTTTCAAAATAAGTATTCAACAAGTTTTCATGGAATTCTTAATTAGGCTATAGTTTGGTTTAATTAGCTTTTATGTATGATTAAGTACTTTGTGCATAAATTACTCAAATTGATCAGAATGCCCTGTTATTGGCTCAAAATTTGATTGGATTGAATTTAGAAGTTGATATCAGATGCGTTGGATCTGTTATCCCATTTATGATGTTACCAACACCAAATAACAAAGGCACATGTCTCATGCAAGAGATTTGATAGGAAAGAGCAATCCAGAGCATCCAAATGCAAAATTGGTATTTTGACTCGGAATGATATGATAAAAATTAGTTGGCCCATAAATTACATTGCCTCATTTAGTGATACTCTAGCCAAAATCGACACTTAAATATGCCACTTTCAATTCATTTAATGCATTTTAGTGTTTTTAATCCAAATTATGCACTTTAGGTGGAAATTGGTCAAAACCCTAATTGGAGGTCATTGGTGGCCAGATTTAGGTTTCTACAAATTGTACATAATTTATTATTAAATATTTATATACATTTATAATGCAATATTAACATAGGTTTATTTACCGATAATACAAATTGACGTTATTGGATAATTATGAAATAAAATAAACGCTCTTAATGAATGGTTGAATTTTATTTATTTTTATTTGAAATTTTACTTTTATACAAATTAAATTTACAAAATAATATTTAAATTAATACTTTTTTAATTTAAATTCTAAATTTAACATTAATTTTATATATAATTAGATGAACATAAATTATTCTAGAAATTATAATCTTCAATTTTGTTTTTAATATAAAATAGATAATTCATCAATTTAACTAAAATATCATACATAAATTATTTCATTTTAAATTTTTATAAATATTATCCTACTTCTAAAATTAAATTAATTAATTAAATTTTTATTACTCTTAATACACATTACCCAGCTGACGTCACAAGATTGGGATCGCAAACGACTTCATACATCTTACATCCGGCCAAGCTTTGTTTTATAAATTATTGTACCCTGCTCTCACATGTGAAACGAGTTAAACAATGATCATTGCCGCCTCTTCCTCCACATGAGATTAGTACAACAATGTATTTTGGTTCCGACGGATTGATGGAGACGGAGGCGGAGGAGACTCGCTCGTTCTCTCCCTCCATCGAAACCCTAATCTTAGAGTTTAATTTGCATCATTGTGGTTATGAGAAGTATGATTATGAAGACGTCACATGTTCGGGAGGAAGGGTTAGGGAGTCGAGACTCTTCTTAAAAAAATTCTTCGGTGTTTTAGTTGTCTTGTGTGTTTTTCTTGGTTGTAGTATGGTGGTTATGACTTGTGGTTATCGATTGAGTGGTTGTTTATCTTTGGTGGTAACAATAGGGTTATTGGTTAGTGATTCTAATGGTATTGAGGGAGTCAGACGACTCTACAATAGTGATGGTGTCAGTGTTCTACATTTTTGTCTATAACATTTTTCGTGGTTATATTTTATCTATAGTTTGGTTAGGGCAAGGTGTGGTTGATGGTAGTTTGTTGGCTATGAAGGTGTTTGATCATGGTATTGCATGGTCTTTATTGTTTCCTCCCTATGGCTACGATTGTTTTGAGGGCTCATTTTTCCTATCATTACTTGGTTTTGTCAGACTAGAGAGATGTCTGTGATAGCGAGTATCATGCCTTTACCAATTGCTTTACTATGTAATATTCGATTTATTATTTTTAATAATAAAGTCATCTTGAAGTGTTCCCATAATAAAACAATATATGTTTTTTATACTTACGTTTAAAAAGATAACACTACATACAAAATTTTAAATTTTTATTATTATTTTAATAATAAAATTTACCATGCTCAACACTTAATCCCATATATTTTAATATAATTTTTTTTTATAATAAACTTTTATGATATTAGTAAATAATAATCATAAATAACATCTTTAAAATATACCATTATTTATATGAAAAAAATTTAAAAAAAAATTATAATTGTTAAAATTATATATATTTTTAAAAATTAATTAATTGAAATAAAAAAATAATTTTCCAAACAAAACTATTAATACCCTACCTTTGACAAAGACTAATTAAATACAAAACATTTTTCAAAAACAAATTTGTTTATTCGAACAAAGTTTAAGATAAGTTACTTAGTCAATCATTTATTATATTTTATTCAAAATACTTACAACATGCAAAGAATGGTTTCATTAAAGATTGTGGAAATAACATTTTCCACACACTCAGCATAACACATGACTTTATTGATGTGGCCAACTTCGGATTTGATCGTGATTATTAACTTGTAAAAAAAAATGTTGTAATTATTTATGTAATATGTTTCTTTTTTTTTAATGATTTAATCAATTAGTTCTATTAAAAAAATATAAAAAATATATTTATAATAAAGATTAAATAAAATTTTAAAAAAATATACAAATATATGATTTATTATTGAGATAAAATATTGATTTAAATATATAATTTTTGATAAGATAAAAAAATAGATTTATATGTATATATTTGTAATTATTTTAATGGTTAAGGGTTCTTGTGAAATTGAAGAGTGATTAATAATGATAAAAATAATTATATTTAGGCATGGGAAATGTTAAACACTTGGAATGAAGATATAATTGATGCATAATAACCATGGCATTTAAGTAGATGGTACGTAGTGGTAAGACCATTTGTGTTGGTTTGTCACACTGGGGAGCAAAAGGGGGTAATGGAGTGAACGATTATGGAAGCTTTGATGTGGTCATTGGTATTTAAATGTTAAGAAAAGAGGGAAATGGGTTTCGTTGGTGAAGTGTCTCTATGTTTAGTGAAACATGTATTTTGGGATCCCTTGGCAGAAATTTCACATGCAATGGAACAAGTCTTGGGTGAGGAGATCTTGGAACAAAACTGACGTAATAAGGTAAATTTTGCAGTGGCAATTTGATTTGAAAACAATCTATTATTATTCGTGTTAGATAAGGTCTTGGTGGCTGAAATGGTTGAATTTTTAATTTATTTAAAATATAGGGTTAATTTATTGATGGGAATTACGAAGGTGGACACTGAGCCATTTGGAAAAAAGCCCTTCTTAGGGAAAGATGGCATTGGGTTGATTCCTTTGTCCTATTTTAGGGTCTTGGCAACAAGGTTTATGATATTATTAAATCCGGCAAAGTAATTGGATGGGTTATGTTCATGATAGTGTTGAAGCATAATATTTTGTCCCACTTTTTGGTATTAAGGGGACAATAAAAAATGAAACTCTAAACATTTCTCAATTTGTATAGAAAATAGTGACTTAACCAAATAAAATATGAAAACAGTGTAAACTAACGAAATGTTTCATTTAAAGTGTAGATTACATTTATTATTTTTTTGAAAAAAAAGATTTTTTAATAACTAAATATACAGTTTGTATGTTTTGTGTACAAAATATTTTATTGAGTACTTGATTTCTCCTCATAATTTTCTCAAAACGTAATATTTTCTCAAGATTTTTTGCAAAGATGTCTTAGAAACATAGACATAGTGCAAGATTATTATTTTTATAATTTTTTGATTAAAAAATATTTTTTTAATAATTTTTTGATCAAAACATATATTTTTTTATAATTTTTTGATTAAAAAATATGTTTTTTAATTAATTTTTTAATAATTAAGGTAAGGAATATCCGTGCTTATGTCTTCTCCACGCAATATTTTTCTATATATATGTCAAAATACACTATTTTTCAACCATTAGAACAAGGACATTAAAGTTGAGTGCATTGATATTTTTCAATTCTTTTTAGCCATAGTTTCCTATTTTTCCTAGTGCCTCAAGCGTATGGTACTTTATTTTATAAATAAGCATATTTTACTAAATAAATCAAAATAAATATTAAATATTATTAAATTTTTTAAAAAATCATATTATTAGAAAGCTCGTAGAAATACCTATTTATATATAGAGCCACATGTTTTTATTTTAATTTTTCATCCTAATACGTGGCATCCAAAGTGGCAATTTTTTGCCAATAGTAGCTTTCAATTTCAATCGGTGAGGATTTCATGCCACATGGGGTTTGAACAAAGGGGGTTCGAATGAATGGGCTTAAAACAGAGGAGGTTCAAATGAACCCCCTTCATTCTAACACCCTTCGTTCGAACCCCCCCAAATATCATTCAAATTAATTAAAAAATAATCAAATGCTAAAGTAAACCTTTGATCCCCTTTGTTTGAAGGGGGTTCATTTGAACCCCCTTCATTCGAACCCCCTTCAAAAAGTACACGTGAGGGTTTGAACAAAGTGGGTTCGAATGAACCCCATTTGAATGAAGGGAGTTTGTTCAAACCCCAATTTTTTTTGGGTTTGGATACACTTGGCCACCATGTGGGACTCACTTATGTGCCATAGCCCGATAGTCGAAGCCAGGTATGAAATGTAGGGTGGTCCTATTAGATGTAGTGGCACTCAAATATTCTATTATAGAGTTGAATGCTTGGCAGGAGGCTCAATGGTGCCCTAAGAGGGTGGCAGTGGTCAAATTTATTGCTTGGCGATATATCAGAGGTTTGTTTCCTTCGCCATGGTGGATGGGTAAGTGATGGTTGGATTATTCATTGTTTAGAGTGGGTAAGCTAAAATTAGGGACTTGGGAGGTGTTGTTGGTTATGAAAATTATAGAAGAAGCGACGGAGGAGAAGTTGGGAGACTTGGAGAGTCTAGTGGTTGGGAATAAAGTGATGGCCATGAGGGTGGAAGGAAATGTGCTTCTAGACAATGAAGTGCTAAGTCAAAGTTGGGTCGGTAATCCTTTTTTTCTGCTTGACTAACAAAATGTTAGGTCTCTGGATTAAGCATGCATAATGTATGAAAAATAGAATTTTTTTTTGTATTAGATGTAAAAAAATTGATAGCTAATAATTAATGGAAGCTCAATAGTTATTGGAATTGTTGTGGTTTTTTTAATGTCATGGTCATATGCCTTGTTATATTTTTTTATCAAATCAGAACAATAATCTTGGTTTTTCTACTTTTGTATGGGTAGGGGCCCCACACACCCCAACACCTATCATATATATATATATATATATATATATATATATATATATATATATATATATATATATATATATATATATATATATATATATATATATATATAGTTTGTGATATTAATGATAAAAAAAAGTTTGTAAAGAAATTGAATTCTTAAGTTATCATTATTTAAAAAAAAAAAAGATATGTTGACAAGTTGTGATAATAACATAAATCATGTCACATCGATTTTGATTAAGAAGTTATATCTATGCTATAAATAAACTTGTAATTTTTTAATTGTTAATACTCAAGAAAGATTAATTAATTATCAATGAAAATTTGAATTCTCTATGAAGGTGAACTAATTAGTATTACAACCTTGCTATCAAAATTGAATTAATGTTGGAAATATTTATTTTCTTGGCCCCAAAAGATATTAAGTGTACAATTTATAGAGAAATATAGATAGGGTAGATGTGAGACTTTGGAAATAAATGAGGAAAGTATGGTTAGATTAGATGTAGGCCAAGAATATCCAAAAAAATTACCATAGAAAATGATTATGCTTGAATGATGTGGCCAAATCAAATGATGCCACATGTCTTATTCCTACTGGTCATAATAAAGTGAAATGACGATAATGAATCACATCTTAGGAGTGTTATGCCACTTAGAAATGACAATTGCAAGGTGGAAAAGTCTCCATGTCTTGAAGTAGATATAAATGTGAATTTATAAACAAATGTATCCTAATTGTTCATAGTGAATATTAAAATGAAAGAGGCTCTCCATGACCAAAGTACTTAGTGACCAATAAAATGTTTCTACTTGTGTTAATTTGATTGGATGTGATAGGAGGAAGAAGGGAATAAATAGTTATAGCTTAGTAAAGGGTTATGCCCCAAGTCGAAATAAAATAGATATAAACAAATATAAAATGGAATTAATAACTCTAAGTATCTACACATTATGAAAGTCATTCAAAATCTTAAAGTGTCTCTATGAATTGAATTATTACTACCCAATAAAAAGCTGCCACATATGTTAATATGATTATATGTATAAAAATGACTCTATAATCAATGACAAGATGCCACATGTGTTAATCTGATTGGATGTCAAAAAGGTCACAATTACTTGACCATTTTAATAAAATTTAAAAATAAAGATAAGACATGTGGTGATCATACATAGGAAATGAGGTCAATAAAGAGTAACAAAGAGACTCCCTTAAGTATTTTAAGTGGCCTCATATTTTCATGGATGAGTTCAAATTTTAAATATGGTTTATATTTTCATTGGCATGCAACATCTACATATTAATATATAAATAATAACCACATTAAAGATATAATACAAGATGCCACATGTGTCACCCTGATTGGATGCCAAAAAGGTCACAATTACTTGATCGTTTTAATAAAATTGAAAAATAAATATAAGACAAGTGGTGATAATACATAGGAAACGAGGTCAATAAAGAGTAACAAAGAGACTCCCTTAAGTTTTTAAAGTGGCCTCATATTTTCATGGATGAGTTCAAATTAGAAATATGGTTTATATTTTCATTGGCATGCAACATCTGCACATTAATAAATGAATAATAACCACATTAAAGATATAATACTTTAATAATATGTTGGAGTTAATCACTAGCTTATGTTAATCTATGCTTAGGTCTATTTAAGATTTACTCCTTATTTAATGTTTGTACATGGTTAGACATTTTTCCCATAAAAGTTTTATTACTATTTTTTGAAAGGCTAACCCATCTCTCTCTCTCTCCTATTTATAGGCACTCTAGATGTGCATCTTCAATGAAGGAGAAGAAGAGAACAATTTCAACATTGTATAATCTATTTTTTTAATAAATAGTTTATTATTTGTGTGTATGTTGAAGTTTATATCACTGTAGTAATGGTCTCTTGGAGAGATCTTGGTTGAAGGGTCTTCTTAACTCTTTCATAATATCAAAGTGGTCTCCAACTATTATTTTTTTCATTGTTTATCCACTCCTTAGATAAGTTGTATGGTTCCTTTTCATATCCAAGTTTTTTATTCATATTCAAAACACCTCTATTGTGAGGATTTTTTAATTTTGAATATGCTTAGATCTATTATCTTCAAATCCAATCAGTCATAAGTATTTTCATTTTAGTTGGTTAGATCTATTGTATTGTCCATACAAATGTTTTGGAGAAATGATAAAGTTTTTTTTGTAAAATTATGACTATCTTGCAGAGCAAGTTTCTCCACATATATTTGTTTGATTTAAAAAATTCTTTCATTGATAGAAAGAGGAATTTTAGAGTTTTCCATAAAGTGGTCACAATAAGGATTCCAATTAGTATCCTAGGAGATATGAGTCTCTAAAGTTAATATTGTGAATTTATTTTTTTGTGGATTTTTTATGTGTGATAAAAAAATAGATCTTGTATTCAAAGTGAAAAATCGGCATGAAAGATTGATCTATGTATAAAATCACTCTCCAAGAATTTAATTATTTCCAAAAATTTAATTTTTTTAGTGCAATGTTTTATTTTTATACTATTTATGATGGGAAAACTTGTAAATACTATATATTTTGATCGATAACTCAAAATTGAGTGCTGGTTTTTTTTTTAAATTGTATGTTTTTTAATACTTGATTTATTGGTGTCATTTATTTTTTTAAATGTACTAATATATAAAGTGATAAATTTGAAAGGGGGAGGGGGGAATGCTAATGCAATAGCCATGGTTTTTTTTTAATTTCTCCACTATTGCACTTTGCAATATATATGGGGATTTGCTTATTCATCCACTGTTGCACTTTACACTATCTTGGATCCATTTTTGATTGAATCTAACATCATTTTGCATGTGTTTTGTAGGCTATTTTTTAGTAACATATCCTTTTGGGTGTATTTTTACACACATGATAGTTTTTTACATTTTCCACTCTCTTCCATCAGTATACGACATGCTCTATTCTATTTTATGCATTGAAAATTTGGCACACTTTTAGTTTGTGTCATGTCTCCATCAAGGCCTATTTTTTATCACCTTACCTTATTATATGGAGACACATTTTATTCCCTTATTTTTGGATAAATTATCATGATTTTTTATAGCTTCTTCGACAGGTCAATAATTTCCTTGTTTGGAACAACTTTCATGATTTGTGATGATTCTTTGATAGCTCAACATTCTCCTTGTTTAATGTTATTATGGTGTATATATTTTATTCCTCATTTTCATTTCATGTTTAGTGGGGTATATTATACACACACTGATTTATAAAGTGCCATGGGGATTTTATTTTATAACTTAGTCTACCTTCATGTGTGTGTACCTTAATTTGTAGACCCTTTACTATTTCATTTTCTAGTCTCTCCCATCACCACTAGGGTCAACTTCTTGAGATATTCTATCTATATTTTTGACACCATTTTTTTGATAGTTGACAGTCTACCATAGTTTTAAGTGTATCTAATATAGTGATCTCAGTGTCATCTTATCTTCTTTGATAGTTTGACAGTTTATTTCAGTGTGATATGAAGCTATTCAGTTGCAGATAATCTTAGCTTATTCGGTGTTTGTTTATTAGATTCAGATGAATCATGTAAACCCATTTCCTCCACCTATTTAACATTATGGGTGGGTGTGCATACATATGTTTTAATGTCACTCCCCCTTTCAATAGTATGGGGGGTGGGGGTGTGGTGTGGATCTTGATTCTTAGGTGTTGAGTGTCTTTTACATCAAGTAGTACTCTTTTACAATTTTGACACCACCGATAGTGTTTTTGATTGAAGTTATTCTAGTGAATCCTTGTTTTAGTTATTTTTATGATCGATTAATGAATTTAGACCATTCGTGTAGATTGAGTTCCTTTGTGACTTGAGAGTATGAACTTCTTTTGCATCGTATTTGGGGGGTCTTCTATCTCTCCCTTCTTTTTTCTCTCTTTTGAGAGGGATTTTTTATACAGGTTTTATCCTCTTTTTACACTTTATGAGAGCTAATTTATGCATGGGCACCTCATCAAACCTTGTAGTCAGGACCCATTTTTTTCTCTCCTTAATCATAGTTTAAGAGAGGGTGTTAGAGTTAATAACTATATTAGTTTAATTTATGCTTAGGTTTTTTTGAGGTATACTCCTTATCTAATATTTATATATGGTTGGACATTATTACCATAAATTTATTATTACTATTTTGACAAAGGCTAACCCATCTCTCTCTCATATTTATAGGCACTCTAGAAGTGCATCTTGAATGAAGGAGAAGATCAGTTTTTTAACATTGTATAACCTATTTATGGATAATAGATAGTTTATTCTATGTACAATGCATTATCATCATAATTATGGTAATAAATTATTGAAGAGATCTTGGTTGAAAAGTATTCTTAACTCTATCATAGTATTTTTATATAACATACAATCACACATTAAAATGAAACATGCATAAATGTTAACAAAATTCACCAAAAAATAAAACAAAGTCATAGAGGTCAAAATATTATGGGAATATATATGGCCAAAAGAGGACACACAATAGTAAAAGGCATTGATGGAGTCATAGAGGTTATAAAATGTATTTTTAGATTTGAAATAAAGAGAGGTTTCATGGATCCATTACATTATAAAATTTATATTTAATCTTAGGCTTAGGTTTTGGCAAATATTATCGTATCGAAAATTAAATGAAATTAAATTAATATGAAACATTATTATAAAATACCTTATATTAAGTTATACTAGGTAAAGGATAAGTTATAATTATTTTGAATAAAATAGAAAATGCAAGGCCACTTAAAAAAACACACATATATTGCCTATGCTTAACCAAATTTGTAAATCAATTTTTTTTACTCATATTTAAAAAAGTTTCAAATCTCTTTCACCCAAAATATTTTTTAATTTTTATTTAAACCATCAAAATATATTCCTTTAAACAAAAGGTACTAAATATGTATCATGACTCTTATTTAATAAATGTTATGCACATTTTTACATATATGGATCTGTAGACACTTAATTTTGATATAAGACTAGTTATTTGCTATGATGTTAGTATATTTATATGTTTATGGATTATTAGTTTAGTTTAATCTTATTTTGGTTTGTATTTCATATATATAACTTCCTACACTTATGAATCTATGTTTCTCTTTCCATCTTTCTATTATTTTGTGTGTTTCTTTATGTTCATCTTTGTTCTTATATGTTGACTTTTGTTTCTCTTATTTTATATCATTCATGGATTTTCACTCTCTTCTTCCTATTTTATATTGTTGTAGAAGGTAATTATGAATTATAAGTACCTCAATCTTGTACATTAAAAAAAAACCATTCATGTTTGTACCTTTCAGCGATAAGACCTTCCCATTTCCAAAATGATCATGATCACTATCTATTTGTGATAAATTTATTATCTCTTAGTTTAACCACTATTATTCTCATGACTAGGCCTTCTATACTTTGAAACTTTGTCTAACTTGTTCATTATCCTTCTCTACCAGTTTTAGAGCTATAATTATTTTCTATCTTGTCGAACACATGCATCTCAACTAAATGTTTATGTCAACACATGTGTCACTTTTCCAACTAAGTGTACAGTGCCAATGATTCAACTAATTTGTAAATAAAATGTATCCTAAATGTTAGCCTAAGTGCTTTAGTGCAAGTTATTTAAGACATCTCTATAACCCTAAACCTAGTTTATATTTTATTAATTTATATATTCCTTAAATTTTGTAACCATAGTATTTTTATATTAGGGTCTCTTATTTACCTCTATATATTATATTTAAAGATTACACTATTTAAGAGTTAATTTCCATTCACAATTAGTTCTAAGGGTAAATAGCTTGGTGAACCCACTTTTAGAATATAACATTGTTTGTACTACTTGTTAATTTTCATCCTTAGTTTTCAATTTAATTATGTTAATTACTAACACTAAAAAAAACATTCATCAAATTGAAATATTGTATCATTCCCACTAGAATATACCTAGAAATACATAATTTTATTTATAAATTTAAAACAACATATACTTTTATTAGAATACCCCATGATAATCTAATTAGTGATCTATATAAAATACTACAGGTATGATAACAATAAAATAAATATTTGACATTATTCATCATTAATCTCTATCATCATAATAAACACATCATAATCAAATATAGAAAGTAATTACATATAATTAGCCATAGTTGGTACAAATATATAGCCACTATTGTCAATATATAATAAGTAAGTAATTACAACTCATCATGATAATTTTTTAATAATAAATTAAATAAAATGTACATATATAAGATACATGTCTCCACGGAGCATAAGTTTCCTAAATTCTAGTATCTATGGTAATATAAAGTGTCATCTCCAAGTAAGTACTACTATGGGGAGGGAAAGCATCATCTGAGTTTTTTTCGACACCAACCATGAACCATCTATCCCTCACATCATTCTCATTAGGGAATGGCCCTCCATTAAATAATGATTAAATAGTGATAGTGCAAGAATCCAAAGAGACAAGCTAGTACTCATGTGCTATATCATTTCTAAAAAATATGCGATGTACTATAAAGAACTCTATTCTAACAAGATATTACATAAACATGTAGATCATAAACATGAAATGATAATGTCTCACTAACATTACTTTGGCCAAAGTTTTTAATAGTTAATGATCTATAATATTAGTCAAATTGAAACAGACCACTTGATTATATTACTTTCATCTTGTATTGTGATGTTAGTAAGCTAGTGAAGTATGTCTCATTACTTAGTATCAACAATGCAAGATATGGTTAACATAGTATAACCAATATAATCATATAGATTACATCATACTATTAATCATAAAACATGCTAATCGGATCAGAATTTTTAATATATTATATATGTATATACATTAGTCACTACATATAAAATAAACTAGTTTATGTTATTTATAATCTACTTAACCATTTTTTATGATCTTAGAAAATTCTAGGAGATTTGATTCGTTAGGATAATGTTAATCATAGTAATGATATGATAGGTAGAGATAAAAATGCCTATAAAATAAGATATAGGAAATCAAAAGAAACTGTATTTTTAAAAAACATTAGCCTCTTTTTTTAATTATGATTATCCTAAATGAATAACTCTTAAAATTGTAACATATCTCAATAAGATGTTACATGTCATACCTATGCATACCTATCTTTATTTTCCATTGATAATTTTATATTTATAGTTGCATCTCTCATTAATATATATAAATCAATTAAGCATGTTCCTGTTGATATTTCAACATCATAGTTTCAATGCTGTTTACCTATATCTTATTGTGATTCCATACCTATGTCGTTCACTACATATAAACTATTACTATTAAAAATTCATGCTAGATAACTCTAACATTTAGAACATAACATCATTCATTGATCATGTAACTATTTTATAAATATGAATGTTTTATATGTTTATGATTTGCTCATGTTAGAGTTTATTTGTTTACTCACCACTTATTCTAATTCGCTGACTTTATATGCTTCATGGTTCTCTTTTTATATCAACTTGATTCACTATTTTAATATTTATGTATAAATACTTTTTTCCATATACCTAAGTTGTTATAATTGTAAAAATACATAATAAAATATATAAATTATTATATGAATCACCCCAATATTTATTCCCTAAATCACCACAGTAATTCACTAAGTGTATCTAATATATAAGATATTATGGATAACCATCACCAAAATAATCTCATAGTATTATGATGTGTATTAATAAAAGGTCCCATGTATAAATATATATTATCACAAGTAATTGATGTTTTGATATAAGACATTGCATGTTACCATTGTCCATTTTCTTAAAATCTAGTTAGTTCCCTTCATACATATTTCCCTATCTATATGTCATTGGTTTTAGAATTATAGATGTCGCTAGATGTAATCTGACATATTAGTTAAATAGAATGACAATATTAGATATAAATATTTAACAAATTTCATTACATCATTTAGAGGGGCTAGTATCTTTGACATATAAAATACGTGATCCATATATTGATTAAATACAAAATGCCTGATACCTGATATGTTATTCATGTGAAAGTGGGATCTACTGATATCCTTTTATTGTCTATATGTATTTCAATGTATATAAATATATTATTTAATAGTTTGACATGTGTATAGTCCTATATTTCAAAATAAATAGTTCTCTCTATATATAGTTCAATGTATCTAAGCACACAAAATTTCAAAGATTTTAAAAGGATATTATGCCTACCTAGTATTGCTCCTCTTGGAAATATTTCTCCTCTCGCTCCTATGCCATGCTTATCATTTTTATTCTTCTTATATTTTCTCTCTGTCTATTCTAAAATACTCTCTCCATTTTTTGAATTTCCCCTTTTAATATTTCTTCATTTTTCCATGAATAAGGCATATATTTCTCTTTTTAATATTTTTTTCTTTATTTTTACCATTTCTAAATTTGATTTCTTAAATTTTCTTTCCTTTTCCTTAAGGTTATGACACTTAGACCTAAATCATATCTTTTTTATTTATTTTATGAATTTATTTTGTTAATTATTTTTTCTCCTAAATAGTAATTATTACATTTTATTCATTTTATTTCTAATTACAAGAATCAATATATTTGTTAATTAATTCAAAAATTAGTAAACTCAAATCTACTCTAATTACATAAATTGCATCTCTAAAAATATTAATGGTCATAAACACTATCACACAAGTTGAGTTCCTTATAACCATTAAACTAAGATATCAAACTATGTGTAAATGACTATCTGAATACAAATGGTATCAAAACATATTATGCTAACCATTATATTATGCATATAACATGTACTAACTAATATGGTGTGTGTAGAGTTCTATCCAATTTCTCTAATGTCATCCAATATATCCATCTATGTCACCCTCTCTAATGACACTCTCCCTCTATTAGGTTCTAAGGGATGAAACTCTCCCATGTCCAACTCAAGACAAGCATATAGTTAGTCCATAATACCATAACATATATGCATCATAAAATATAGTTAAAATAATAACTCCTCATGATCATAATGTAAGAATATACACTGAAACTAACTTATATCAATTTAATTATGTAACCAAAATAATATTAAACTATCTCATAACAACATATAAATCATAGCTTAGGCAAATATTAAACAAATAAAATTACTAATTATAAATATTCATGGATAATCAAGTAATCTTACCAGCAAGGAATTGGGATGTAACATCCTTCCCCCTAAAGCTGGACATCATTCTAGATGACTCTTATTCAAATATAAGTTTTGAATTAAAAATATTGTTTAACAAAAAAAAACATAGTATAAAGTATCAAATCAAGCAAATAAATATTGAAATCACCTGTATAACTCATCATAGTCATATCAAGTAGCACTATCCTTACAGTATTGATCCCAAAATACCTTACACTGTGACATCTCTCTATTAAAAAATGAAGTTTATGAGTGTCAATTGCTCTGATTGCTTCTACCATGACCACCCAAAAATTGATAACCTGTAAAGCAATCTAATCCAACACATGCGTAGGATCAGCTATGTACTTTTAAAAATAAGAAACATGAAAGACATTATGTAATATAACTAGGGTTGGTCGAAACGAAAGCTTATACACTATAGGACTAACCACTTATAACATCTTAAAGGGTCCTACATATCTTAGTGATAATTTTAATTACTTCTTGAATTTAATCAAGATCCTCTGTAGCTTAACCCAAAATAATACTTTATCACTTATCAAAAATTACCTATCTTTTTTAGATCAGCAAAACTCATTTACTTATCATAGACCTCAACTAATTTATTTTTTATTGATCTAAATTTCTCTTCCATTTCTGAAAGCATCTCATGTCCAAAGACTATCATGTCTTCCAACCTGTCCTAGCTGATTGGAATTATGCACCTTCTTCTGTACAATGCCTCAAATACTGCCATCTTCAAAGTTGATTAGAATGAGTTATTATAAGAAAAATAAACAAATAGAAGATAATATTACCACATGTATTTTTTATCCATGCAATACATATTAAAAATATTCTCTAACACGTGATTAACTTGCTCAATTTGACCATCAGTCTCTAGGTGATATGTATTACTGAAATTTAGTTATGTACCCAAAGCTGAATTTAGAGTTACATAAAATCTATAAGCCATCCTCAAAGTACAATATAAAATGATATTATTATAAAATTCATGTAACCTATATACTTATTTTATTAATTTATTTAAAATATTAGGTGAATCATCTATCAAAATTACTGGTATAAAATTAACCACCTTGGTTAGTTTTTCAACTACTACCAAGATCATATCATGCCTGCTTCTTGATATCAATAAACCTTGTAAAAAGTCTATATTGATCACTTGCCACTTCTATTTCGGTATATGATGTAGATAAAAAACTAGTTAGATGCACATGTTCAACTTTCAATCATCGACATTTTAGACAATGTGACATAAAATCCACTACACATTTCTTGATTCCCTTCCAAAAATATAGTGTTTTAAGCTCTACCATGAGCTTGGTTACTCTTGGATGTCTTGAATATAGGGTATTATGGAGTTCCTTAATCACTATACTTTGAAAATTATTATGATTGGGCACATACATTTTTTCATTGTAATGTAAAAGACCATCACTCTCTAATTTTAATCCTTTATACCAAATATTCTGAACATTCTTAGACAATGCTTTTTTGACTTGATCATATAATTCATCTCCTGACAAGAATTTAATAAAACAATCCTTTAAAGTGCTCCTAATAGTATCCATAAATGTTATGTTCCTTATATAACTTAAGGCATCATCTACTCTACTTTTTTTTCCTTTGATAAAGTTGATAATGAAATCATAGTTAGAAAAGAACTCTAGCTAGCATCTCTAATGAACATTCAAATTCAGTTGGGTGAAGATGTACATGAGTCCCAAGTTATTTGTCTTAAGCTCAAATATTTTTCCCAATAAGTAAAGTTTCCAAACTTACAAAGCATACAAAATTACTACTGGTTCTAAGTCATGAGGGTCATAGTTCACCTCATAAGGCTTTAACTTCCTTGATTCATAAGCTACCACTACACCATACTTCATAAGGACTCCTCCTAGTCCATCCCCAAATGCATTTTTGATCAATGAAAATTAACCATTGGGGTCAAGAAAATCATAACACTAGTGTTGACGTGAGCCTTATTTTTAATTCTTGGAAAGCCACTTCACACTTTTATTACCATATAAAACATTGGTTCTTACATTACAAATAAGTAATCAGATTAGTTACCTTAGAAAAATTTGGAATGATCTTCCTATAATAACCTGCTAATGCCATGAAACTTATTACCTCATACATATTCTTTGTTTTTGGCCATTCAATAATGGCTCTTATCTTTATCAGATATAATGAGATATCATCTGCAAAGATAATATGTCTCAGATATTACATTCTCTCTTGGAAAAATGTGCACTTAGATAACTTTACATACAACTTATGCTTATGTAACTGTTGCAGAACTAGTTTCAAATGTTGAAGGTGTTCCTCTTCATTCTTTGAGTATATAATAATGTAATCAAGAATGTCCAAAATAAAATTATCTAGATAATATCTGAATACACTTCATAATATTCATGAATGTTGTCAGTGCATTAGTCAACACAAAAGGTAACACTATGAAATCATAGTGTCCATAATGAGTTCTAAACACTATCTTTAAAATATCCTCTTCCCTTATCCTTAGCTAATGGTATCCTTCTCTAAGATCAATCTTATAAAATACCATTTCTCTCCATATTTGATCAAAAATATCATCTATACGTGGTATTGGATACATGTTATTGACAGTTACTTTGTTCAATATTCTATAATTAATATAAAGTTGAAGAGTACCATCCTTCTTCTTGACAAAGACAACTAGTGCACCCCACGGTGACACACTTGGCCTAATCAAACCTTTAGATAACAATTCCTAGAGTTGAGCCTTCAATTCAATCAACTCAATGGTTGTCATTATATATGGTGCCTTAGATTGTGGTTATGATCTAGGTATGATATCAATAGAAAAATAAAACTCGTGTCTGATAGGCAATCTTGACAATTATTTCAAAAATACATCATGAAAATTCTTAAGAAATGGATAATATTTGAGAGATGCTTCTTTAAGTTCCTCCATTTCTGATAAATACTTGGAACCCTTTTCCATGAGCACTTTTCAGTTTCATAACATAATTATTCCTAAGCCTCAACTCTCTTTTATCACCTTGAATTTGTCTCTAATTTCTAAAATCATCTATACAATCAACCTTTTTTAGGGAACAACCAACCTTGGCCTTATGTTTTGTAAGCTAGTTGAATCCTAAAATAACATCATATGACCCTAGTGGTGCTACATACAAATCCACTACTTTTGTGAATTTGGGAAACCTAATCTTTGCTTCGAATAAATATTTATCAACCATGAATTTTTAATCATTCCCATATTGTACCGACCATGAATTTTATATTACACCATCTCTTATAGATAAATTACTGAGAATTTTATGATCTCTAAGAAATTTTATAGCCCCTGTATCTATGAAAATGGAAACTAGATTTTCAAATAAAGTACATGATAACTTTAGGGTTGATATTGAAAATTCAACTTGTTGATTATCAACTACTTCATGAATACACTATTAGAAATTACCTTGTTAAAGAATATGACCTTTTTTCTTTGAGTTGTCCTGAGTACAGTCATTAGTAAAATGGTAATCTCCACAAATGAAACAACCTCTAGGTGGTCCTTTTCTATCACCCTCTTAGTTTCCTTTGAAACTAATTTTGAAACCATTGCCTATTTTTTTGTTGCTTAACCCATTGTTGAATTTAGCATTCTGGCTTTTAAACTACTTCTTGTAGTCTCCACTCCTCTATTTTTAATTCTTATTTTTTAAATTTGACTTAGAATTTTGAAACTTATTCTTGAACTTTTCTTTAGCTTGTGCAAGAGACTTCAATTTTTTTTTCTTGTTTGACTACCTTCTTAAAGACCTGGTCCATGGTAGAAGGTCCATGAACATCCACCTCTCAATCAATCTGGGGTTTCAATCCTATGATAAACATCCTGATCTTGAACCTATCATATGTTTGGTATTGAGGTACACACTTTAATTTTTTGGTGAACTACTCCCATTACTCATTCACCAATAAGTCTCCCTACTTCAAATTCAAGAAATGTGCAAGCTTCTAGTAAAAATAAAGTTATGTAAGCCACCATGACTTAATTAATGTCACAAGCTAATCCCAAAAAATGGTGGTTGAGTTAAGGTTCATTTAAAAAAATTGTTGGCCCACCATATAGTTGATTTTCCAACCAACTAGTAATATACCCAAACTATTTTAGTGACCTCAAAGTTGGTTAGAATCTATAAATAGTTATCCATCTTGATCATTCAGGTTTTAGATCCATCACTCAGAATAGTTCCATCAAACTTAGGTGGATTCACCTTTTTCATTTCTCTAACCAACTCTATAGCTATATAAACTCTTACATATTGAGGGTTTTTATACTTGATAGGATGCTCTATAGGTTCATCTTGATGTTCTTATTATTCACAGCCATCAAACTACCTAATCCAGGACTTTAATCTAGTCTCTGGTGTCATTCATGGATATGATAATTTGATCCAACTTTACTGTTTACTCAACAACAAACTAATTAGGATAAAATAGAAGGTCACTATACTTGACATTTGATAGGTGCTCTTTAGATACTCTAACTTTCACCATCCTCCTTTATATCAACATAAGGATATGAAAATGTTATTTGACTCATTAGGTCCTAGAGTTTGAGTTGTAGCTCTGATAATACATGTAACATCCCCACTAGGATCTACCTAGAAATATATGATTTTTTAAATTTAAAATGACATATACTTTCATTAGATTACCTAAAGAGCATATAATTAGTGATCCATTTAAAATACTATAATTATGATAACTATGAAATAAGCATGTGGCATTATTCATTATTGATCACTATCATCATAAGAAAATAATCATAACTGGATATAGAAAGTAATTATAGATATCTAACCATGATTGGTAAAAAAATACATCCATAGTTGTCAATGTATAATAAATAAGTAATTAAAGATCATCATGATAATGTTCCAATAATATATACAATATAGTGTACATATATAAGATACATAGATCTATGAAACATAAGTTTATCAAACTCTGGTATTTATGACACTCTCAAGTGTCCTCTCTAATTGAGCACTATTGTAGGGAGGGAGAGCATCATCAAAGTAATTTTACACACCAACCATAGACTATTAATACCCATCAAAATTCCCATTAGGGAGTGGCCCTCCCTTCACTAATGAGTAGATAGTGACAGTGCAAGAGTCTAGAGAGACAATATAGTACCCTTGTGTTGTATGATTTAAAAAAAAACATGCAATGTATCATAAAGAAACCCATTATAATAAGATATCACATGAACATGTAAATCATACACATGAAATGATAATGTCTTACTAACATTAATTTGATTAAACTTTTTAATAATTAATGATCTATATTATTAGTCAAATTCAAACACATCACTTGATCGAATTACCTTGATCTAGCATTATGATTCTAATAAGCTAATGAAGTCCATCTCACTACTTACTCAATATAAACAATGCAAGATTCCATTAAAATAGTATATCAAATAGATTCATATATATTACATCCTACTAATAATCATAAAACATGATAAGCACATGAATAATATAAATGCATACATTTATTTCATAAAATGTATGAATGAATCTCCTAATTTTGTTTACCACATAAATAATTTATAATAATAATTATAGTTTATACCATCTAGTACACTATACATTTAAACTAGAATTTTATAATTCTTATAATTAGTTTCCAATAAAAGACACTCTATGACATCTTATAATATCATAGTCTATTATTCTTAGGTAAAATTACTTAATACAAATGACCAGTTATAACAAATCCAAGTATTAAGGTCTCATAACCTTAATTATGTTTTGTTTGAACATGATTCTTCATCTATACTTCTTGTTACATTTTATGAACTCTCTTTATGTGTGTGTGTGTGTGTGCGGGTGTGAGGGTAGTGTCCTATTATTCTAAAGTCTATATCTTAGTTTATATCATTTAATATGACTATAGGCACGCACCACCATATATGAATACATGCTAGATGTGTATATACACTTGTTTGGGTTAATGTTTCCATAGTATGTACCATGTTGAGGTTTACAAAAATAAATAAATACAACATATAAATCCCTACAATCATTTATAATCCTAATCAAGGATATCATAAGGTTCCAATAATTATTAGACAAAATATATTGATGACCAATTCTGAGATATAATATTTTTGGACTATTAATAAACTAGTTATCATAGTCAATAGGTTATTTATTTTCCTATCAAATTATCATTTAGTTATGTCTTTTAAACACTCGTAACCTCTTATAATTGACAAATCATGTTCTCCTACAATATCATTCCATTGATTCATTTACATAAACTTTGTTCATATGTGTGTGTGTGTGTGTGTACGCACGCGTACGCCATTGTAAATCATATTTTTTAATATATAATATCTATATATAGATTAGTCACTACACATGCTATGTACCTAGGGATATGATATATTGATGTATATGGGTTGTTTGAGATACCGACATGTGGCACACATCCGCTTAGTTAGTTATATGGGTACAATATATTAGGATAATAGAGTAACTTGTGGAAGTAGTACATTGGGTAATGATCGGCCTACATTGGGATTAGGAGTTTATTCATCCATGGGTTAGATAGATGTATATATATAGGAGATGATTATCATGGTAAAGATATCAAGTAAGCATTGAGTCTTCTATTGTAAGAGGATATTGGAGGTTGTCCCCTTGAAGAGACATTGTGGAGTTATTCCTTCCTAAAGGAGTATTATATGGTTTTTCCCTACCTTAAGGGTATTTATGCATATATTGAATATCAAGATCATTGAAAGTGGTATCAGAGCAACCATATGTATATATATAGGAGATAAATATCATGGTAAATATATCATATCCCTAGGTACATAGCAACACATAAAATGAACTAGTTTATGTTATTTATAACCTACTTAACATTTCCTTACAATCTTAGAAAATTGTAGGGGATTTGATTTGATAGGCTAATGATAATCATAGTTAAGATATGATATGCAAAGATAATAATGCCTAGAAAATAAGATATAAGAAATTGGAATAAAACTGTATTTATTAAAGACATTAGCTTAATTTTATTGTTATGATTATCCTAAATGAATAACTCTTAAACTTGTAACATATCTCAATAAGATGTTACATGTCACACCTATGCATACCTATATTTTTTTTCCATTGATAGGTTTAGATATACAATTGTATATCTCATTAATATGTATAAATTGACTAAATATGTTTCTATTGATATTTCAAGATCTAGTTTTGATTCCGTTTATTTATATCTGATTGTGATACCATACCTATGTTGTTTTTTGCATATAAACTATTGCAATAAATAATTCATGCCATATAACTATAATATATAGAACATAACATCATTCATTGAGTATGTAACTATTTGCTAAATATTACTAGTGTTTATGTTTATGAGTTCTTCATGTTAGAGTTTACTTGTTTACTCACTGCATATTCTAATTTATTGACTATATATACTATCTGGTTCACTATTTATATCAACTTAGTTCATTATTTTAACAATTATACATAAATACTTTTCTCCATACCTAAACTATTGTAATTGTAAAAATATATAATAAAATATATAAACTATTATATTAATCACCACAATATTTATTCCCCAAATCACCTTCGCAATTCGCTAAGTGTATTTAATCTAGAAGATATTACAAATAATTGTCACCTAAATAATCTCATAATATTATGATGTGTGTAAATCAAAGGTGCTATATATAAATATATATGATAACAAGTTATTGTTGTTTTGATATAAGTTGCTTTCTATCACCATTGTCCATTTACTTAAAATCTAGGTAGCTCCTTTCATATAGATCACCCTATCTATATGTCACTAGTTTTAGAATTACAAATGTCACTAGGTGTAATCTAACATATTAGTTAAATAGAAAGACAGTATTAAATATAAATATTTAACAAATTTCATTACATCGTTTACAGGGGTTGGGATCTTGAAGACATAAAATACATGATCCATATATTGATTAAATACAAAATGCTGGATACCCATGATGATATTCATGTGAAAGTGGGATATATATATATATATATATATATATATATATATATATATATATATATATATATATATATATATATATATATATATATATATATAATTTAATAGTTTTACATCTGTATATAGTTTTATATTTTCAAATAAATAGTTCACTCTATATATAGTTCAATGTATCTAAGAACATAAAATTTCAGAGATTTTAGAAGGACATTACACATTTCTGGTGTTTCTCCTCTCAGAAATAGTTTTCCTCTTGTTCATATTCCACACTTATACTTTTTCTTCTTCTTATATTTTCTCTCTATCACTTCTGAACTACTGTCTCACTTTTTTGAATTGCCCATTTTAATCTTTCTTGTTTTTTCCATGAATAAGGTGCAACTTTCCCTTTTTAATATTTTTTATTTTTATTTTTGTTTTTCTTTAT